>SKCR01010119.1:0-109058 GCA_019454045.1 Zanthoxylum bungeanum
GCTGAGTTTAGTTGTGTTAAGTTTTTTATAATCTTTTGCTACACGCGTATTAATAGTGGATCATGATTTAATATTGAGCTGAGTTTGTATTGGATACTGAATCAATTCTTATGATGTATTTAATATGGGCTCCACTTATTTCTTAACACTTGATGTAGTATTCAGTATAAATTCAGCTTAATATTAAATACTAATTAGTTAATAACAATAATAAGTATCAATCATAATTTATATAAGACTTAATATATAACTTAATTCAGAATCGAATCTAAATCATGAGATAAACACGAGAGATTTAGGTTCCCCTAATAAATACAGGAGAAACTTGTGTTGTATTTTTGTTTTTGTTTCATGGTGGTGTAAATGTGAAAAATGGTTGCTTTGCTTGTGTTATGAGACTATTGGATCAGATATTATTAGCATTTTAATGTGTGGGCGAGGGACAGCAGTAAATTTTGATATATGTTACATGTGTTTAAAATTTGTTCATTTGATTTACAAATATATTTTATTTCTTAATTCTAAATATCAATTATAACAATAATAGCGCACAATTTTCATATTTTTATTTTCGTTTCTCATTCTATTTATTAGCATAACTATGTCTCGTCTAATTAAAGAGAATATCGTCCCAATCAGTGATTGTCATGTGTCTTAATTATTTTAAAATTAGGACATATGGTACTCATTGATTGGATGATCCTATATGACTTATCCCCATATAAGTTTTTCTCCTAATCAAATATCTTGAGATAAATCAATAGTCATATTAGATTTATATTAGATAAATCTTGATAGTTGAGTCAGTAATCTAACATAAACTCAATTTAATATTGAATCTTGATCCAATTTCTAGTTATCAACTTAAAAACTAGTGTTCTGGGCGCGATCGATCAAACTGATTTTTAAACCTAAATCTCTTGTAGTAGATTTGGAAGCTTATATAAAAGAGTTGAATATTTAGCATTTTCTGAGTCTTACTACTTGTAAAATAGTTAAAAGCTTATAAACTGGTGATAGAGATAGAAAGTTGGTCGGCACCCGACTATTTGAGATAGTTGTAACCGACATGTTGTAAGACCCGAGATACTTATTTTCTCTTTGTAAGCTCTAAACCCTACTTGTAACTTGGGTCGGTATTGACCCCAAACCAGTAATAAAATCGCCCATCTCTTTTCTCCCGTGAACGTAAGTTATAGTCACTCTCCGCCGAACCACGTAACTCTTTGTCTTTGTGATTATTTGTCTGCTTGCTAAGTTTGCTTTGGTTCCCTACTAATCAAACAAATTCACTGCTGAAAGAGGTTTGTTCGAGGGGTTGATTTCTCAGATTTCTTTGAACGAAAAATAATCGTCAACAGAACTTAACATGAGTTATAAATAGAAATTTATAATTTAGGGCTATGATTGGATTGATAAAAATAAGAGTTTTCATAACGGGGTTCGAGTCTTAAAAGAGATAAATGATTAAATTATATTTAGGTTTACCAATCTCTTATCTAAAATAGTAAAAATTTATAAACAATGAAGTATCATTTTTACTGTTTTTAAACAAATATCATATGTTGACGGCTGATTTTGGTCTCAGGGTAATATTGGAATATCACTCCCGAAGAAATCCTCCTTCAATAGTGAATTTGTTTGGTTATGGAGGACCAAAGGCAAACTTAGCAAAAAACAGATAAACACACCAATCAACAAGGAGATTAACGTGGTTCGGTGGATTTGGATCCGACCTACGTCCACGGACACAAACAAGATGGTACTTTTATTACTTAAACACTCTTTTCGGATCTCTTTTTGTTTTCTACAAGTCAGAGCTTGAAGATTCAGACCCCTAATTTTTGATGTCTTTTACACATACTCTGCCCTCCTATTTATAATAATACAGAAATCAGATTCCTATTCGTATAAGAATTCCTGGTCGAATCAATGTTCTCCTATAAGGATTCCTAGTCTAATACTGCTTTCTCTTTTCTTATTCCTTTTCGGATTCTGACTCATTACTTTTCCTTGTGAAAGTAGGATAACTTGTTTATCTTATCCGCAAGAATAGGGCGTCATCTTCTTGAACACGTCTTGCCATATGATCGGTCTTCATGAGGTCGGTCATGATAGTTCTTTGTGCTGAGGATGCTGCTGTCGACCTGATAGTGCCCGGTTTATCTGGAAAAGTGGTCGGTCACCTATCATTGAGTGCTAGGTCTCTCACTGTTTGGCTCTTAGTGGTCGAGTCGGCATTTAATGATGTTGACCGAGAAGTGAATTACCTTTCTTACCCCTGTCGTGCTGCTTGAATAACGTAGTGCCAGAAAAACACCATCAACATCATATAACATTAAAAATTATATCGTAATTCTTCTAATTTATTTTGAATCATATGTTTCTTATATAACATAGAATGAGAGGTAAAATTCTAAGATTTTGAGCTCTCTTTGCGATTTGAGTTCCCAACACAAATGCAGTACCACGTGGTTATGGGACATTGTAGAGGGTCCACATAGGGGAATCTTTCTAATTTCTTTATGGTAGGAGCTATTTATTAATTTTTTTTCCCTTTATATAAGCTAATTATTAATTTGGATCCCACTGAATTCCTTGTGTCAGTACCCAGAAATCGATTAGGGATCGCAGGTCCACGGGGATTAACTCTTTTGCTTATATTACGTGTGGCTCTCTCTCAGCGCATATATATATATATATATATATATATATGAGGGTGTCGCTTCATTGATTAAAATATATATATTTTTTAATTTATATATAAAATAAGGATGTCTTGTTAAAAAAAAAACACACATTCTAAAGCACTAATAGATAAAAAATACAATTTTCAATGTGATTTTTTTTTATTTTTTTAGTAGATATTCTCATTTTATAAAATAAAGATGCCCTCACCTCCAAATGATTATATATATGAATATTCGAGACCCATCTACAGTACCCAGATGGTATTTAATATCATTGATTCAAACATGTAATTTTTATCATTAAATATGCAAATTCTGTTAATAAACATGAAATTTTTCAAAATATGAAATTAATTACATATTTATTAATAGAATTTGCATGTTTAATAGTTTAAATTGTATGTTCAATGCTCAAAATAGTATGTTTGTATCCGAGGGTATTTGATACCCTTGGGTACCATAGCAGTGGTCGAATATCGGATGTAGATGTAGTTGTACAAAATCATCACCCACTGTCATGTGCTCCTTCGCTTATGATATTTCCTTCCTAATGACGTGTCAAGCTGTAATTGACACAACCTTCCTTTGTATATTTGGGAGCCTTGATGACTTTCCCATGTACGATCCCGATATTACACCGTGACATTCCCATGCATGTCTGGAGATTGCACTGTGATGATCAGGTATGACTTTATTTAGTTTTCCTTACTAGTATAAATTTCCGATGTTAAATAATGAAATAAAATTTTAACTATATATTATATTTACAATGGTATAGGTATTTTTATAGGTAACATAGAAAATCAAAATAGGAAATGAATCATATAATTATGTATAATAATAATGAATATAGTAAATCTTAAAAAAAAAAAAAAGAGGAAATATTATAGGAAACAAATATCTTATTTAATGTAATGTCCTAATCAAGAAAGAAATATCTTGTATATTATAATGTAACTTCCTTAACACCCCTTCAAACTCAAGCTGGTAACAAAGGAACAAGCTTGATTTACATCTTGAAATCGGTGATCGGAGTCTTGAAACTGGAAATCTTGAATATTGGAGGCTTGAAACTTTGAGATAATTGATAAGCTTTAACCTACGAAGTTCGAAGGTGGAGCCGAAGCTCGAGAGGGATCGAGATCCCTGAAAGAGCGAAATCTTGACAGAGAGCCTAAGCCAGAGAGAGCCAAAACTGAGAGAGAGTTGAAACCTGAGAGGGAACGAAATCCCGAAAGAGAATCGAAGACTAAGAGGGAGCGAAATCCCGAGAGAAAACTGACACACTAGAGGGAATGAAATCCTTACACAGAGCCAAAGTCCGAGAGAGAGTGAAATCCCGATAGAAAGCCAAAGCCCGAAAGAGTGAAATCCTGAGGAACGAAATCCCTAAAAGAGCACGAAATCTTGAAAGAGAGCCCGAAAGAGATAAGTGTTTAAAAATATAAATTTAAGAAGTTGTTAGATACAATGAAGTGATTTAGTGGTTGAAAATTTTAAGAGAACACAAAAAAAGAGATCATGTGCAGCAGTCGGAAATTTAAGAAACGATTAAAATGAGAGAAATCGAAAAAAGAAAGCCCAAAAATTTTCTTCAAATATTGTGAAATTGACCCCTGATTTAAGACCAACCCAACAACTCCTCAAGCAAATTTGGGCTTCTGGGTTTGCACAAGAATTCGATTGAACCACGTAACGACAAGAAACTAGGTGAAATATGAACATGGGTCATCATACTATAAAAAAGCATATTTGTGATTTTTTTTGGGGGACTTTACTAGGGCTTTCACCAGAGAATTGCAAACGAAACTAGATGGTGGGTGACCTGAAATCTAAGTGGCGCGAGGTGGTGAGGTTAAAGCAATTGTGAAGGAGTGGCGCATGAGGTTTACGTGTCGATAGTGGTCATGATCCCCACGCGTCGATGAGAGCAGAGAGAATGAAACTAAAAAAAATCAGGATTTAAAAGAATTTGATGGTGGGAAAGGAGAGCGCGTGAGGGTCATGCAATGATGATAGCCGTGATCCCTCACGCACCGATGAGAATCAGAGAGAGTGAAAGTTAAAAGGTCGTAACCTAGTATCTACTCTATATTATATTTACAATAGTAGATTCCTTTATATAGGTTACATAGAAAAACAAAATAGAAAATGAATCCTATAATTATGTATAATGATAATGAATATATGAAATCTTCATATAATATGGAAATATAATAAGAAACAATATTCTGTATAATATAATATAATTTCCTTAACATCGAGAAGCCCCGAAGCAATGTAAAGCTACTCTAAAATGGACACATCCCTTCGGAGAATCCTTGTTCCTAAAGTAAATAAAAATGGCATTGTTTCATGCTCCCATGAGAGTTAGTAAAAGCCAAATTTATGCTAGCATGTGCCACTCGCCTTAAATAAACTTACCATGAAACGCTCGCGGGCATAAATTGGGCCAACCCCAAAGTGAGGGTATACCCATTACTAAACATAGAGACCATACCTCACTTTTGAAAGGATCCTGACCTATTCTCACTTTTCTTTCACTCTGAGTTTCCATTTGAGAGTTTTGATTTTTCTTTGACCACTGAACTTTGAGCAAACCTTAGCTTAATTATATGTCGGGGGTACTCTTTTATTCTATTGTTCTTGAAGAATCAAAAGATAAAAGAGAGAGTCCATATCATGTACTCTTTAAAATGTGTAATTTATATAATGAACAAATAAAAAAGTTATGAATCGAAGATGCACATAAACGAGCTAAGCTACGTGTCTGGTCCAACCTGCACGGCTTTATTCCATAATAAATTGGTAATTTTGCATAAACCTTTGTTTGAGGCATAGAAATGTGCATCTTCTTAGATACTAACTATATTTAATAATAATAGTTGTTGTAGCGAAGATGAAGGAGTTAAGGAATATTCTTATGTCAGGCCCTTAATTATTGATAAAATTTTAGTACCTCCAATTTAATTATTTTTTCTTATTATTATTATCTTCTAAAAAAAAAACAAAGAAGAAAAAGACCAACTCATTTCATATATTTAACTAGCCTTCATTATTTATCCTTTTAGGGTCTTCAAATCCTTTCAAGTGGACGAAAAATGATAAGGTTTTCAAATCTTTTCTTGTTAATAATTTTATCTTAAAGTCCTATTTTCAAGAGCTTACCTATATCTTTTGCAGATATGCTAGTATAAACTGTAAATTAAATTTTTAAGCTCATGTTATGTCATGTGATTTCTTATATTATTTAAAATGAAATGAATGTGATTCTTCTTTTAAAAAATTCCCATAAACAACTGAATAGGCGATCAAATTTTATAAAGATTATTTTTCTTGACATGTCCAACATCAGTCACATTTTACATGCTCAAACACAAGTTCAACTTAATCATTTCTTGAGGTTGAAACAAGTGAAGTTATTTGGAAAAATCGAAAATTCTTGTTTAATTAATTTCTTCACGTGCCATTGAGATAGTGTCTTTTGATGACCATTTTAACATCTCAGGCATAATGCTTTTTGAATTTATATTCTTTCTTCCAAATGTAATATGTAATTTCTTATCAAAATATAATTTAGTTGGTCCGTTTGAAATTAATTTGAAAGTTGTAAGAATTTGATCAGAAGGTTTTTCATGTGTTTCTGAATGTAGTTATATAAATAGTTTAATAGTTCTGAATGGCTGGTTTTGTCCCAAAAAAAAAAAAAATCCTTGTTCTTTAAAAAACTTTTATTTTTTTATTAATTTGCTACAACTTAAGATTGGAATTTCATATATCTCTATACACATCTTATTAAATTGATATCATTATTTACAATGAGTTATAATATTAACATCTTTCAAATAAATCAATTCATTTGCGAATCTGAGGATCCATTCTTTCTTTATTTCTCTCTCTTTTTTTCTTCTTCTTTTAATGTTTTCATTTTTGACATTATTTGTGGGGCATTATTATTTCCTTTTGAATTAATAATGTACTCTTCAATTTTTTGCAAGCTTTTGATTATGAAAATATTATAAATGTTGCCCATTAACAGCATATGAGCCCCACAATAAAGTGATTGGTGTGAATGAATGCAAAGGATAGAAATAGATATTCAGCTTTCTCAGATAACAGTATAAGATAATAAAAGCACTTGCTTCTATCACATGTACCAACCAAAATAAAAGTTTTATCTTGCCTTTGTAATGTAAGGGACAACATGAGCCACGAGGACATGATTAAATTTTAGAGGTGATTATTATTATTATTATTATTATTATTATTATTATTATTATTATTATTATTAGAAATGACAAAACGAAATTTACATAATTAAGAAATGACTCACTTTAATAACATAATTAATTAAAAAAAAAACGAGTGTTGACAACAATGTTAAAATTTCTATTTTGGCAAGAGAGAGGTTGGGTATTTACAGACTAACTTAATAATAAGTGCTGATTAAATTTTTGTGTTGTTAAAAGCTCGATCAAATCATATTAAATTCAAAATTGCGCACTATAAAAATTTGTTTAATTACAACGGAATATTTCATTGACAATCAATGAAAAGCGTTGGTAAATGAATTTATTGATAAAATAATTTTGTCAGTAAAAACATTATCGATAATTCTTTTACCGATGAAAAATCTGTCACCAAATTATGCCATTTTCCTCAGTAATATAATAATCCACTATCGACGGAATTTCCATTGACAAATTAGTCAGTATTTTAATTATTATATTTCATAATTATTTGTTAGTTATTTCGTCGGTAACTCAACAATATCAATTTCTATATATAATTCCATTGGTATTTATTATCATTATTATTATTTTAACTACTATAAATACCTATATTAATAATATATGTAGCAATAAAAGTTCAAATGTTATTGTAATAAGTTATAGAAAAAAGAAAAAAAAAAAGACATAAAAATTGTTCAAGTCACTAACTATCAAAATGAGGGGGATGCTCAGATCAGATATAAATGCATTAATCATGCTTATTGCGATATTCATGTATATATATGCCTCTAAAGCTCATCAAGGCTCGGCCTTTAATAAACTATCATCGTCGTCTATGAGTCGAGACCATATATATATACATGGCTTCTCTTCACCATAAAACAACCTCCATGCTTTCATTGTTCTGTGCATCTCCGCTATGTGAAAAATATAAATAAATTTAAATTAATAAACACTTTTTATTGACATGCACATCACATGACCTCTAGCTAGTTAATAAATTTCTAATGATCATGTTACATTGTGTGAGTATGTACGGTGACCTCAACTGGGGTGGAATAGCATCATATATACAAACATATTTATTAACATATATAGATGTCTCTTTATTGAAATTCATGGACCTAACTCAACTCAAAAACTAGCTTGAGAGTTGAGGGTTGCCCAATATTATATTTTGAGTTTATCTCAGCAGATGTGAGATATTTTCCGCAACACTCTTCAATGCTTGCAATGCATCACATCGTACAACCTGCAGTCTGCGTAGCGTTTACCTGCCTTCATATTCCAAACCTATTTCACTAAAGTATCTATCGCCTCATTCCATACGAAATATTTCTGCAACATTCAATTATTCATTATTATTATTATTATTATTATATAACTTATAAAAAAAATATATAATTATATCATAATTTAATTGAAATTGATTTACCTGAATCTTATTATCATTAAATCGACGAGTTTCCAAAGAAATTGCCTTTTATGAAGAACTTTGATAATCCAGCCTCTCTTGAAGATCTTCATGATACAATGGAAAAAGTTAATAATTAATAATAAAAATAATATAGAATGAAGATACATATACCTATTTTCTGGACCACGGTATACGACTAGGCCTTGTCTGTGAGGCAATAGTGCTGAGACTTATAGTAGCAGTGGATTTTGAAAGAGTGTACTGACTAATTAATTTGCAGTGGCGGAGAGTTATCGACAAAGTCCTCATTTTGTAAGGAATGGCCTTCATGTACTCAACCTTTACCTCTAGCCATGTCTGCACACAAATAACATTTAGTTAAACAATAATGTCAACTTTAATAAAGAAATTCTAGAAATATCGGTAAAGTTTCCTATATAACTATGATATTCCCTATGTTTAACAAAGGAGAAATGATAGACAGACTCCATTTGCTACTAACAAACTCACCGAACGACACTACTTGCTGCGTTTTGAGTAATATAGGTCAGCCAAGAATAAAATTAATCTTGCAACCAAACACTCTTGCAAACATTAGAAATACCAATTTTCTATCGTCTTCCTCTCACCAAATCAAAACACAGCTCGTTTCTCATCATCGTCGCCTTCAGCTCTGCAATCAGTCGGCTTCATCTCATCAAATCGTCGGCAAACAAAGGTTTAGTGATTTCTGTTGCCTTCATTTTCTTAATTTTCTTGATTGGTTTTCTTGTCCTTAGTGGAATTTTTGACAGAAATGGTTGGTGAGATTAGATTAGGTTTCATCTGTTGCCTTCTGGGTATTTTTTATTTTTGGTTGGTGACAGAAATCGTCTTCCTCTCACCAAATTTCTGTTGCCTTCTGGGTATTTGTTATTTTGGTTTAGAAATCCTGTTTTGGTTTAGAAATCATGTTTTGGTTTGAAGCCATTGCTGATTTTCTGTTGCAATGGGTGTGATGAATGGCTGTTTTGGTTTAGAAATCCTGTTTTGGTTTAAATTTGTTGCTGATTTTCTGTTGCAATGGGTGAGATGAATGGCTGTTTTGGTTTAGAAATCCTGTTTTGGTTTGAAGCCATTGCTGATTTTCTGTTGCAATGGGTGAGATGAATGGTTGTTCCTATGGCTTTATTTCTCGAAAGTTTATATTTTTCTTGCTCACAATTATATCAATTTTATGGGATTAGTTTGTTGTCCGATTATGTGCCTCTTTTTGAAATTGATAATGGTAGTCCCAAATCCAAGAAGAAGAATTACCTCAAAAGAATGATGATGTGAAGTGCAGTAAAGAAAGATAAAAAAAGGGGTTCTTAAGGTTTATATGTATGATTTACCTCCTGAGTCTCATTTTAATTTACTCTTCATTTGATTTAATTCTATTTGGCATTTTACTTTTCCACAATACTGTACCTGTTATCTGATGTTAGACCAGGTCTGAATTTGTTGCATTATACATATTGTTACATAAACCGTTTGTCTTGGACATTCATTTTCTCCTTGAGATTGCAAGGGATGAAGGATACTTCTCCGACAACCCCACAGCTAATGTATCAATAAATTGTACCAAACTTAAATTGCTGAAATTTCTCTTTATTTAGTTGTAGTTCGATAATATTCTGATAAGGATCATAAGCTTCTCTGGCTCATACAAAATATTATATTTTCCAAGTTTGTACTTAACTTTCAATTGATTAGTTTAAATATATATGATGCCAAGTACCTCTTTCTTCATATCGTTCAAGTTTTTGTATTATTATTTACTTGTCAAATTTGAATGTGATTGTTCTGTTTATCCAGATTTTGTTACTTCTTTACTTGAAGATTGTTCTGTTTATAATATATTTGTTATGATGTATTTTGCAGTTAAATTGTAATCATAATGTCATATAGCACAAGTGCACATTCAGTGGAACGGCGACGTTGCCCAAAATGCCCCAACGGATACCAAAAGTTATTGACTTCTACTACATCACGGAATCCAAATCGAAAATTTTGGAAATGCAATGATTGTCAGGCCTTTGACTGGAATGACGACGATCAATGGACGGAAGATCAAAAATATGCTGCAGAAATAATTATTTTCCTATTATTATGTATCATTTTTATAATATGTTATCCCAACAATGTATAATGCTTCAAAAATATGCTGCAGATATTTCTGTCAATGTATAATATGTTTTTTGATTGTAGAAGTTTTTGTTGACCATACTTTGTACTAGCTTGGAGCATACTTTGAGTACACTTTGAACAAAGCCACTTGTTATGGCGTAAAAAACTAACAATTGAATTAACAAACAAACATAACATATAAAGTCGGGTGAATTGATTTAAGAGAATGTTGATTACATTAAAATTCTATATCAAAACTAGCGTTATCTGGACAACTTCAAGACATTGGAAAACTAATTTTTGAAATCATCCAAATGAATTATCATTTATAGACTGCAGTAATTGCTGAAATCCTCCAAATGAATCAGGAACATGGTGAAGTGGCAGGAACATGTTCAATCTGGATGTCGTTTTTGCTAAGCCGCTTCTCCCACAAGCAAATGTCACATACCTAACATTTCCATCACCCCCTTTTCTACTACTTCTCCGCATTACTGGAAATCCCTTTCGTTTACCATATTCTTTGTAAAAATTAAACATCTCATCAACATTATCAAAAACCATATCTGTCTTTGGATCATCATCGTGATTATCATCAATTTCATTAATGTGAACATCTACACTGTCATTCTGTTCGAATTCACAGTCCAATTCTAAATTTTCCATTATCTATCACTCCCAAATTATGGATGAAACCTGTATGAAAAAATACACATCATTCATCTCACCCATTGCAACAGAAAATCAGCAATGGCTTCAAACCAAAACAGGATTTCTAAACCAAAACAGCCATTCATCTCACCCATTGCAACAGAAAATCAGCAACAAATTTAAACCAAAACAGGATTTCTAAACCAAAACAGCCATTCATCTCACCCATTGCAACAGAAAATCAGCAATGGCTTCAAACCAAAACATGATTTCTAAACCAAAACAGGATTTCTAAACCAAAATAACAAATACCCAGAAGGCAACAGAAATTTGGTGAGAGGAAGACGATTTCTGTCACCAACCAAAAATAAAAAATACCCAGAAGGCAACAGATGAAACCTAATCTAATCTCACCAACCATTTCTGTCAAAAATTCCACTAAGGACAAGAAAACCAATCAAGAAAATTAAGAAAATGAAGGCAACAGAAATCACTAAACCTTTGTTTGCCGACGATTTGATGAGATGAAGCCGACTGATTGCAGAGCTGAAGGCGACGATGATGAGAGAAACGAGCTGTGTTTTGATTTGGTGAGAGGAAGACGATAGAAAATTGGTATTTCTAATGTTTGCAAGAGTGTTTGGTTGCAAGATTAATTTTATTCTTGGCTGACCTATATTACTCAAAACGCAGCAAGTAGTGTCGTTCGGTGAGTTTGTTAGTAGCAAATGGAGTCTGTCTATCATTCTCTTAACAAAGATATTATAGTTTTAGAAATTCAATAAATACATTAAAATAAATATTTTGCACAACCATTTTAATACTTATCTAAACATATAAAAAAAATAATTGTTGTCACTATGCTCCGAGGGTCTTCATCTTCTTCTTCGCCTTTAGTTTCAAGAATTGTCTCATTTGACATACGTTTATCATCCCCAATGTCTATATCAATTGTATCCTTACTTTGAACATTTAGAAGACCAGCTCATCGACCACTGTGGTTGTATTAATTTGATCGTGCACAAACCTTTCATTTTATTGGAATGCTATATCTACGGTGGGATTTTTATTAACAGATACAGCAAGAAGATCAACCACTGACCTAGCTTTCATTCTGCATACTTCCATCCAGTCAGATTTATCTCTTCTCAGGTTAGGATAAGGCATATAGTATATATGTATTGCTTATGATACTAGAACAAATGGCTTATACTTGTTATATGTTGGAAATGGGGCTCGAGCGCCATTCCATTTTTGTATAAACTTCCGATATATATATATATATATATATGCATTTCCTTACATCATTATATGGTATCTAGCTTGTTCTTTTACATACATTATAGATTTAAACTGTTTAGGTTGATATAATTATTGGCACCTTCTGTATATTACAACAAAGACCCGAGATTATAGATAATAGTGACATAGTTGTAATGAATTGTAATAGGGAGTTGAGGAGTGCCACTATATATAATATATTCTCAGTTATTATTTTTGGTCTTATGTTTACAGACACGGGTTGATCGGTAAACCAAAAAGACTAGTGTATATTTATATTTGGTTAAGACCAGATAGTTCATCTTAGTGATCAATGGGTTTATGAAAAGTCCATATAGACATATGGGGTGTTCAAATTGGTCTACGCACCAAATTGACTTATCAAGACACCTAATATATATTTCATAAAATAATCGATGGGTAGTCTTATCGAGTTGAGTAGAATTCATGGTCTTTGAACCTGAGCGCTACTATGGTCTTGAGTGATCCATCATGCTTAAATTCCACACATATAAGAAACCATTTATGGCTCGTCCATTGGGTGTCGTCAAGTATGGTCCGATGCTTTGTAAGTTCTAGTTTCCAAATTAAAGGATTTGAAGTTAGATGTTTATGAGGTAATACAAGTGGAGGCAATCATAGTAAAATTGCATTTAACTTGGAACAATTATAGAAAAAACTTCTCCACACTTCAGAAAGTTTCATAATGGATCAATTCATAAAACACATATGGATTGAGGAGGAAACCCATGTGCGTGAGAGAAGAAATTGGTTAATGAACCGGGATCCAAAGTGAATTATGTTGATGAAATAAAGTCTCACGACAATTTTGATGGAAACAATAACAAAAGAAAAACCCCAAAAAATGAGAATTCCAACAAAGATAAGAAGAATAAAGCTTCTTATCATTGTGCAAAGAAAGGTTACTACAAGCGTGATTGTAGGCTTTGTAAAAGTAGAAAATAGCAAATAACTTAGCAAATGTAGTTGAGAAAGATACATTTGAAATATTGGCAATGGTGACAAATTTGTACATTAACATGCTAACAGAATTATTTATGGTAGCAACAATGATGAGTGGTAAATCTATCACTATTTCCCACTCATTTAACATAATATTTTGTATAGTTTCTTGAGTTTTGTGAACATTTTGATGTGTGTTTTTGTTTGTTTGTAGATAAATAAAGTTGGGAAAGCATTGGAAGCAATTTGGGGCCAAAATAGAGAAAAAATGACAAAAGGGCAATTTTGTAATTTGTCAGCGTCGCGACGCCAAGACCCTACGCGTCGCGACGCCTAAAGTGAGCCGGTCATGCTAATGTGCACCGAGGTACACGTGTCAGAATCTGAGAAATTGGACTTGCTAACGTGCGCCGACCTTGCTAACGTGCGCCGTGCCACGTGTCATCATCACAAAAGATCAGCTAAAATGCACCGTCTGCCACGTGTCGAAATCTCATTGGACCAAAGCAAGCGCGTGCCACGTGTCGAATTTTCATTGGACCGAATCACTGGCGAATCACATGCTGCCATGTGTTAATCTCTCATTGGACCAATCCTAAGCACGTGCCACGTGTCAGATGTTCATTGGACCGAAAGCTCAGCTAATCACCGTGTGCCACGTGTCGGCTTCTCATTGCACCACCTTCACCGCGTGACACGTGTCACCACCTGATTCTGCCGACAGAACACGCGTGGTCAACCCGCGTGGACCAAGCACAATAGCGTCGCGACGCCAAAAGCCGAAACTGCCTATAAATTCAGCTCCTCTTCACTTCATTTGGTGTGCTTTCCTTGGGATTTTTTCCCTGATTTCATAGGAAGCATCTAGTTTTGTAATAATAAAATTATGTATTTTTATTTTTAGTTTTTATTACAGCTTTTTATTTATTTACTTTATGTTTTGTAGTTAAATTTCCGCTGGGGTAAAAGGTGAAACATTTAATATAATTATCTAAGTAAATCTCACTTAATTATAATTTATAATTATAAATTACATTTAATATTAATGCCGACCCGACCACTAAAGAGTCAACAGTAAGAGGCCGGGAACTTTACGGTTAGTGACCGAGCACTTGAGTTCAAGATGACCGGGCAATTATCAGGTCGACAGCAGCATTCTCAGTACAAAAGACTATTATGACCGACCACATGAAGACCGAGCATATGGCAAGACATGTTCGGGAAAATAAGGCATTCTATCCATACAAGATAAGATAATAAGTTATCATACTTTCATGGGGTAAACTAGTAAGTCAATGTCCTAGTATGATAAAGAAAGTAAAGGTAGTTTTGATTAGGAATCCTTATGGGAAAATGGAATAGTTTCAACTAGGAATTCTTATAGGAGAAGGAATATGATTTCTACATTATTATAAATAGGAGGGCAGAGTATGTGTAAATGGCATCAAAAATTAGGGATCTGAATCTTCAAGCTCTGACTTGTAGAAAACAAAAAGAGACCCGAAAAGAGTGTTTAAGTAATAAAAGTATCATCCTGTTTGTGTCCGTGGACGTAGGTCGGATCCAAATCCACCGAACCACGTTAAATCTCCTTGTTGATTGGTGTGTTTATCTGTTTTTTGCTAAGTTTGCCTTTGGTCCCCCATAACCAAACAAATTCACTATTGAAAGAGGATTTCTTCGGGAGTGATATTCCCATATTACCCTGAGACCAAAATCAGCCGTCAACAGTTGGCGCCGTCTGTGGGAAACTGGACAAAAAGCAACTCGTGTAGTAAGACAATGGCGGAAGGCGGAAACCACCAATCATCAGGAAACTCAGCCGCAGATTGGATGGAGAAGATCGAGGAGAACCTAAGGAAAGAAAGGAAGGAAAATCAAACCTTGCTAAAAACCATAGTAGACCGGTTGGAAAAGATAGAGGGAGCACACGACGAGGCCGGGACTAGCCGACGAAGGAACGAAATAGCAGAGGGAAAACGAATTGTTGATACAAGTGAGGACGACGGACCCCGGAGAAGGGGCCCCTACAGGGTAAAATCTGTAGTGGTTCAGGAAGACTCCCAAACTGAAGACATGTGGGAGGAAGAAGATGACAAATCGTCACCAAACTCCTCCTATAATAGCCCTCACGATGCCAGGAAAAAAAGGAAAGAATGTGACGAAAGAGCACAGGAAAGTACCGAACCTGAGAAGCGTCACGCCCAAGACAACAGAAAAAGAGGAAGTCACAAGAGGCGGCATGGAACCAAAGACAGCAGCATAAAATCTTGGCTGCGGGAGGAACTAGCCAAATGGGGAGTATTCCCCAACACAGACATAGGAGATGCCCGGGACGGTAAAGATGAGTCCCCCCTCACAGAAGAAATAAGGTCGGAAAAATTCCCAAAAAGATTCAGCATGCCAACCATGGCGCCATACAAAGGCCATACCGATCCCAAAACCCACGTTGAAGGTTTCGTCCTACTAATGGAGGTACAAGGGGTAACAGGGGATGCCATTTGCAAAGTGTTCCCCTTGACTCTAGCCGGACCGGCCATTCTATGGTATAGAAGCCTAGCCCCAAGAAGCATCAGCAGCTTCGCACAACTCAGAAAGTCATTCATACGGCACTTTAAAGGGTCTTGTGTCCCCAGGAAAACGATTGGAGAACTAAGGCTTATGAAACAAGGAGACGATGAACCGTTGAAAATATTTATTGAAAGATACCACAATATGGTACTCGAAGTCGGAGGGTACGAGTCTCCCGAGGCCCTGGAGAGCTTAAAGGGAGCCTTGAAAGTCGGGAGGCTATGGACCCACCTAAGGATCCAAGACACCCCGGACTACGCAACCGCCATGGAAGTGGCCCGGAAGTTCGTTCTGTTAGAAAACGATGAGAAAATATCCCGAAAATGGAACACCATCAGAGAAAGAACCACGAAAGAGGGCCCCCCCCGCCGCGTAGAAAGAGAATCCAGAAGGCCGCCCTTAAAACATAAGGAGTTCAAACCACTACACCGAGACAACCAAGAGAGAAGGCCGCCGACCCAAATAAATCATGTGGTCGAGGAAAATGCATACATCCCCCTAAAGAAACCACTGGGACAGATTGTCATGGAAATTCAGGGGAAAAGCCTCTTGGTAGAACCCGACCAAAGAAGATTTCCCCTGGACAAGAGGAACCAAAAGGCTTACTGCATACATCACAACTCCAGAGGACATGCAACTGACGGATGTAAAGATTTGCAAGAACAGATGGAAGACCTGGCACGAAACGGATACCTAAACAAGTACATTGATCACGAAGTTATGACGGCCAGACAAAGAGCACGTAGCCGCCAAATAAATATCATCGCAGGAGGAAGAACACTGGCCGGAAACTCTAACCGGTCAAGGAAAGATTATAACAGAACTCGGGAGTCAGACGTGCTAGAAACAAAACAGGCCTCGGGATTACAAGGTGGGCGGTCGGTACCAATAATGTTCACCGACGAGGACGCCCAAGGGGTAAGCTTCCCCCACGACGATGCGTTAATTGTCAAGGCAGTAATCGGCGGCTCCGAGGTAAACAGAATCCTTGTGGACCCCGGGAGTGCGGTAGACATAAAAGAGGCCATGGACAGCCTTGAAGTAGAGTATGCGGCTCTAACCGACGATAGCACTCCCCTATACGGTTTTGGAGGATCCGCCGTCGTCCCACTGGGGAGGATACAGTTAGCAATAATAGTCGGGACATATCCCCGGACCCGGACGATCATGACAGACTTCACTGTAGTAGACTGCATGAGCAGCTACCAAGCCATCGTTGGACGACCTTTCATGATGAAAACAAAAGCCGCAATGTCCTGTTACCAACTAAAACTGAAATTCCCCACCCGGAAAGGGATCGGGATCGCATGCGGAAGTCAGAAGGCAGCCCGCAGCTGCTTTGCAACTCTCTCACAAGAAACCCTCTGCATTGAGGAGGGTACCAAAAAACGGCAAAGGAATGAATACGGAGGAAAAGCCAGTGGAGATCCTAGTCCTCGGCCAAACAGAATAGCCTGGCTAGCGGCGGCTGAGGAATTAGAAGGGATAGAACTCTTCGGACCGGGAAAAAACATAAAGATAGGGGGAGGCTTGGACAAGACACTGAGACATAGCCTACTAGAATGTCTAAAAGAGTATCCGGACATCTTCGCACGGGGACATACTCAACGCCCATTACAGAGGACAGTTGGCGCCGAGACCCCTTCAACAATCGGCTCGGGGCTGGAGTTCGTTCCGCCATGGCCACTTGTTTCTTTCCGGCTCGGGTCTGCTCTTGTACCTCCGAGACCGATGTTTCTTTTTGGCTTGGGTCTGCTCTTGTACCGTCGAGATCGATGTTTGTTTCAGCTCGGGGTCGGGTTACGTCCCACCGAGTCGGCTTCTTTGGACTGGGGACGTAACATTCCCCCAGAGCCAATTCTTTGTTTCAGCTCGGGGTCGGGTTACGTCCCACCGAGTCGGCTTCTTTGGACTGGGGACGTAACATTACCCCAGAGCCAAGTCTTTGTTTCAGCTCGGGGTCAGGTTACGTCCCACCGAGTCGGCTTCTTTGGACTGGGGACGTAACATTCCCCCAGAGCCAAGTCTTTCTTTCAGGTCGGGGTCGGGTTACGTCCCACCGAGTCGGCTTCTTTGGACTGGGGACGTAACATTCCCCCAAGTCCAAGTGTCTTTTTCAGCTCGGGGTCGGGGTACGTCCCACCGAGTCAGCCCTTCGAACTGGGGACGTAACATTCCCCCAGAACCAAGTATCTCTCTTGGCTCGGGGTCCTCAGGGACATACTCGATGCATAGGATCCGTGAGAAGCATAGCACGGGGATGGATGATACCCCCGTGGCGATTGCTTACTCCAGTGTTACCGAACATAAGGAGGAATATGCCCTTAATGTGTCGAACACTCTTTGATCCTCACTTACCCGATGTAATGGATCCGTGGGAAAGCATAGCACGGGGAGTGATGAGGCCCCCGTGACGATTGCTAGCTCCAGTGATGCCGGACCTAAGGAGGAATGTGCCCTTAGTATCCCGGACGCTCTTTGATCCATTCATCATTTGGATCCAAGAGAGGCGCAGCATGGGGATGCATTGTGCCCCTGTAGCGTGTGCCTGCTCCAGCGCGGTAAGGAGGAGCCCTCGTGCAATACACAGGCTCCACAGTGACCTGGCGTATAGAGGATGTGCCCTTACCATTTAAACGCTCAACTGATCCAAGTCCTGGTTCGCCGGGACACTGAGTTGAAAGATTCAGAATTGTGTTTTGGAGGCCTCGGACAGGACGCTGTTTTGAGGCATCCGTGCTGTTGTTTACATTTGTGAAAAGTTTTTTTTGGGACAAGCGCTAAGTCGCCCCCGCCCTATGATTTTATTTTTCAGAGTTTTTGTTTTCATTTTCCGCTGGTCTGATAGGGGGACGCCCGTGCCGGACTCAGTAGGGCTTCAAAAGGTTGATTCACTTCCCTTCTGGGTAAGTCCCACCTGATTAATCGACTCGGGGCCGGATTCGTTCCGCCGAGGCCACTTGATTAATCGGCTCGGGGCCGGATTTCATTCCGCCGAGGCCGCTTGGTCACTCGGTCCGGGGCTGGATTTCATTCCGCCGAGACCTCTGTGTACCACTGGCTCGGGGTCGGGTTACGTCCCACCGAGTCAGCACTTTTGGTATGGGGAGGCGTTATCCCCCCAGATCCAAATGCCTTTTTTAGCTCGGGGCGGGTTACGTCCCACCGAGTCAGCCCTTTGGTCTGGGGACGTAACATTCCCCCAGGTCCAAGTGCTTTTCTCACTCGGGGTTGGGTTACGTCCCACCGAGTCTACCTCTTTGGACTGGGGACGTAACATTCCCCCAGGTCCAAGTGCCTCTCTTCACTCGGGGTCGGGTTACGTCCCACCGAGTCTACCTCTTTGGACTAGGGACGTAATATTCCCCCAGGTCCAAGTGCCTCTCTTCACTCGGGGTCGGGTTACGTCCCACCGAGTCTACCTCTTTGGACTGGGGACGTAACATTCCCCCAGGTCCAAGTGCCTTTCTCAGCTCGGGGTCGGGTACGTCCCACCGAGTCAGCCCTTCGGACTGGGGACGTAACATTCCCCCAGGTCCAAGTGCCTCTCTTCATTCGGGGTCGAGTTGCGTCCCACCGAGTCAGTCTCTCGGACTGAGGACGTAACATTCCCCCATGTCCGAGCATCTCTTACAACTCGAGACAGGATCACATGCCATCAAGCACATCATCCTTAGCTCAGAGGCAAAATTTTCTCCTCACAATCAAGATTGGATCAGTCAGAGGTTAGGACCTCTAAATCTCTGGTACAGATATTACAGAGGAGGAGTCATTTTTAGTTTGGACAACAAGAGGAACTTCATCTCCTTATGGAACGACCCAAGTAAGCAATTTGCTTTGAGGTGGAGAATCATTCTGAATAGGATCAGCATCTCCAAATAACCGAGGATATGAAGATAGAAACAGAAGACTTAATTGATGGCGAATGCAATTTCTCTGTGATTTCTGGAGCGACCACCAGCAAGGCGATCAGCACACCATCTTTATATAGTTCCCGGCACCAACTTGCATACTCGTTGGAACCGAGAACTAGGGGACAGATGTTGATGGTGTTTTCAGGCACTATGTTATTTAAGCAGCACGACGGGGGTAAAAAAGGTAATTCACTTCTCAGTCAAGATTATTAATGCCGACCCGACCACTAAAGAGTCAACAGTAAGAGGCCGGGAACTTTACGGTTAGTGACCGAGCACTTAAGTTCAAGATGACCGGGCAATTATCAGGTCGACAGCAGCATTCTCAGCACAAAAGACTATTATGACCGACCACATGAAGACCGAGCATATGGCAAGACATGTTCGGGAAAATAAGGCATTCTATCCATACAAGATAAAATAATAAGTTATCATACTTTCATGGGGTAAACTAGTAAGTCAATGTCCTAGTAAGATAAAGAAAGTAAAGGTAGTTTTGATTAGGAATCCTTATGGGAAAATGGAATAGTTTCAACTAGGAAATTCTTATAGGAGAAGGAATATGATTTCTACACTATTATAAATAGGAGGGCAGAGTATGTGTAAAGGGCATCAAAAATTAGGGATCTGAATCTTCAAGCTCTGACTTGTAGAAAACAAAAAGAGACCCGAAAAGAGTGTTTAAGTAATAAAAGTATCATCCTGTTTGTGTCCGTGGACGTAGGTCGGATCCAAATCCACCGAACCACGTTAAATCTCCTTGTTGATTGGTGTCTTTATCTGTTTTTTGCTAAGTTTGCCTTTGGTCCCCCATAACCAAACAAATTCACTATTGAAGGAGGATTTCTTCGGGAGTGATATTCCCATATTACCCTGAGACCAAAATCAGCCGTCAACAATATGTATTGCTTATGATACTAGAACAAATGGCTTATACTTGTTATATTTTGGAAATGGGGCTCGAGCGCCATTCCATTTTTGTATAAACTTCCGATATATATATATAAATAAATAAATATATATATATATATATATATATATATATGCATTTCCTTACATCATTATATGGTATCTAGCTTGTTCTTTTACATACATTATAGATTTAAACTGTTTAGGTTGATATAATTATTGGCACCTTCTGTATATTACAACAAAGACCCGAGATTATAGATAATAGTGACATAGTTGTAATGAATTGTAATAGGGAGTTGAGGAGTGCCACTATATATAATATATTCTCAGTTATTATTTTTGGTCTTATGTTTACAGACACGGGTTGATCGGTAAACCAAAAAGACTAGTGTATATTTATATTTGGTTAAGACCAGATAGTTCATCTTAGTGATCAATGGGTTTATGAAAAGTCCATATAGACATATGGGGTGTTCAAATTGGTCTACGCACCAAATTGACTTATCAAGACACCTAATATATATTTCATAAAATAATCGATGGGTAGTCTTATCGAGTTGAGTAGAATTCATGGTCTTTGAACCTGAGCGCTACTATGGTCTTGAGTGATCCATCATGCTTAAATTCCACACATATAAGAAACCATTTATGGCTCGTCCATTGGGTGTCGTCAAGTATGGTCCGATGCTTTGTAAGTTCTAGTTTCCAAATTAAAGGATTTGAAGTTAGATGTTTATGAGGTAATACAAGTGGAGGCAATCATAGTAAAATTGCATTTAACTTGGAACAATTATAGAAAAAACTTCTCCACACTTCAGAAAGTTTCATAATGGATCAATTCATAAAACACATATGGATTGAGGAGGAAACCCATGTGCGTGAGAAGAAATTGGTTAATGAACCGGGATCCAAAGTGAATTATGTTGATGAAATAAAGTCTCACAACAATTTTGATGGAAACAATAACAAAAGAAAAACCCCAAAAAATGAGAATTCCAACAAAGATAAGAAGAATAAAGCTTCTTATCATTGTGCAAAGAAAGGTTACTACAAGCGTGATTGTAGGCTTTGTAAAAGTAGAAAATAGCAAATAACTTAGCAAATGTAGTTGAGAAAGATACATTTGAAATAATGGCAATGGTGACAAATTTGTACATTAACATGCTAACAGAATTATTTATGGTAGCAACAATGATGAGTGGTAAATCTATCACTATTTCCCACTCATTTAACATAATATTTTGTATAGTTTCTTGAGTTTTGTGAACATTTTGATGTGTTTTGTGTTGTTTTGTAGATAAATAAAGTTGGGAAAGCATTGGAAGCAATTTGGGGCCAAAATAGAGAAAAAATGACAAAAGGGCAATTTTGTAATTTGTCAGCGTCGCGACGCCAAGACCCTACGCGTCGCGACGCCTAAAGTGAGCCGGTCATGCTAATGTGCACCGAGGTACACGTGTCAGAATCTGAGAAATTGGACTTGCTAACGTGCGCCGACCTTGCTAACGTGCGCCGTGCCACGTGTCATCATCACAAAAGATCAGCTAAAATGCGCCGTCTGCCACGTGTCGAAATCTCATTGGACCAAAGCAAGCGCGTGCCACGTGTCGAATTTTCATTGGACCGAATCACCGGCGAATCACATGCTGCCACGTGTTAATCTCTCATTGGATCAATCCTAAGCGCGTGCCACGTGTCATTGCCCCACCTTCACCGTGTGACACGTGTCACCACCTGATTCTGCCGACAGAACACGCGTGGTCAACCCGCGTGCTGGCGTCGCGACGCCAAGCACTATAGCGTCGCGACGCCAGAAGCCGAAACTGCCTATAAATTCAGCTCCTCTTCACTTCATTTGGTGTGCTTTCCTTGGGATTTTTTCCCTGATTTCATAGGAAGCATCTAGTTTTGTAATAATAAAATTATGTATTTTTATTTTTAGTTTTTATTACAGCTTTTTATTTATTTACTTTATGTTTTGTAGTTAAATTTCCGCTGGGGTAAAAGGTGAAACATTTAATATAATTATCTAAGTAAATCTCACTTAATTATAATTTATAAATTATAATTTAACCGGATTAATTAATGTCAGACCTTATTACCGCCTATATGGTCTTTATGTGACAGATAATTACCGCCTATATGGCTGGTCTTTATGTGACAGATAATTACCGCCTATATGGCTGGTGTAGTTGGACTAAATTGATTACCGCCTATATGGCTGGTTTTAATTGTTTAACATTATTAATTCCTAAGAAAGCAGTACATAAAATAATTTATATATTATAATAAGTGAGATTCCTATATAAGAAATATTAAATGTGGATCATCTAACCCCATCATTTTATTTTATTCTAGGGAAGTGATGAAACACAATTTTACTAGGCCTAATAATTGATTTTCTTTTTATGGGTAATTCTTTAATTTGTTTATTGAGTCTTAAGCTTAATGCTTCTTGTTGTCTGATCACCAATAAGATTGATGTGGTAAACTTAAAATGAACTAGACATAGGGATTTTAGGTTTCAGCCTTAGATTCAATAGCCCACGATCTTCCTTGAGGATAAATAACCCTTTAATAGATTTCCTTACAGGATAGACATATACATGTCGGGCGGGGGTAGCCATAATTGGAACTTGATCTTAATGAATCCAGGTAATTTGGTTGACATAGACATATGGTTCAATTAGGTTATACTGGGTATTTGCGTCTGACCATCGACAAAAGCTTTTGTATATTTTCGTGTTCCAGGTTAGCAAACTGATTTATTACACATAGATAAGAGAATCAATTCATCTTTATAATAATATTGTGTGGAGTCACGACCCTAGATCCTTGAGTCTAGGCTTTTATTTTCCTTAGTATTTTCTTTTGAGTCTGTTTTTATTTTATTTTGCAAAACCACATTCAACCAACCAAAAGCAATCAATTCCCTTCTCCATATAATTAGATACTTGTAAATAAATAGTATCAATATTTAATAACAACAGTAGGAATTAAGTCCTCGTGGGATCGATATTTTTATACTACTTGAACGATACGTGCGCTTGCGTTATACGTGTGTGTTTAAGCCGGTCAAACACTGTTGGGGCAGTTGTGGAACCCCTAGGGTGGGATCGGTACCCCGCACAACGAAAATGAGTCTAATCCATGGATATCAAGTATGGGTGTAATTTTAAATAATTTAATAAAATATTATATTTCATTACGAGTGTATAGGAAAAAACCGGGACTGAATCGGAGTCTGAAAACTCCCAAAAGAACGAAAACAAAATTGACTGTGCGCGCGCCCACTGTGTGTGCACTGTACGTGCAAAGATTAATTTTTTTATTATTTTCTAAAATCAATTCCGTCCGCTCACTTTCCAGTGAGCTGAAGGAATTAAGGTCTTTTACCCTAATTTCTTCTGGTCTTCCCTAAACACTTCAAAAACACTCAAAATTAATTTTAATATCAAAACCAACATCAACACAAATTATAGAATAAAAATCCAAATTTTCAAAATATAAAATATTTTTACAAAAATATAAATTTATTCTAAATACGCATTTGCGAATATTTTGAATCTAATACACAAACCAAATTATAATCCCAATAAGAAATGTCTCGTGAACAATTCTAGGTCACCCAAAGGTGGTCAAGTGATTCTAGAATGATAGCCATAACTATAAGCTTTAATCTAGAGTTCTAAACTCTAATTTTATGTTTATGTCTAACATAAATATTTTGACCCAATTATAAACATATTGTGTTTATACTTCTAAAGAATCCTAACACAATTTATTAACCTTATTTCAACATTAACCTATGTGATCATGTATCCAATATATAAAATAACATAACTTAAGAGAAGTTCAAACTTACCTAGCAAGTTTGATGCAAAGATCCAATCCCATTCTCTTGTTGAAATAGTAGGAGAACCTCCAAGGTTTGCAAGCTTCACTCCAAGATCCAATCTTGATTCCAATATTAGCAAGCTTTAATCCAAGATCCAATCTTGATTTCTCCTAGATGAAATATTGTAGAGACCTCACAAGATTCTCTAAACACTTCTTTAACTTAGGCTAATTTCTCTAAGAATTTGCTTGTACTTAGCTTTCTCAAGCTTTTGCTTTGCTTAATTAAAACCTTCCTAAAGCTTGCTATTTATATCAAAACTTATGCAATTTTTAATTAATAAAAGTTGTAATCAACTTTTATGTGGGCTTAATCTAATTTTTCCAAATATGTATAATTAGGTGTGACTAATCTCCATTGTCTCCCACTTTAATTTAATCCAATTAAATCAAGCCAAAACCAACTATTATTACATACTTATAATTATCATAATATCCTCAAATGGTAGAGATAATTATGATTTTACAATTAAGCCCTTGTGTAATTATTGAATTAATCCAATTAATTCAATTAGGTCAAAGTAAATAATCAATGTTATCCAATAACACTTGATTATTTTAGTTGATAATTATAATATCGAATATTATCTTTTATCAAAATTAGTTGGCTACCCAAGTTCTCAACGAGTACATTTCATATTGGGACTCTCTAAGTTCAGACACTTTCGTCATATAAATGTACGCAATTCGGCCACCTCCGAATTCGCAAAGAACACGAACGACCTTTCTGAACTATACAAGTCGAGGTCATCACTTATGTTTAATAATCCCTCAATCGTAGGCTATCTGAGTTTTGCTTAGGAAACATATAATACACCGTCAAGTTTCTAAGGCGCACATTTATGTCGACATGTCCACGATTCTTCATAACTGATGCGATCCACCCTAGGTGATCGACTTTGGCCTAAGCTTTAAGAATCATGACTTTACTCATATGGATACCTAAACCCCTTATGGTACACTACAGGCCGACATATCTTATCTTGCTTCGCACTTGATTACTGAGTGCATCGGTCCACACCCAACGAACATCTAGAGGCCAGACCATGGAAGGTTTCTGACATACATGACATCGAAGTGTGGAGGATCTCACACAAAATCAATGTTATCCTATAGTCAAAGGATTACATATGCTACTCGACTCGAGGAGATTCCTATTGACGGTGTCATGTACTTCCAACTATTAGGAATCATCTATGAGTCATTCAGTATTCGGTCCAACCAATACCCACACATCTATACGAGTTTCCAAAACTCATGGTACATCGGGTTAAACCATTGGAACTCCAATTCCAATATACGATATATGCTAGTCTTCTAGTTTACAGAAATTCTACCATATTCGAAAACTAACGACTAGGAATATTTACTTTAAGAATAGTTTATAATAATAATATTTATCCCAATGTCGGACCACCTAGTATCCAGTATTACTACAAGACTATTCTAAGGTCGATGTCATACTTAGCATATCTATACATCAATCTAATACGCATAATGACAATACCATAAATAAAATATGAAAATATAGTTATTTTATTAATAAATAATAAAATGTACAATTCAGATTGGCACTCCAAGCACCAACTCTAACAAACTTCCACTTGCTTAGTGCCAATCTGGATGGTACCGCAGTCCAATCTCCTTCATATGTTTATCGAATAACTTAGGAGCTAAGGTATTTGTAAGCGGGTCTGCTATGTTGTCTAGTCCTTGAACCTTCAAGACCACTATGTATTTTCGTTCAATTATCTCTCTAATTACGCGGTATTTCCTTTCCACGTGTTTAGACTTGGAATGCGCCATCGGCTCCTTAGCCAGCACAATGGCTCCGTTATTATCACAGTACAATAGAATCAAATCCGCAATACTAGGCACAATGCCAAGTTCAGTGATAAAATTATAATCCAACTAGCTTCTTTAGCAGCTTCTAAAGTCGCTATAAATTTCGCCTCAGTGGTGGAATCAGTTGTTGATCTTTGCTTTGAACATTGCCAACTAACCGCACCACCGTTAAGGGTAAATATGTATCATGATATAGATTTTCTATCATCTGGATCTCCCTGGAAGTAAAAGTCTGTATAACCTTTAACTTGTAGCTCATCTTCTCCATATATCAGAAACTTATCCCTAGTACCTTTAAGGATATGTTTCACGGATGTCTAATGATTATTACTTGGATCAGATTGATATCGGCTGGTCACACTAATGCCGAAACTGATGTAAGGTCTAGTACATAGCATTGCATACATTATGCTTCCAATACAAGAAGCATATGGCAAGTTAGAAATTCTAACTCTATCTTCCTCAGTCTGAGGTGCCATTTTCAAAGATGTATGCCATATCAGAAAGGTACATTTGCTGTCTTACAGCTAGTAAAACTGTACATTTCTATCATCTTATCTATGTACGTCGATTGCGCCAATCCTATAAGCTTCCTAACTCTATCTCGGTAGAGCCATATACCTAGTATATAGGAAGCTTCACCCATATCTTTCATGGAGAATTTCTTTCAAAGATAGGCTTTCACACTTTGCATCAATCCTATATCATTTCCTATGATAAGGATGTCATCTACATACAATACTAGAAAATCTATCATGCTCCCACTCACTTTCTTATAACACACATGGTTTTTCCTCATTCTTGATGAATCCAGATAATCTAATTATCTCATCAAAACGACGATTTCAGCTTCGGGATGTCTGTTTAAGTCCATAAATAGACTTTTGGAGCTTACAAACCAAGTCTGAAGTCTCACTGGATACGAAATTATTTGGTTGTTCCATATAGATATCCTCCTCAAGGAATCCATTTAGGAAAGCAGTTTTCACATCCATCTGTCATATCTCATAGTCGTGATATGTAGCAATGGCTAAAAGAATCCTAATGGATTTTAGCATGGCTACTGGTGAAAAATTTCCTCATAGTCAATCCCAGGACGTTGAATGTAACCTTTCGCTACCAGTCGGGCCTTAAAGGTTTCCACCTTTCCATCGGGCCCTCGCTTCCTTTTGTAAAGCCATTGAATCCATTTCAGATTTCATGGCTTCCTGCCATTTTCCCGAATCGATATCCAATATCACTTCATTATATGTAGTCGGATCTGTTTCCTCCAAGAGGAGAACATCAAGGCTCGCATCAGATGTTAAAAATAGTCTTTCATGAGGCCTTGATATTCTATTCGACTTGCGTAGAACCTGTATTGTAGATCCATCACCTAATTGGATCTCTGATTCCATCTTAGGTTCCTTACTGTTGGGATCAAACTCATCAAGTTCAATCTCTCTACAATTCCCATTTTTTTTCTCAAAAATTTCTTTTTAAGAAAAGTGGCAAAACGAACAACAAATACATTTCGTTGCTCAGAATCATAGAATTGATATCCCATGGAATTATCAGGATATCCACCGAACATATATTTATACCCTATGGTGCTAGTTTATCCTGCTACGTGATTCTAATGTATGCAGAACAACCCCAAATCTTTAAATGCCTAAGACTTGGATTTCTACCGAACCATATCTGATAAAGGGTCGTAGAAACAACTTTCGATGGAACCCTATTAAGTATGTGGGCAGCACTAAGTAAATAGTAATCCCAAAGGTAATAAGGAAGATCTGTATAGCTCATCATGGATCGCACCATATCTAATAAAGTAGGATTTCTATGCTAAGACACTTCATTGTGTTGATGTGCTCCTGGTGGGCTATATTGGGTGAGAATTCTATTCTCCCTTAAATAACTTCTGAATTCTTCACTCATGTATTCATCGCCTCGATCTGATCTAAGGCATTTGATGAATTTACTGGTTTATTTTTCTATTTCGTTTCAGAATATTTTGAACTTGTCAAATGTTTCCGACTTATGTTTCATCAGATAGACATATCCATATCTAGACTTGTCATCTGTGAAAGTCACAAAGTATGTTGAACCATCATGAGCGACATGATTTAATGGACTACACACATCGTTGTGTATTAGCTCCAATAAATCTCCAGCGGTGTCCAACACCTAGAAATGAGGCCTTTGTCATCTTTCCTTGGATACATGACTCACAAATCGGATAAGGATCTAAAGTAAAATTTTCAATCAAACCATCATTTACCAATTTGGATAGACGTCTAACACCTATGTGGCCCAATCTCATATGCCATAATTCAATATTATTTAATTCAGATTTCCTACTTGTATTTTCCTCTACATTAAAGACATCTCTATATGTTTCTACAACATAGTGACCGTTTGATAAAGAACATTCACATTTCAATAAATTATCTTTATCATACAAATTTAAAGTTTCATTCTCAATGTTTATTTTATATCTCTATTTATCTAATATTGGCAGTGATATTATTTATCTGATAAGTGAGGGAACATAATAACAGTCATGTAAATCTAATTTACATCCATCTTGGAGATCTAAAACAGCCGTTCCTATGGCTTTGACATCCAATGTCTTGCCATTGCCAACTATAAGCTGGATCTCTCCTTTATTCATCCTTATTCTTACCCTCATTACCTGCAGGGAGTTGCAAATATGATTAGGACTGCCAGTGTCTAACACCCATTCACTATTGACATCTAAGGCTAATGAAATATCAATAATTGGAAAAATACAAAGCGTAACTGAGGCTCCTGCTTTTCCTATCAGCTCTGGACAGTTCTTCTTCCATTGTCTAGACTTCTTGTAATGTAGACATTGGTCACGAGCTACTGGTGGTTTAGCACCTTTGTGCTTCTTGGAGTACTTCTTTGCAATCTTATTCTTCCTCATCTTTATTTTCTTTGACTTCCCAGAAGTCTTCAAAGAGCCAGCTCCACCATGGAGGTACAAAGTGGGGTTGCCTTTTCTCATATTATGATCCGCCGTGCGTAACATGTTATGAAGTTCTTCGTAGTTGGCTTGCATCGAGTGCATATGGAAGTTTAATAGAAACCCAACATAAGAACCAGGAAAAGAAGACAAAATCAAATTACGGCCTAGCCGTTCATCAATCAGAATGCCATGTCATTCTAGGTATCGAATCTGGTCGATCATGTTCAAAACATGAATGTTGACAGCTCCTCCATCCTTGAGTTCAGCACAGAACAATTCCTTAGACCTTCGATAAAGTTCGATCTATTGATTTGTCTCGAACAATTCCTTGAGTGTTTACATGATGCTCTAAGCATCTGGTACCTCTATATATTGTCTCAGTAAATCTGGAACCATCGATCCCAATATGTAGGATTTCACCTTAAAGTTATCATCCTTCCATCTATTAATAGTTTCTCGCTCTTCTGGAGTGGAGTCAGGATCGATTTCAACAGGCAGTGGATTGTCAGTGACATAAGATAACTTTTCAAACTCCAAGACAAAGCGTATGTTCATTTCCCATTCGAAATAGTTCTCGGATCCTTTTAGTTTATTAGTATCCAAAAGTTTCATCAATGGATTAGTAGAAGCCATCTACAAGATAACATTTTAAACAGTAGCAGAACATTTTTCATTTAAAAAAATAACACTAATTGATTATGGAATTTTAAAATTTACTTCAGCCTCACACTATCGACGGTCTTGGCCTTTATAAACTCACTAGGTAGACCTCTAAGGTCAATCACATTCATATGACTCCTAGTTTGGTTCTGAACCGTTTCTTATCCTCACATTAATGGCGATATTGGATTAAGATGTGTTTTAGGTGTATACTTATCAATGTGCACTAATGAGCTTCGTATGTACACCCTCATACTGATGATGATATTGGGTGACTATGTTAACCCATCACACTACATCTAATGTTTTACCGGAGTGACCTACGTTTCAAGCACTTATACCCTCACACTAATGACGGTATTGGATGTAAGTAGTAAGAACTCATTCATCTACGTATTGACAAGACATACCATCCAATAATGCTCCAACAGTACTAACACTATTACTTAAATAAAGTAATCACCTAATCACGAGAGATTTATGACAATCAAGTCATTAATTTAATTAGGTCAAAATTTTAATTTAAAACAGGTTTTACATATCCAATATGTCTTATGCATAATTAAATTAAAATTACTATGGCATAGATTCAAATACATATCTAACATATAACATGTGTTGTGTGGTTAAGCCTTGCTCTGATACCATTCTGTTGGGACAGTTGTGGAACCTCTAGGGTCGGATCGGTACCCCATGAAGCGGAAATGGGTCTAACCCATGGATATCAAGTATGTGTGTAATTTTAAATAATTTAATAAAATACTATATTTCATTACGAGTGTATAGGTAAAAACCGGGATTGAATTGGAGTCCAGAAACTCTCGAACGAAAATAAAATTGACGCGCGCGCACACGATGAGCACGCTACACTAGTGCGCGCTAAAATGTGCGCGCGTGCACTATACGCTCACTGTACGTGCAATGATTAATTTTTTTTTATATCTAAAATCAATTCCTTCCGCTCACTTTCCAGTGAGCAGAAGGAATTATTACCCTCATTTTTTCCGGTCTTCCCTAAACACTTCAAAAACACCCAAAATTAATTTTTAACATCAAAAACAACATCAACACATGTAATAGAATAAAAATAAAAATTTTCAAAATATAAAATATTTTTACAAAAATATAAATTTATTCTAAATACGCACTTAAGTAAATTTTGAAAATACACAAACCAAATTATAATCCCAATAAGAAATGTCACATGAACAATTCTAGGTCACCTAAAGGTGGTCAAGTGATTCTAGAATGGTAGCCATAGCTCTAAGATTTAATCAAGAGTTACAAACTCTAATTTTATGTTTATGTCTAACATAAATATTTTGACCCAATTACAAGTATATTGTGTTTATACTTCTAAAGCATCATAACACAATTTATTAGCCTTATTTCAACATTAAGCTATGTGATCATGCATCCAATACATAAAATAACATAACTTAAGAGAAGTTCAAACTTACCTAGCAAGTTTGATGCAAAGATCCAATCTCATTATCTTGTTGAAATGGTAGGAGAACCTCCAAGGTTTGCAAGCTTCACTCAAAGATCCAATCTTGATTCCAATATTAGCAAGCTTCAATCCAAGATCCAATCTTGATTTCTCCTAGATGAAATATTGTAGAGACCTCACAAGCTTCTCTAAACACTCCTCTAACTTAGGCTAATTTCTCTAAGAATTTGCTTATACTTAGCTTTCTCAAGCTTTTGCTTTGCTTAATTAAAACCATCCTAAAGCTTGCTATTTATAGAAAAACTTATGCAATTTTTAATTAATAAAAGTTGTAATCAACTTTTATGTGGACTTAATCTAATTTGTCCAAATATGTATAATTAGGTGTGACTAATCTCTATTGTCTCTCACTTTGATTTAATCCAATTAAATCAAGCCAAGGATTATGAAATAGATTAGATAAATATTTTCCACTTTGATTTAATCCAATTAAATCAAGCCAAAACCACTTATTATTACATACTTATAATTACCATAATATCCTCAAATGGTAGAGATAATTATGATTTTACAATTAAGCCATTGTGTAATTTTTGAATTAATCCAATTAATCCAATTAGGTCAAAGTAAATAATCAATGTTATCCAATAATACTTGATTATCTTAGTTGATAATTATAATATCGAATATTATCTTTTATCAAAATTAATTGGCTACCCAAGTGCTCAACGAGTACATTTCATATTGGGACTCTCTAACTTCAGACACGTTCGTCATATAAGCCTAGCTAATATGTACATAATTCTGCCACCTCCGAATTCGCAAAGAACACGAACGACCTTTCTAAACTATATAAGTCGAGGTCATCACATATGTTTAACAATCCCTCCGTCATAGGCTATCCGAGTTGTGCTTATGAAATATAGAATACACTGTTAAGTTTCCGAGGCGCACATTTATGTCGACATGTCCACGATTCTTCATAATTGATGCGATCTACCCTAGCTGATCGACTTTGGCCAAAGCTTTAAGAATCATGACTTTACTCATATGGATACCGAAACCCAATATGGTACACATACGGGCTGACAGATCCTATCTTGCTTTGCACTTGATTACTGAGTGCATCGGTCCATACCCAACGAACATCTAGAGGCTAGACCATGAAATGTTTCTGACATACATGGCATCAAAGTGTGGAGGAACTCACAGAAAATCAATTTTATCCTATAGTCAAAGGATTACATTGTTGGACAATTATGACCCATAGCGTCACTATTTGTACAGATCATGGTGTTGTTGTACAAATTAACTATGTGACAAATGAGATTGCACTCTTATCATTTGTGATTAGATCACCTAGATGTATAAATGATAGGAGGTCCTTATGATTTGTTCCTGGATTGAGAATGATATGAGACAGTATCAGTCCATAAAGGATAAATCATTAAATATCCCTAGTCAGAGTATTATCGAGATTGGACATCGATAAATACGTAAAAGACTAGTATTACACTTGTGCGCGTTGTGAGGGCACAATGACATAGTTCTCATATATTTGGGTATAGGATACTCATGCAAGTGTAATAGGAGGTTATGTTTTACCGATGGTACGGGAAACAGCTTCGCTCTGGATAGACCCCCTCGGAATTCCATTGGTAGTATGACTATGTGTCTATAGAAGTCTGATATCAGAGTAGGTGTATTTGGTCTTAACCTGAGACTTGCACCGCTAATACTTGCGACAATCAATATACTTTGGTTGCGGTCGTCCAGGGCTTTAACAGGTTCTGTGTACGCCAATGCTGGGTATATTGAGAATCGTAGTGTGTTGGGTGTGATGTCAAGACGGAAGTATCACTCCAGTCATATGGAGATGATGGTCACGTAGGATACGGGACTGGTTCTCTTAAATGTTGCAGCTATCGGGATATTATGACTAGGTCATGTATATCCGATTATAGAGACTAGTCACCAGACATCTGACATGTGCTTCGTACGGGGCAGACACAATTCCAGCCCCAGACCTAGCACGTGATCATCAGATACTGGACAGAAATACGCATTACTATGTATACTACGCCTGATATAGATCCGTTATTCTTGTAAGGATGTTTCCAAAGAATTGGGCAGACATGGCGCTTTGCTAGAGGCCAACCTTGTCTTGTAAATCGGTATAAACGTAGTACTTGGTACTTACGTGTTCGGATAGTCCGACGACCGTATTTACTGCCAACATATCCAGGGATCTCATGGGTCACTTCCCGAAGATTCACCGATGACGTATGACTCGCACTCTAAATTAATCTGGGATTAATTAGAAGAGAGAGAAAATTAATCTGGGAATAATTGCAGAGATATTTTATCTGGGATAAAATATCATTTAAAGAGAGAGAAAGATTAATTTGGAATTAATCGAGAAATTAATATATTTGATATATTAAACCAAATTGGATTTCGACGCGGAATTAAAATTAGATTTTAATTCGGGCGAGCGAATTAATTCGTTAGCGACGTGAATAGTGATTTTGGTAGGCGTAATCATTTAATTCTGACGCAACGGAAAATTCGTTAATTTGGAATTAGCGAACCCGAGCCCGGGATTATTTGTGAGCGCATTCGCATTTCGAATTTGAGCGCGGCACGCAAGTCAAATCAAGCGTCAAATCACTAGTCGCATCAAGCGTCAAATCATTAGTCACTTTGAGTGATGTGACAACTTGTCACTTGATTTGATAGATTGATGGATTGATGGTGGTTGTTGGCTTTAATGGTTTGACCTTTGAAAATCCAAATTCATGCCAAATGAATTTAAATTCACATTTGTGTATAAGATACACAAATTTGGAATCAAACCACACAATTCTCTCTTTTTCTCTTCACGCCCTTGGGGCAACTTTCTGTTTTATGGTTTCTTGAAACCGTGAGCAAGGGAAGCAAGAGTTGGAAATTTGTGGCAAATTTCTTGAGTGCTAGCACACTTACGAGACATGCGAAGGTGATAGGTAAGTCCACCCATGAGCCGGGAATCAAATCACGAAGCTTGGAGCTTGATGAAGATGCTCAAAGGCCGAAAATGGGGACTGGTTGCACTGCCACTGTCGAGTCCACTACCAGGCAGAAAATAAAGCTTTGTTGCTTACCGCGTCGCTCAACCGATCGATGTAAGTATTCCGCAACTTCGTCGATTTGTATTCGCACTTATTTGATGCTTATTATTGATCTTGGGACCTTAATAGAAACCAACGTACATATACTACTCGACTCGAGGATATTTCTATTGATGGTGGGGTGTACTTCCAACTATTAGGAATCATCTATGAGTCATTCAATATTCGGTCCAACCAATACCTATATGTTTATAAGTGTTTCCAAAACTCACGGTTTATCGGGTTAAACCATTGGAACTCCAATTCCAATATACGACATGTGCTAGTATTCTAGGTTATAGGAATTCGACCGTATTCCAAAACCAACGACGAAGAATATTTACTTTAAGAATAGTTTATAATAGTAATACTTATCCCAATGTCGGACCACCTAGTGTCCAGTATTAGTACAAGACTATTCTAAGGTCGATGTCATACTTAGCATATCTATACATCAATCTATTATGCATAATGACAATACCATAAACAAGATATGAAACTGTAATTATTTTATTATTAAATAATATAATGTACCATTCGAATTGGCACTCCAAGCACCAACTCCAACAACAACAACCTTAATAGATGGGTAGTTTGATTCGGGAGCCACAGTCTATGTACACAATGATATCTCAATTCAAACATATGAAGATTTAAATGAGGAACACAAAGTTTTAATTGCGAATAATGATTTTACCAAGGTCATTGGAAGTGGTAGTGTAGAACTTCAGTTTACCTCCAGTAAGAAACTAATTCTGGTTAATGTTTTTATATCTACAAGAAAGTAGGAAGAATATAGTGTCTGCTAATTTAATATGTAAGAGAGGTATAAAAGTTGTCTTAGATTCAGACCAGTTAATCTTTTCCAAGAATGGAGTCTTTGTTGGGAAAAAAAAATTCTTATGTGGGGATATTGAAGTTAAGTATTTATAATGTTATGACTGCTATTAGTAATACTCATGTTTCTATTTATATGCTTGATTCTTTTGTTTTATGGCATAATCGTTTGGCGTATGTTAACTTTAGGTCATTAAAATATGTGACTAGACAAGGTTTAATTACAATAAATGATGAAGCAAAAGAAAAATATGAAATTTGTGTACAAACTAAAATGACCAAGAACACTTTTCCAAAAATAAGTAGAAATACCTCTGTTTTGGATTTGGTGCTCTAAGATATTTGTGAATTGAATGGCATATTAACTAGAGGAGGAAATATGTATTTTATCATTTTAATAGATAATGCCTATCAGTACACTATGTTTATATAATGAAAGCTAAAAGTGAAGTATTTAATATGTTTAAACTTTTTAAAAGTGAGGTTGAAAATTAGAAAGGACAATGAATAAAATCTCTACGGAGTGATCGAATTGTGAATATTTTGACAATGAGTTTGTTCTTTTATGTGAAAATAATGGAATTATTCACTAAATAAGTGCTCCATATACACCACAATAAAATGGTTTGGCTGAAAGAAATAACATGACCTTGGTTCAAATGGTTAATGCCATGTTTCTAAATGTCGAACTAACTTTATATTTGTGGGGAGAAACTTTACTTGCAGCAGATTATATACACAATAAAATAACTTCTAGGAAATTAAAAATATTTCCATATGAAATTTGGAATAATAGGTTCAAGTGTATCTGTCTTGAAATCCATTTCTATGTCCATAATTCACTCACTTGTAAATTAAAATGACCACAAATTACTGTGCTGAACCATACTTGTCGAGGTCCATGCATACATATAATCCCTTAGTCTTCAGATATCCGAATGAAACATGAGATATATATTAAATCGTTAAATCTTCCATGTGTTCAACTCATTTATTGGGTAGTATTATAGAAAAAGTAATTTCTCATATTCATGAACATGTAATTAATATGATACGAATCAGCGCTTAGAGCACCAACCCCAACCTTTAGAGCATAGAATATGATCTATAATGGAAAATCTAGACATATAAGCTTAAGATATGAGTATGTACGATAATTGTTGTTATATGGTATAGTTACTATAAATTTTGTAATATCTTGTAACAATATTGTAGAGCCACTAATTAAAGAACTCTCAAGAGATTTAATTAGAACTATATCAATAAAGTGTTGGAGTTGGTTCTCAGCGCGCCAATTTCTTATGTATTTTTCGTTGTAAGTACATACTTGTAAGTATATTTTATTATGAATAAATAAAGAGTTTCATCAATATTCTTTCTTTATACATGGTAAAGGTGAAAATGACCCTATAATAATTAAGTTATAATATAGTTGCAAAAGCGCCGCAATTGACATTGAGAGATATTATAACAGTTTCATTCTTAAATAGTTTTTATCAAAGTTTACATTCTTGGTCAGTAAGTAAATCCAAGAGATTGGTATATATCGTATATCAATGAACCATGAGTCTAGGGAGACTCGTATAGATATGTATGTGTTCATGGTGGATGTGTTAGGGTTGGTGCTCGAAGTGCCAATTCGAATCGTATTTATGTCCGATTCATGAATACGAACAATTCATTTTTCCATAATATTACTTATTTAATGGTAGCACCTATTGTCTTTTATATACATATTCGATCTAATTATGATTAGATTGAAACTAAATCTGATTTAGTGATTGTGTATATTAGACAAAGACCCTAGGATTTACAATGTAGTGTGTGTTGGGTTCTCTAAGAACATGCCTAAGATCAAATTAAGCATAAAACATGTGACTACTCGAAGTAAGATTGCAGAAAATATACTTACTTTGATCGGCTATATGATGTAGAGATAACAAAAATTTCCAACCTTTGTGTTGTGCTCCAAGCTCTCCTTTGTATGAATGATGAGCTCCAAGCTTTGATTCTTGAATTCCAAACTCAAGGGAATGGTTTCGCTAACACCTTTATATGACTCTTTAATGTGCTAGCAATGAAGATTATTACAACAAAATTCCCCTTGTCTTTGATACAACTCTCGGCAAAGTGAGAATTTGAGAGAGAGAGAGAGAGAGGCTTTCACGCCAATAGCAAGAAGAGAGAATGCGTGAAGTGTGTTGACTTGTTTTAATTTTCAAAAAATTAAAAGACATATACCAAAAATCCAAAGTTGGTAAAAGTCTCTCACAAATCAAGGTTGAGTATTTTACAAGCCATCACCAACAACTAACAACTTCCATCAAGCAAAAGTTTGATAAAGTTGACTAAGTGATGTGACTTGTGGGCCCCACTATAAATTTAAAATCTGAGTGGGCCCGTAAAAAACATATCAGGCTCGGGTTCGTTAATTCTGAATTAACGAATTTTCGTTGCGACTTAATTAAATCACATTTAATTAAATAATAATGCCTCGCAAAATTATTACGAAAGTCGCTCACGAATTAATTCTAAATTAATTCGATCGCCCCAATTAAAATCCAATTTTAAATCCACTATGAAAACTAATTTCATTTAATATATCGAATATATTATTATAATCAATTAATTCCAAATTAATCGTTATATCTCTACTATTTGAATTTTATCACAGATAAATTCTCGCCGTAATTAATCCTAGATTAATTTTATCTCTTTCATAATTAATCCCAGATTCATTCTATTCGAGTCATAGTCATCGGTGAATCTTCGGGAAGCAACCCATGAGATCCCTGGATATGTTGGCAGTAAATCCAGTTATCGGACTATCCGAATATGTGCGTACCCCGTACCACGTTCTTACCGATTTACAAGACATGGTTGGCTTTTAGCAAAGCGCCGTGCCTACCCAATTCTCCAGAAATATTCTTTTAAAGAATATGTAATCTTTGTCAGACGTAGTATTGCGTATTACGATCCAGTATCGATATCACATGCTAGGCCTAGGGCTGGAATTGTGTCTGCCCCGTACGAAGCATATATCAGATCTCTGGTAACTAGTCTCTATAATCGGATAATCATGACCTAGTCATATTATCCCGATGACTGTAGTACTTAAGAGTACTAGTTCCGTATCCTACGTGATCATCATCTCCATATGACTGAAGTGATACTTCTATCTTGACATCACACCCAATACACTACGATTCTCAGTATACCCAGAAGAGGCGTACACAGAACCTGTTAAAGCCCCGGATTGTCGCAATTATTAGCGATGCAAGTCTCAGGTTAAGATCAAATACACCAACCCTGATTTGGATTCCCATAGATACATAGTCATACTACCAATGGGATTCTGAGAGGTTTATCTAGAGCAAAGCTGTTTCCGTACCATCGGTAAACAGAACCTCCTATTACACTTGCATGAGTATCCAATACCCAAATATATGAGAACTATGCCGTTACGCTTTCATAACACGCACAAGTGTAATACTAGTCTATTCCACATTATCGATGTCCAGTCTCGATAATATTACGACTAGGGATATTTAATGATTAAACCTTAGTGGATTAATATTGTCTCATATCTTATTAATCCGAGACTAATCATATGGACTTTTATCATTTATATATCTTGGTAATCTAATTACAATGATAAAAGAGCAATTTCCTTTGTCACATAGTTAATTTGTACAACAACACCATATTCTGTACAAATAGTGATGTTATGGGTCATAATTGTCCAACAGTGCGCAGTTACAACGTAGTTTGGAATTGACATTGGGAAACGTCACTACAAGTTGTATATCCTTAAATAAAGTTCCTGGTCAAGATTTACTAACACGGTCAGTTAGTAAAATCCGCTGAAACCAGTACATGTTGTATATCGTGACTTGGTCCGATGGTTTATCCTAATGAACCATGAGTCTCTGGAGACTCGTATAGACATGTAGGTGTTTATTTGATAAACACAGAACAACTCATTGAAGATTTCCTAATAGATGGTACACCAACGTCAATAGGAATCTTCTCGAGTTAAGCGAGCATAGTGGTCATTCGACTTGAGATACCACAATGGATATATGAGTTATCCTCCACACTTTGATGACAGTCACGTCACCGATCTATTTAGATCAGACCTCCACATGTTCGTTGGGTATGGACTGATGTTCATGATATCTAGTGCGTATCAAGATAGAATTCGTCAGTCATTGTATAAGGCAAATGTTTCCTACACGTGTTTACGATCCAGTAAATCCATGGCCGTGGTATAGCTTCAGAAGCGAGTTCCGAGTGTTATTTAGAGATCGTAAATTTGAAAGTCGACTATATTATACCATAAAGATTTGACGTTCTTATCTATATCCCATGTATAATATGGATAGCCTGTGACAGATGGATTATACGTATACAATGACCTCAACTTGTATAGTTTAGCGAGATTATCCGTGGTCATCATAATTCATAAGTGGGTGAATTATGGACACGAAATTGGATTTCATGGCGGATAAACCTAAACTTAAATAGTCTCACAATATGAAGTGTACTCGTTGAGCACTTAGGCAACCCCTTATGAATAATACAGATTATTCATACTACTTCACCAGATTAAATGAGTTAATTCGAATCATTTAAACGAGTAAATGAAAATACATGCATATGTGCATTTTTTGGTCAATCATAATTATTGTATATTTATATTTGATACATAATTTGATTAGATACACATTAATTAATTGTCAAATGAGATTTTGACACATGTCACTTCTATATGTATTTTATTTAATGTAAATAAAATACATATGGATTAATAATTATATTAATTAATTATTTAGATATTTAAATGTTAAATATTTAGATGATTAAATGATATATATATTTCATAATTGTTATGGAATATATGTTTAATTATTATTGGTTACACATGACATTAAGTTTAAAGTTAAAGTGTTAGATTTGATTTTTGACTACATTAACTTTATATTTAATTTAATTAAATAATTTTCATTTGTGATAGTTATTATCACACATGTTTATTATTAAGTGGTAACATGTGACATGATTTATTTATTTGATTTTGGATCAAATTAATTTTTCTAAAAATGAAAAAATACCCCCCTCTAGGTCGGCAATGGTAATTTAAAAGAGGAAATTTTTACTTTTCCTTGGTGATGGCTTACCTTGGCAGAAAAAAAAACAACTTCCAAAACTCTCCAAATTTGCTTGATGATTCAAGAAGGAAAAGTGAAGAAAATCAAGAAAATAGCTTAAGGAATTAGGAGAATTAAAGGTAATTCTTTATATCCCTAAGCTTAGAAAGCATGTTTCTTATTCTTGAGCATCTAGAGAGATTCTAGGGTTTCTTCTTTTCTAAGAATTTGGGTGTTTTTTGATTTGGAATATGAAATAGAAATCTTGGTGCATGTGTGAAGTAGAATTGAATGATATTATTGTAATATTTGTTCAATTTGATCATTTGATGATATGTTGCCATTCTATAGTGTTATAACCACTCTTGTAATGCCTAGAATTATTCTTGGGTGCTTCATTAGTGGTGGCTTGGATTAGTGTTGTGATTAATGTTAAGAAAATTGGATTAAAGCATGAAATATTGATATTTTTGGTTTCTGGATCAGATCTGGAAAAATGGGTTTTTGGTGATGAAAATTATGTCATATAAATGTATTGGATGAGTTTTGGGTATTGGAACTATTTCCGGAAATTATTTCAGAGTTGAAATAAGTGAAAACGGTGAAAAACGGCATTACCAGATGACTTTTGAGCCAACCGGGTGACGGCTTCCCAAGCAATGAATTGGTCACTGTTTGGGCATCCCATGAACTGCCCTAGTACTATTGGGGCTGACCTAGGCAGCCCTCATATGCATTGGGTGGTTGATTCGGTCAAAAATATGTTTTATGCCATCTTTCAGAAAAACGTTTTCGTAAAGGTTTTGCGATGTTTTTTTTTAACTATTTATGTCGTTATTTGATATCGAATAAGTATATTTAGGTGAAATATGAATGAATTATTCATATTGGATATTGAATAATTTATTCAGTAATTTAAAAAGTATTAAAATTATGATTTCACCCGAACCGCGAGCTTCCACTGCTCCCGCTCCATAATCCCAACAAAAATGGTATCAAAGCAGGTCTGATCCTTCATCCATTACATTTTTCATGCTTGATATATGATATATAATCCAATTTTGATGTTTTCATATGCATGTAATTTAGATATTTCTTGACTTTTCGGTTCTACGCTAACGGGAAACGTAACAGAAATTTAATGGTTAAGTTAAGTTATGTTTTCTAAGGTAGAATTGAACTGTTTAGAAGTTGATCTAGATTTAACTATGTATTTGATGTAGAGCAAAGCTTTCTTGAGGAATATTCCGCTTAAATAAGGCAGTAAAGTGACATGTATTGGATGCATATTTCTTAGTCTGTCTTGTCAATACGGTTTATGGGTATCTTTCTATGGCTGCATCCAAGAAAGTGCCAAAACAATGAGGGTGTAGTTGATAGAATTTTATCGACGCCGGATGTATATTTGATACTAGATAAATTCAAGTGAAAGTGGAAATCCTGAATGTACGAAAGCTGTCATGACTACATCGGTAGCTTGAGTTTGTCATTGGCAAGTGAAGCCTTGATACGCCTCCTTGTGAACGTGCCAAAGCTGTCATAATGAGAAATGGTCAGGACCAAAATCAGGAGTCACAGTGAGTGTGATTGACAATGAGTTGTCTACCTAATGAATATACGTAGGCGAGATCGTGCCAAATGTTAGACAATTATGACCCATAACATCACTATTTGTACAGAACATGGTGTTGTTGTACAAATTAACTATGTGACAAAGGAAATTGCTCTTTTATCATTTGTAATTGGATTACTAAGATACATAAATGATAAAAGTCCATATGATTAGTTCCAGATTAATAAGATATGAGACAATATTAATACTTTAAGGTTTAATCATTAAAACATCCCTAGTCGTAGTATTATCGAGACTGGACATCGATAATGCAGAATAGACTGGTATTGCACGTGTGCGATGTGGGAGCATAACGACATAGTTCTCATATATTTAAGTATTGGATACTTATGCAAGTGTAATAGAAGGTTGTGTTTACCGATGGTACGGAAATAGCTTCGCTCCGGATAGACCCCTCAGAATCTCATTGGTAGTATGACTATGTGTCTATGGGAATCCGATTCAGGGTATGTGTATTTGGTATTAACCTGAGACTTGCATCGCCAATACTTGCGACAATCAATGTACTTTGGTTTTGGTCGTCCGGGGCTTTAACAGGTTCTGTGTACGCCTCTTCTGGGTATATTGAGAATCGTAGTGTATTGGGTGTGATGTCAAGATGGAAGTATGGAGATGATGATCACGCATGATACAGAACTAGTACTCTTTTGTACTGCAGTCATCGGGATAATATTACTAGGTCATGCTTATCCGATTATAGAGACTAGTTACCAGAGATCCGATATATGCTTCGTACGGGGCAGACACAATTCCAGCCCCCGGCCTAGCATGTGACATCCGATACTGGATCGCAATACGTAATACTACGTATACTACACCTGACACAGATTATATATTCCTTTAAGAATATTTCTGGAGAATTGGGTAGGCACGGTGCTTTGCTAAAAGCCAACCATGTCTCGTAAATCGGTAAAAATGTAGTACGAGGTACGCACGTGTTCGGATAGTCTGACGACCGAATTTACTGCCAACATATCCAGGGATCTCATTGGTCGCTTCCCGAAGATTCACCGATGATGTATGACTCGAATATAATTAATCTGGGATTAATTATAAGAGAGAGAAAATTAATCTAGGATTAATTACGGAGAAATTTTATCTGGGATAAATACTATTAATAAAGAGAGAACAATTAATTTTGAATTAATCGATAAAATAATATATTCGATATATTAGACGAAATTAGATTTCGACGCGGAATTAAAATTAGATTTTAATTCGGGCGAACGAGTTAATTTAGAATTAATTCGCTAGCGACGTGAATAGTAATTTTGCTAGGCATAATTATTTAATTAAATTTGATTTAATTACGTCGCAACGGAAAATTCGTTAATTCGAAATCAGCGAACCCGAGCCCGGGATATGTTACGGGCCCACTCGAATTTTGAATCAAGTGGGGCCTACAAGTCACATCACTAGTCAACTTTGTCACTTTAAGTTGATGGAAGTTGTTGGTAGGTGATTGTGTGTAAAACACACAAGTGTGATGGATTGAAAGACATTTTACCATTTATTATTATTTGGTATATGATTTTCAATTTGGTAATTGGATTACACAACACAATATTCACTCTCTCTCTTTTCCTCTCCATGGCCGAATGGCCTTCTCATTTTCTCTCCATTTTGGGTGTGAACCTAGGGTTCATCTCCTTTGATTTTTGATTCAAAAATAACAAGTGCTAGCACACACAATAAGTCATTCAAAGGTGATAGGGAAACCAATCCTTGAGCTTGGAATCAACACTCAAAGCTTGGAGCTTGAAGATCAACACAAAGGGCTTGGCCGAATTCATCAAGGAGGAAAATTTTTGTGTTCAACGCATCCAAAATCCGATCAAAGTGAGTATTTTCCGCATTCTTACTTTGTTGTATTCACATGATTTCTTGCTTAATTTGATCTTGGTTTGACCTAGAAAACCCAACAATGGTATCAGAGCCATAATTGAGCATGAAATTGAATTTAGGGTTATTAATCTTGATTTGGGTATTTTTGATTTGAGCATGTTTTATTCAAATTGTTTGTTTGAGCATGCTTATAATATGTTAACTTTGAGTTGTGTATGATTAATTTGAAGAAAAAATTAATTGGATTAATTTTCCCCAAATTTGAGGCTTGGCCGAAAGTGATGGAACCCTTAGCTCTTGGTGATTTTTGAATTTTAGAAAATTGGATGTGTTTAAAATGCATGGGATATATTAGTTTGTGATTTAATTGGATTGAAATAAAAATTGATATAAAAATCACCATATTGCCGAGAACTTAGGAAGCATGTTAGGATTGATTTTGCTTCAATTTGTGTTGGACATAAGTTGGTTAATTAAAGCATGATTAATTAGTGTAATTGGTGTTTTGGAAATATTAATTTAACTAATTAATTATGGCTAATACACTTTAATTAATTAAATTGTGAAATTTGGAATATTAGAATTTAATTAGTTGGGCTTAATTTGGAATTGGGCTATAAATGTTGTATTTGGGCTTAATGGGCTTGGTTGGGCCAAGTTTGGTTTATGTTAATTGGTTGGATCCAATTGGGCCTAAAACCATTTCCATAAAGTCCAAATATGATAATTGGGCCTAATGGGCCTAAATTGATTTTTGGAAAAGGGTGATTCCTTATTGGGCTTTGGTTGCCAAAGTCCATACCTTATAAATTAATTGAAAGCCCATTGAACTTTAATTAAATTGACATTGGATGTTAATTGGGCTTTGAGACCCGTTAAGATTAGATTTAGAATCTAAGTCGCAAAGGCACATTAAAAAGTGTAATTATTTAATTTGGAATTAAATAAAGAATTAGTATTGAATACAAATTAAATTGGATTTAATATTATAGTTTGATATAATTTGAGAATTCGTACTTTGAGTACTTATTCTTAAACGAGTTGGACTCGCACAAATCAAATCGTTGTTTGAACATTGGATAATCATTAATCAAAGATTAATTAATTGCATTAGATTGATTGATAACATGCTTTGTGTGAATACATGGATGTGATGTATGAATAATGTATATCAGATGGATATTAGATGGGTGAGGGCAATTTTGGAAATTATTGTAATAAATTTAGAATTTATTAAATTGGACCTGCGTGTCCAGCCTATTACCTCTTGACTCTTTGTATTTCTCTTCTCACCCAATCCCCTCAATGTAAATGAGGTTTCTTTAGAAGTGTTATGTAATTGGGTAGAAGTAAGATTTGTGCTAGCGGGACAGAGGAAAGGGAGAGATTTGTTTTAGGAACAAAATATTTTAAATATCCATCCTCATATCATTATTAATTTATTTACCGCGCCTTATTAAGCTTTTAGAATGCATGCTTAAGGGTGTATGATGAGACCTAATCAAAGATAATTAATAGGTTGCCAATTACGCGAAAAACCCTCAACAAATATTAAGCGTTTTTCCTTCCATTGAATGATTCATTCTCAAGATCCAAGATTGGCACTGGTTTGTTGGCCAAAGTCAAGACCTTTGTCCATCGCGGATGTGTTTGAATCATGAAAGCTTTGTTCCATATCGCATGTCTTGTCCAAGTTGTGATTTGTTGGCCAAAGTCAAGATCACTTCTTGTCAATCGACATCGATTACGAAGTTTTCTAAAGTCAATGGGTCTCGCTTAACTGGAATCATTAAGTTTGTTGTGCCAAAGCCAAGGCTTAGTTGATTCAGAGGAAAAAGGTTAGGGAATATATCGGATATATTGGCATATATTAGATATATATTTCGGACTTGGATGTCCACCTACTGGATCTAGGAATTGGATGAGATCCAATTGATCTTAGAGATCAACCTAGTTAAATATCATACAGCTTGTTGGCCAAAGTCAGGGTTGTGTGTTATTTAACGGGATCCTAGCCCACTAGGAAACTAGGTTTCCCGAGTACTCAACAGAGGGTTAGAGGCTCGCCGAAAAATAGTGGGAGGCAAGTATTAAATTTGTAATTTCGTTTAGATACTTGCCAATACGCGCTCATTTCAATTTTTCGTCATTAAAAATAAATATATTAGTTGGACTAATATTTAATTTGTTGTTTTAAATTAAACAGTTGGACTGTATTCAAACTACTTCATTTATAGTTGATTATATAATTGGATTATAGTAATCAATATATTTGAATTTAACCAATCAAATTGTTGTTGATTATATAGTTAGACTATAGTAATCATTATATTTGATTGTACCCGAAATCGTTGATTGGATAGTTGGACTATTGAAATCAAGATAACTGAAAGATTAGCGTTTAGAACATAATCTTGGGAGAGAATGTCTTTAAACGACATTAATTTTCAGATTGGGAATAGAACCTCAAGATAGTCCTGGGAACTGAGAAGTTATTCTATTTGATAGAGTGACATCTCGGGCCTGAGCCCGGAGTTGAGCAAATAGTGGAGCATGAGTTTTGGAAGACTCATGGTGCTGATAACTTTAGTGCTCAATCCTTTATGCTTGATGCAATGACACTTTAATTTCGTCGTCAAAACTAAGGATTAGATCATTATATCATGATGTTGAAATTAAAGATCTTAATAGATCTAATCTTAGATCTTAGAAGTACGAATTGTAAAAGAAGCTCTTTCGCTCACGTATGTCAGAGGGTACATCTGTCGAGCACTTGGTGTCACAGATGATTGCTGACGTCGATCTGCTAGGTTAGCTGGGCATTACCTACGTGGCCAAGACTACCAAAGATTTGATCTTATAGTCTCTACCTGAAAGCTGGGGCAGGTTCATTATGAACAGAGAGTAAACTCTTGGAGAGTTGATGGCCATGCTAAAAAGGCAGAGCCAGAGCTGTTGGTTTCTAATTAGGTCCCAAGAATGAAATCAAGCACAAAAATGAGTGAATACAACAAAGGAGAATGGCGGAAACATACTCACAATGATCGGATCTTGCGACGCGATGAAGAACACTTCATGGTGAAGCTCGGCAGTGGCTTCCTTGGCTGGTGGACTGCACGGTGGTGGGTGGTGTGGCTCCTCCAAGATTCGGCCATTGATGACCTTCATTGAAGCTCCAAGCTTCAAGCTCCAAAAATGAATTCCAAGCTCATGTGTTCACTGCCCTATCACCTTATGAAGACTCAAGTGTGTGCTAGCACTTAGATTTTGCAACAAAATCGTCTCACTTGCTTCTCTTTTGCGTTCGGCAGAACCAGAAATGGAGAAGAAGAAAACGGCTCAAAGCCGAGTGAGAGAAGAGAGGGAAAAGAGAGAAACCGTAAGAGTGAGAGAGATAAAAGAAAATAAAAAATGTTTTATATATTTGATTTTCCAAAAATCAAAAATCAAAACCCTTTTTCATTTTTCAAAAGTCAAAAAGCAAAACCAATAAATGCTTTTCAACTACCACATCAATCACTCAAATCAATCAATCAAATTGTCACATCAATCAAAGTGACATGTCATTTGACGCTTGATATAACTAGCGATTTGACGCTTGATGTGACTTGCGTGCAACACTCGAATTCGAAATGCGAATGCGCCTGCAAACAATCACGGGCTCGGGTTCGCTAATTCCAAATTAATGAATTTTCCGTCGCGACCTAATTAAACGATTAATCCTAGCAAAATCACTATTCACGTCGCTAACGAATTAATTCTAAATTAACTCGTTCGCCCGAATTAAAATCTAATTTTAATTCCGCGTCGAAATCCAATTTCGTATAATATATCAAATATATTATTTTATCGATTAATTCTAAATAATCGTTCTCTCTCTTTAATTGATATTTTATCCCAGATAAAATATCTCCGTAATTAATCACAGATTAATTTTCTCTCTCTTCTAATTAATCCCAGATTAATTAAAGTGCAAGTCATATATCATCAGTGAATCTTCGGGAAGCGACCCATGAGATCCTCGGATATGATGGCAGTAAATACGGTCGTCGGACTATCCGAACACGTAAGTACCAAGTACTACGTTTATACCGATTTACAAGACAAGGTTGGCTTCTAGCAAAGCGCCATGCCTACCCAATTCTCCAGAAATATCCTTATAGGAACATGTGATCTATATCAAGTGTAGTATACCGTAGTATTGCGTATTTCGATCCAGTATCGGATGTTCACGTGCTAGGCCTGAGGCTGGAATTGTGTCTGCCCCGTACGAAGCACATATCGGATGTCTGGCAACTAGTCTCTATAATCGGATATACATGACATAGTCATAATATCCTGATAGCTCGAGCATTTAAGAGAACGAGTTTCGTATCCTATGTGACCATCATCTCCATATGACTGGAGTGATACTTTCGTCTTAACATCACACCCAACACACTGCGATTCTCAATATACCCAGCATTGGCGTACACAGAATTGGTTAAAGCCCTGGACGACCGCAACCAAAGCATATTGATTGTCGCAAGTATTAGCGGTGCATGTCTCAGGTTAAGACCAAATACACCTACCCTGATTGCAGACTCCCATAGACACATAGTCATACTACCAATTGGATTCTGCAGGGGTCTATCCAGAGCAAAGCTGTTTCCCGTACCATCGGTAAAACACAACCTCCTATTACACTTGTGTGAGTATCCTATACCCAATATATGAGAACTATGCCGTCGTGCCCTCACAACGCGCACAAGTGTAATACTAGTCTTTTACGTATTTATCGATGCCCAATCTCGATAATACTCTGACTAGGGATATTTAATGATTTATCCTTTGTGGACTGATACTGTCTCATATCATTCTCAGTCCAGGAACAAATCACAGGGACCTCCTATCATTTATATATCTTGGTGATATAATCACAAATGATAAGAGTGCAATTTCTTTTGTCACATAGTTAATTTGTACAACAACACTATGATATGTACAAATAGTGACGCTATGGGTCATAATTGTCCAACAATCTCCCACAAGGCCTATAGCCAGTCACTCGAGTGTCTGACACCCGAAACATGTACGGTTGGCTCAATTTGCTGAGAAAATGTTTTCATCAGCGGATTTACATGATTATCATCTGATGCGATTTATTCGATCATCACATCGCCACGATGTATGATCCGAACGAATCAGATGAATATCGAAGTATTTATCTGGATCGTTGATGAGACCATTAATTCTTTAGCATGTGCTGACGCCTAGTTCAGCTGCTAATAGAACTGTATCTAATCTAATTAGATTTGTTATCGACCCAAATGGCTTCTATTGCTGCCTCAGCTGCAGCTATCACCCGTATTTGTTGTTTATTCGGTAATAGTATCTTGCTTGGAAGATTTCCAACTCACTGTTCCGTTATACTATTGTATAGTACCTTTGTTACGACTTATAGTCGTTATCATGAAATCCAAGCTTTCACCGATTATATTATGGGAATATCATTTCCAAGAAATGATATATCATAATCTCTCAGGACATTCACTGTCAGTACGCTCCCACTAACCTCCTTATATACACAAGAATTGTTTTCGTTTTGAATTAAATCATACACCATTATGATTACATCAAAACGAAAATTCCTAGAACCTAATGCTTGCTTCAATCCATCTATGGATCGAATAACCTGCAAACCTAGTTTGCTTGTTATGGTTTGACAAAACTGTCAGGATGTGTAAACATCCTCCAAAAGGTTTCGGTTAAGGAAAGCAGTTTTGGCATTTAGCTGCCACATTTCATGAATGAAATATGCAGCATTAGCAAGCATTATCCAAAAGGATTTACCGTGGCAACAGTTAAAAGGTTTCGTCGCAATCAACACAATGTTGATAACTCTACCTTTTTGCTACAAGCCTAGCTTAGTACGTTGGTATGTTGCCATCCATGTATGTCTTCCTAGAAGACTTATTTAGTACCAATAGGCACAATGCCTTGCGGTACATTAACTAGTATCCAAACATAGTTGATATACATGGAATCCATATTAGACATTATGGCACTTTGCCATAATAGGGAGTCGATACCTTGTATCACTTCCTTATACGTAGTCAGTTCATGTTCCTCAAAAGATTGACATCTTTACGAGGTGAGATCAGAAACCCATACCCCAGGTTGTTTTCTGACTCTCTCCGACATACGTGGTTATTGTGTATTCAAAGATTATTAGAATAGTTTCATCATTGATGAACTATTTGTGTTCCATTAGGACTCGGTGCCAGGAATAGTATTACTCCGATTTTCATCGAGTTTTATTATTCTCCCACTTACCACTGCATATCGGTATTCCTCTTAGGAAAAATGAATGGCGAGCAACAATCTAATTGTTCTCTCGTGAGTTGTATAAGTAGAATACTTATGGTATCCCTAGGATAACCTACAATTGGCACTTATCCAATTTGGGTTATAGTTTGGTATCATCCAAACATATGCCTAGCATTCCCAAATTATTAGGAATGTGAAACCCAATTTCTTTCCCTTTCATATCTAATATGATATCTGTCAAACAAATAATTATGGAACCTTATTCTAAATAAGTTCTGCACTGTTTAGCGTATCCGTTGAAGGAAATGGTAGCTCAGAGCGAGTCATGATTAACCTTATCATGTCCAACAAAATTCGGTTTATCCTGTCGGATACACCGTCAATTTGACGTGTTCCGGGAGGAGTCCTCATTGAAAGAATACTATACTCTTTCAAGTATATGAAAAATTTATTGCTTAAGTATTTTCCATTACGGTCTTACCGTTACGGTTTAATACTTTAGCCGATCTGTTTGTCTATTTCGTGTCGAAACTGTGAAAGTTTCCAATTTGTGTTTCAAAAGAAACACATAACCATACGCGATGCCACATCCGTAAAGGTCACGAAATATTCATATCCACATCTAGCCTAGCTAGACATGGGCCCTCTTGCTTCAGTATGATCTAGGGCTAACAGATCGGTGGCATTTACACTTTTACCAAGTAAATAGTGTTTTAGGCACTTTGCCCAATAAACTAGATTCGTAGACTTTATTTGATTGGAATCAAATCTGTCCTAGTACCCACTCTTCAAAAGTGTGGATATACGAGTCTTGTTTAATTTGTGTCCTAGACAACAATGCCACATTCAAGTTTCAACCTGATCAAATCAGTTTGAGCTATTTGTTTGTCATGTTATACGTGTGAGATTTATTTATATTTTAAATATAAATTCTGTTATTCACATCTAATGTGTTTATCTCAATATCATCTTTATATAATAAAACACTTTAGTGTTCTAGAATATAAAAGTATATCCGCAACGGATTATACACTGATATATAGATAATATTTCTAGTCAAACTAGTTACATTATAACAGTTTCCTAATTTACGTACACATGACCGGCGTAAACACACACGTATAACGCAAGCGTACGTATCGTTCAAGTAGTATAAAAATATCGATCCCACGAGGACTTAATATCTAATCTATTAATTTTATGAGGTCAAAAGATTACTAGTATCTAACAGGTTGTTTGATTGATTTGAAATGGTGACGATTCTAAATTTAAAAACAAGTAAATAAAATTTGTTCGAAAGTTGGTTTTAAGAAAATTCAATATTAAAAACTATCTAGGGTTGTGATTCCTTCCAATATCATTTTAAAGATGAAGTGGTTATCTTAAAGTTGGGTAATATATTGATTTATTAACCTGGAACACTAAATTATATGTAAGCCTCTGTCGATGGTAAGACACAAATACCTAGTTTAACCCAATTGAACCATATGTCTATGTCAACCAAATTATCTGGATTCATTAAGTTTAAGTTCCAATTATGGCTACCCCCGCCCGACAGGTATATGTCTATCCTGTAAGGAAATCTATTAAAAGGTTATCTATCCTCAAGGAAGATCGTGGACTATTGAGTCTAAGGTCTCAAACTTAAAATCCCTATGTCTAGTTCATTTTAAGTTTACCAGTTCAATTTTATTAATGGCCAGTTAATAAAAAGCATTAAGATTAAGACTCAATAAATAAACCTTTATATTACCCAAACTATAATTTAACCCATTATAAACCGGTGATATTGGATTTCATCACAACCCCAGATAACTGGCTTAGTTACGACACATATTTACAGGTAGTAAAAACTTAAATAAAATAAAAGACATAAAGTAAATTGATGGATATTAAATACTGAAAAGTAAATTGCTGAAAATTAAATAAAGTAAAAGTAAAAAGTAAAAAGTAAAAAAAAAAATAAAAGTAAATTACTGAAAAGTAAATTGCTGAAAAATAAATTGCTGAAATTAAATAAAGTAAAAGTACAATAAAAGAAAATGCTGGGGTTAGAGGATAAACTTTTATTACTACTATTTTAGATATCTCCCTTAATATAATATATTAACTTTGCGTGATAATTACCAACCAGCCATATAGGCGGTATCCTGATTAAGTTAAATTAATAATTAATTACCAACCGACCAACCAGGCGGTATCCATATTTAGTCAGGTTAAAACCAATTTATAATTAATTACCAACCGACCAATATAGCGGTATCCTCATTAAGTCAGGTTTTAAATCATTTATATATTATAATTAAGGGAGATTAATCTAAATTGCAATAATAAAAGCTTTACCTTTCACCCCAGCAAGGGATAATTACCTCATCATTGCTTTAAAAAAAAAAACTGCAAAAGTAAAGAAAGAAAATGTTTGTGCGTAAAAGTAAATTGCGGAAAGTAAAAAACCGAAAAGTAAAAAAAAGAAAGTGCGAAAGCTTAAATTAATTACTGAAAACTAAAAATAAACAAACTAGATACAATCTTCTTATTTATTTTTAAGGAATTTCAAAGAAGAAAGTATGAATTTTACAAATGAAATGGATTGGTATTTATAGGCAAAATTTTGCCTCTATCAAATCATCCATCAAATTCTCCACCAAATCCATTATTAATTTCTCCACTAATTACTCTACCAAATCCATAATTGCTCCAATAATTGCTTATCTTGTTTGGTGGTGATTTGATAATTTTTATTAATTATTTATTAATTTATATTTTGCTTTGAAAATGATTGATAATGACTTTAATAATTACACATCACACACTTCTGGATGGTTCATCAATTTCGGTCATGAAATCTTCAGAATTCGAAAATATTTTCTCTTTCAAAGCTGTATATCTGTGAGTCTTCTTTAATCTGGAACTTGAATCAGCTCAATCCGATATCGGAGTAAAACGTTATGCCCAAAATACAACAGATGCGCAAAACTGTAATTTCCAAAACTGCACTTCGTCAAAAACGCCCTTTCAAGTTTCCAATCTCCAAAATTAAAATATCAAGTCCAATAATTGCCCTTATTTGACCCATATTCATCCTAAATGATTTCATTGAGACCCGATATTATTTTATCTGCAAAATAAAATAAAATACATCAAAACGTTCATCAAACCCGAGAAACTAAACAAAATATTAAGTTAAAGGGGCGGTAAATATTGATATATTTTCCGCTCATTACACCCCCAAACCTAACATTTTGCTAGTCCTCGAGCAAAACAACAAAATAAAATACAAGAAATAATTAAAATTAAACTAAGCCACTTTCGTAGGGATCACAGTTGCATTTTGCGTATGCAACAAGCCTTTAAACCCCTAGGTGTCCCTAGTGGACCAGTTGGCTTTAGGGCACCAGGTGTTAAGACACCCCTACGGACTTAATTACTCAGACTTCAGATATTTATATTTTTGCAGCATCTTCGATCCATGTAACGAGCTTTGGGCCAGTGACTCCCAAACCAGTTGGCTTTAGGACACTAGGTGTTAAAACACACTTACAGACTTAATAACTCGGATCTCAGACGTATTTTTTTTTACTCCATTGCTTTTTGAGATGTTTCCTCCAATTAAACTAGAGCACTGAATATTACAAACTTTTCAATTTTAGCTCATGTCCGTATGTTACTATATATGTTGATAATACCTGTCAACTGAGCATATGAAGATCCATTTTAGTCTGTTTTAAGAAGAATTCACAAATTAAATAATTTAAAAGGAAATAAACAACAATTAACTTATTTCGAAAATAGGCTTGAGATACGTCTCAGGAGTAGAAACTCCTTACTCAGCTATCTCGTACCAATTTCACCTTTTTAGTCAAATAAAAATACAAAATATTTTTGTAATTTTTGAAAATTTTCTAATTTTTTTTTTGTATTTTTCGAAAAACAATTTGGACTAAAATAAAAACAACACACAAACTAAAAACAAGGTACTGATCAACTATTCCCTCCCCCAAACCTAAATGAGACATTGTCCCCATGTCTTAAAAGTAGAAGAAGAGTTTAGAAAATAATACCTGGTTAGCTGAAATTCTACAGGAAATTAAAGGTTAAGATCCAGATTAATCCTACGCCTCTTACCACGATCGTCCTCAGACCATTTATCTTTGAAAGAATAGGGTCAACTCGTGGTTAATAGGCTATGAGTTGGTCTATTAGATCCGGAGTAGTTCTGGCAGTAAAGAGGAGTTCTTTCAAAGGTTTTGACACGAACCCATTTCTTCGAGCATCATCGAGAAACACACAAAGAAAATCATAAAATCCATCAACGTTGAGCAGTCCAAGCGGTTTCTGGTGTATGTTCAGTTTCACCCAAGATAGAACTATAAAAATTTCCTCCAATGTACCCAAGCCACCTGGCAAAGCGATAAAAGCATCAGCACGGTTAATCATTTCTACCAGTCGTTCAGACATACCTGACATGATCAGTTCCTCTCCGTTTGATGATCCAATAAGATTTGCCTCTGCCAAGGGTTTTGGGATGATTCCCAAAACGTGACTACCTCCTTCCTGTACAGCCTTTGAAACGATCCCCATAAGTCCAAGATTGCCTCCGCCATATATTAAGTGCATATTCCTTGCAGCTAAGACTCGACCCAATTCCTGTGCTGCTTCTACGTATTGTGGTTTAGTACCAACACTACTACCGCAAAACACACAAATGTTTTCAACTCGTCTTCTTGAAGTAGCTTCCATTTTTTATGTATTTCTTTCTCAACTCTGGATGCCTTCAAAAGTGCAATGACGGGCTGAATTTATAGTACTTGAAAAGGGTGAGTAAAAATAGCACAAGTATCTTCCAGAGGACGATTAGTAGCGAAATAATATCGTGATAGTCAAAAAGGTCTGGATCCTGTCGGAGAAAATATAACAAAACAAATTACAATTATTAGGAAAAGACAAAGAGATATAATATTTACAAGAAAAGTAGCGGCTTGATTGACGTCTATGCGTCAGGGACAAGCTTCCCATCCAATTTTCTTATAAATTGGCAAACAGGGTCTTTTTTGAGTCAGATTCCCGAGACTTAACTGTTGTCTTTCTTTTTGAAATTGTGTATGTAATTTGCGAAAGGCTATGTGAACATATCCACTGGGATGCGTCTCAAGAGTTGAAGATATATCATCTAAAGGCTCCTTACTCAAGCTATCCCTAATGAATTTAATTTTGTCTTCGCGATTATCAGACACCATTCCTAAAGAACGACAACGAGTATTGCAATTCCATCGTGCAAATTTGTAACAAACACCCATTTGTTTAGCTCTACGTTTCTTTGCATAGGTGCTTCTTCCAAAACCAGGCAGATTTGAAATAAAAGAGTCAGAAGACTCACCTGTCAATCGAACTCGTGCTTCAATTACCCAACAAATGTCATTAGGAACACCATGGATTGTTAGTAATCTCATCCGTTCCAAACGAGCTTTGTAGACTTTCATCAGAGAGTTTTGAGGGAGAGAAGGAAATTACTTGTGAAGATTTGCGAGAACTTCTTCATCATCCTGAAATGTCTTAATTTGCAAAACTAAACACAACCAAATTTAAATCACACCAAATCACAATATATACAAAAATTGCATGGGTTGCCTCCCTGCAAGCGCTAAGTTTAAAGTCGTCAGCCAGACTTGACTTCTCGAACGTTAAGCTGGATCTGAAAGTGTAACACTTTCTTTTTGTCGCTCAAATGATTCTCCCTAGTAGTGCTTGACACGCTTGTTTTTACCTTGAAAGTTTTGTTAGCGTCAGGATCATGTATCTCACCGCTCTTTTTGGTAAAACTTTGGTGATCACAATGGACCTGACCACCGTGATTTTGGCTTCCATGGGAAGAATTTCACCCTTGATTTGTTTAACAGTACCTTCTGCCCTGGTTCCAGTTGTATGCGCACTAACTTCTCATCATGTCTTTTCTTGCCCTTTTCTTTGTACAATTTGGCATCCTCAAAAGACTGATTGTGAAATTCCTCCAATTCGTTGAGCTGGTGGAACTTTTTCTTTTCTGTTGCTTGTAGTGCAAGAATTGGCTTCTTCAGTACAAAAGACGCTTTATCTTTAGGCTCCACAGGCAATTGACATGTTTTAAGTTTGTCAGTAGAACTTTGCATTGCATTGGAGTTCTGAATGGTACTATGTATCACATCGAGTTTGAAACATTCATATTTCTTTCATCATCTGGGAAATTCATGGCCTTGAAAACATTGAATGTTACTTCTTGGTCCTGTACCCTCATGGTTAATTCTCCTTTTTGTACATCAATAATGGTTCGACCTGTAGCCAAGAATGGTCTCCCAAGGATGATTGGCACGTCCGCGTCTTCTTCCATATCAAGGACAATAAAATCTGCTGGGAAAATGAATTTGTCAACCTTGACCAGCACATCCTCAACTACGCCTCTTGGAAATACGAGCGTTCTATCATCAGCAAGTTGCAGTGAGACTGAAGTTGGCATTATTTCTCCAATCTGTAATTTCCTGAAAATAGAAAAAGGCATCAAGTTAACACTTGCACCTAAATCACACAAAGCCTTACCAAAGTTATGTTCTCCTATGATGCAAGGAACAGTGAAACTGCCAGGATCTTTCAACTTCGGGGGAAGTTTCCTCTGAATGATGGCACTGGCACTGCATTCTTATGTAATGCTACTGTCTCGTAATCTCCCAATCTCCGTTTTCGTGAAAATATCTTTCATGAATTTGGCATAGGTGGGCATTTGTTCCAATGCTTCTGCAAATGGAATGTTGATATGCAGCTTTTTGAGATCTCCAGGAACCGAGAAAACTGCTTGTCCAATTTGTTCTTCTGAAGACTTGAGGAAAAGGTGGAGGTGGAGTGATCTGTTCTTTTTCCTTTGCTTCTTTTTCCTCCATCTGTTGCTTTGTTTCTTTTGAACTTCCTCAGCATCTGTTTTGGCTCCAACATCTTTGTTGATTTCAGTACCGCTTTTTAACATGATGGCATGACATTGCTCCTTCCCAAGTTCCTTGGATTGGCTCTATGTTGCTAGGAAGGGTACCTGGCGGTCTGTAACTCTGAGCATTGGCTAGTTGTCCATTTGATTCTCTAGTGCTTTGATAGAGGCTGAATGGCTTTGATTCAATGCTACTTGATTTTGAAACAAAGCATCATATCTTGCTGCTTGAGAGTCGTGTTTTGTTTCCATTTTTTTCAAGTAGGTCAACACTTCTGTTATTCCTGGTTCACTTGCCTGCTCCTGGCCTTTGTTATGTTGTTGGAATTCAGGTGGTGGATAGTTCTGTTGTTGACCTGAATTGTTGCTCTATGCAAAATTAGGATGATTCCTTCACCCTGGTTGTAAGTGTTGGAATATGGATTGTTCCCCTGTCTGTTGAAATTGTTGACATAATTCACCGTCTTTCATGTTGGTTTAGTTCTGGTGCTCCTCCATATGGTGAACTTGTGGATCAAGTGGTAAGAGTCTCCATGAATTTGCATATCTGATCTAGCTTGGCGTTGACTGCTGTATTGGCTCCACTTTCATAAATTCCTACAATTCTTTGGATCATGCTCCTTTCTGATGGCCATAAAGAATTGTTGTTGGCCATTTCTTCGATTAGGTCCCAGGCTTGATCTTCTCCTTTTGCCATCAAGGCTCCTCCAGCAGCAGCATCGATTGTGGTTCTCATTATTCCAGAAAGTCCATTGTAGAAGGTCTGAACTTGTAGCCACTTTGCGATCTCATGATGTGGACATTTCCGGAGTAAATCTTTGAATCTTTCCCAAGCTTCGCAAAGGGATCTGAATCTTGTTGCATGAAGGATGTGATGTCATTCCTTAACTTTGTAGTTCTGGCTGGTGGAAAGTATTTTGCAAGGAATTTGGTGGCTAGAGTGTTCCAAGTTGTGATAGAACCTGCTGGTAGTGAATGTAGCCAAGCTTTAGCTCTGTCCTTCAAGGAGTATGGAAAAACTCGCAGTCTCATTGCTTCTTCAACTGCTCGGTTGTAATTGAAAGTACCGCAAACTTCCAGGAAGTTGCTGATGGGCATTAGGATCTTCAGTTGCATTCCCCCAAACTGACTGACTACTGACTGCTGAATCATCTGAATGCATGTTTTGATGTCACCCCCGCATTTGCTGGTAAGGGAGGAAGTACAATACAAGAAATGTGTCTGTCAACCACCGGAATGGTTCTGTCTCGAATGGGAATCGGTGGTGCAACGTTCAAAGGTTCAGGTTCCATGTTGACTAAGCTTCTTGGCCTTCTCCCTTTCCCTTCTCAACTGTCTGATGGTTCTTTCAATTTCTGGGTCAAGTGGTCGAAGTTCAAAGCTTCTGGTTCGTCTCATGAAGTTTCTGAAAACCTGAAACACAAGAAAACAAAAACAATAAGTAAAAAGAAATTAGATACAGTAAATGTATCTAACCTCTAAACTAATAGTAAAAGATAAATAAGTCCCCGGCAACGGCGCCAAAAACTTGACCGACGTAATTACACACATATAACGCAAGCGTACGTATCGTTCAAGTAGTATAAAAATATCGATCCCACGAGGACGTAATATCTAATCTATTAATTTTATGAGGTCAAAAAATTACTAGTATCTAACAGGTTGTTTGATTGATTTGAAATGGTGACGATTCTAAATTTAAAAACAAGTAAATAAAATTTGTTCGAAAGTTGGTTTTAAGAAAATTCAATATTAAAAACTATCTAGGGTTGTGATTCCTTCCAATATCATTTAAAGATGAAGTGGTTATCTTAAAGTTGGGTAATATATTGATTTATTAACCTGGAACACTAATTATATGTAAGCCTCTGTCGATGGTAAGACACAAATACCTAGTTTAACCCAATTGAACCATATGTCTATGTCAACCAAATTATCTGGATTCATTAAGTTAAGTTCCATTATGGCTACCCCCGCCCGACAGGTATATGTCTATCCTGTAAGGAAATCTATTAAAAGGTTATCTATCCTCAAGGAAGATCGTGGACTATTGAGTCTAAGGTCTTAAACTAAAATCTCTATGTCTAGTTCATTTTAAGTTTACCAGTTCAATTTTATTAATGGCCAGTTATAAAAAGCATTAAGATTAAGACTCAATAAATAAACCTTTATATTACCCAAACTATAATTAACTACCCCTTATAAACCGGTGATATTGGATTTCATCACAACCCCAGAAAACTGGCTTAGTTACGACACATATTTACAGGTAGTAAAAACTTAAATAAAATAAAAGACATAAAGTAAATTGTTGGATATTAAATACTGAAAAGTAAATTGCTGAAATTAAATAAAGTAAAAGTAAAAAGTAAAAGTAAAAAAAAAAAAAAAGTAAATACTGAAAAGTAAATTGCTGAAAAATAAATTGCTGAAATTAAATAAAGTAAAAGTACAATAAAAGAAATGCTGGGGTTAGAGGATAAACTTTTATTACTACTATTTTAGATATCTCCCTTAATATAATATATTAACTTGCGTGATAATTACCAACCAGCCATATAGGCGGTATCCTGATTAAGCAAATTAATAATTAATTACCAATAGACCACCAGGCGGTATCCATATTTAGTCAGGTTAAACCATTTATAATTACTTACCAACCGACCAATATAGCGGTATCCTCATTAAGTCAGGTTTTAAATCATTTATATATTATAATTAAGGGAGATTAATCTAATAGCAATAATAAAAGCTTTACCTTTTCACCGCAGCAAGGGATAATTACCTCACATTGCTTAAAAAAAAATGCAAAAGTAAAGAAAGAAAATGTTTGTGCGTAAAAGTAAATTGCAGAAAGTAAAAACTGAAAAGTAAAAAAAGAAAGTGCAAAAGCTTAAATTAATTACTGAAAACTAAAAATAAAACAAACTAGATACAATCTTCTTATTTATTCTTAAGAATTTCAAAGAAGAAAGTATGAATTTACAAATGAAATGGCTTGGTATTTATAGGCAAAATTTTGCCTCCATCAAATCATCCATCAAATTCTCCACCACCAAATCCATTATTAATTTCTCCACTAATTACTCCACAAATCCATAATTGCTCCACTAATTGCTTATCTTGTTTGGTGGTGATTTGATAATTTTTATTAATTATTTATTAATTTATATTTTGCTTTGAAAATGATTGATAATGACTTTAATAATTACACATCACACACACTTCTGGATGGTTCATCAATTTCGGTCATGAAATCTTCAGAATTCGAAAATATTTTCTCTTTCAAAGCTGTAGATCTTTGAGTCTTCTTTAATCGGGAACTTGCATCAGCTCAATCTGATATTGAGTAAAAAGTTATCCCCAAAATACGACAGATGCGCAAAATTGTAATTTCCAAACTGCACTTCGTCAAAAACACCCTTTCAAGTTTCCAATCTCCAAATTAAAATATCAAGTCCAATAATTGCCCTTATTTGACCCATATTTCATCCTAAATGATTTCATTGAGACCCGATATTATTTTATCTACAAAATAAAATAAAATACATCAAAACGTTCATCAAACCCGAGAAACTAAACAAAATATTAAGTTAAAGGGGCGGTAAATATTGATATATTTTCCGCTCATCAACACACCCGAAGGTAGATCCTAAGTTAGGTATCTACGGTTAAAACAGCGACTTTCGTCCCGTGTTCAATTCGCAGATTAATCTCTATTGAAGTCAGTATCCTGTTCATAACAGATTCTGCACATCAATATATATTTATGTATCACACTAAGTATCTAAAATCCAATTTTAATACTAGTTGTGAACATATTTATGACAATCATATTTGAAGTCAGAGCCTTGCTCGTCTTCAATTCTTCTTGGGATATGTCTTTTATCTTCCCGAAAGATTATAATGATTTACCCTTGCCCTTTTCACATTCCAGAATCTTTGGCCAAGCCTTGGCCTTTTGGAATATCGAAGTACGGTGCGCCTTGCGCTACTTCCTTATGCAAACTTTGCTTTGTCTCCTTGAGTATAGCTATTAACTCTCCAAGAGTATCTATTGCAATAAAGTACTTCTAAGATCTAATCTATGAAGATCCTTTAATTTCATTATCATATTTTAGGGATCTAATCCTTAGTTATGATAAAGAAATTAAGGAGTCTATGACAAGTATAATGGATTAAGCACTAAAGTTATCATTACATGAATATTCCAAATATCATGTTCCACTTATTTTCTAACTAACTCCAGGCTTAGGCTTAATATATTATTTTATCAAATAAAATAACTTATTATTTTTCCAGGACCATCTGAAATTTATTCCCCATTTGAAAATAAAGTCGTTTAAATACATTTTCACCCAGGATTATGTTTTAAACACTAATCTTTCAATTATATCTTGATTCTAATAGTCCAACTATTAATCAATGATTTGTGGTACTATATATATAATGATTATTATAGTCCAACTATAAAATCAAATATAATTTAAATCAATTAACCTCAATTATATTGATTACTATAGTCCAACTATAAAATCAACTATAAATTGAAATTAATTAATTCAAATATATTGATTACTATAATCCAATTATATAATCAACTATAATACAGTCCAACTGTTTATTAAAACAACAATTTAAATATGTCCAACTAACATTTAATTTATCTGACGAAATAATTTGAATGAGCGCGTATGGCAAGTAATTAAACGAATATTGCAAATTCAATTATTGCCTCCCACTATTTTTCGGCGAGCCTCTAACCCTCTGTCGATACTCGGGAAACCGTGTTTCCTAGTGGGCTAGGATCCCGTTAAATATCACACAATCTTGACTTTGGCCAACAAATTGTATGATAATTAACTAGGTAGATCTCTAAGATCGATTGGATCCGATCCAATTCCTAGATCCGGTAGGGGGACATCCAAGTCCGAAACATATATCTTATATATGCCAATATATCCAATATATTACCTAACCTTTTTCCTCTGAATCAACTAAGCCTTGGCTTTGGCACAACAAACTTAGTGATCCCAGTCAAGCGCGACCCATTGACCATGGAAAGATTCGTAATCAATGTCGATGGACAAGAAGTGGTCTTGACTTTGGCCAACAAACCACAACTTGGACAAGACACCGATATGGAACAAAGCCTTCGTGATTCAAACACTCCTCGACGGACAAAGGCCTTGACTTTGGCCAACAAGCCAATGCCAGTCTTGGATTTTGAGTGAGAATCACTCAATGGAAGAAAAACGCTTAATATTTGTGAGGGTTTTTCGCGTGCAAATTGGCAACCAATTTATTATCTTTGTTAAGGTCTCATCATCATACACCCTTAAACATGCATTCTAAACACATAATAAAGCGCATATGAAAATTAATAATGATATGCGGATGGATACTTTACATTGATCCTAGATCAAATCTCTCTTTCTCTCTCCCGCTAACACAAGTATTTACTTCTACCCGTTACACTACACTTCTATAGAAACCTAATTTACATTGAGGGGAATATATGAGAAGAGAAATACAAAGAGTATGGAGGTGATAAGGCTGGACACACGCAGTCCAATTAATAAATCAAATTTATTACAATTTCTAAAATTGTCCCTCCCATCTAATATCCATCCGATATACATTATTCATGCATCGCAACCATGTATTCACACAAGCATGTTATCAATCAATCTAATCAAATTAATTAATCTAATAATTATTGATCATCCAATGTTCAAACAACGATTTGATTTTGCTCGAGTCAAACTCGTTTTGCGAATAAGTACTCAAAGTACGAATTCTCGAATTAAATTAAACTACATAATTAAATCCAATTCAATTTGTATTTAATACTAATTCGCTATTTAATTCCAAATTAAATATCACACTTTATTAACGAACCTTTACGACTTAAATTCCAAAATTCATCGACGGTCTCAAATCCCGATTAACATCCAATGTTTATTTAATTAAAGTCCAATGGGCTTTTAATTAATTTCTTTAAGGCGTGGACTTTGGTCAACTCGGGTCAAACCGCTAACCAAAATCCAATCCGGGATTTACCCCATAAGCCAAGAAATCAATTTTGGCCCATTAGGCCCAATTAAATAATTAAGGTCCATTAAGTCGTAATTGGACTTTATGGATGCGGTTTTGGGCCCAATTGGATCCAACCAAATTGGCCTAAACCTAACTTGGTAAAACCAAGTCCAAAAGCCCAATTACAACCTATAAGGCCCAAATCCAATTTCAAGCCCAATTAATTAACTTATAAAATTCCAAATTCCACAATTAATTAACCTAAGTGTAATACACAATTAATCACCCAATTAAAATTTCTAAAACAACAATTAGCCTAATTAATCATGCACTTTAACAACAAATAGTGTCCAACACAATTCAATCAAAATCAAACCCAATACATGCTTCAAGTGTCTCGGTAATTAGGGTTTTTACAATCCGATTCGGTTTCAATCCAATTGAATCCACAATCATCATTTCCCAAATCATTTCAACTCATCCAATGAATCAAAATCAAAAACCACCATGAATTTCAAAATTCAACATGAATTCGGCCAAGCCTTAATTTGGGGAAAATTTGTCCAATTCAAAATTCAATCCAATTAAACTTCAAATCAACTTTACCCAATTGTTTTAAGTCATCCAATGATCAAATAAACAAAAATTACCAAGACATTAAGGCTTATCCATTTTCGGCCAAGCCTAAACTTTTGGGGAAAATTGATCCAATCCAATTTTCTTGAAATTGATCATGCACAACTTCAATTCAACCTCATTCAAGCATACAAAATCAAACAATTTAACCAATTGATGCTCAAATCGATTTTCCCCAATTTTAAACCCTAAAAATTTAATGTTTGATATAAGCTCTGATACCATTGTTGGTTTCTAATTAGGTCCCAAGAATGAAATCAAGCACAAAAATGAGTGAATAAAACAAAGGAGAATGGCGGAAACATACTCACAATGATTGGATCTTGCGACGCGATGAAGAACACTTCATGGTGAAGCTCGGCAGTGGCTTCCTTGGCTGGTGGACTGCACGGTGGTGGGTGGTGTGGCTCCTCCAAGATTCGGCCATTGATGACCTCCATTGAAGCTCCAAGCTTCAAGCTCAAAAAATGAATTCCAAGCTCATGTGTTCACTGCCCTATCACCTTAGGAAGACTCAAGTGTGTGCTAGCACTTAGATTTTGCAACAAAATCGTCTCCCTTGCTTCTCTTTTGCGTTCGGCAGAACCAAAAATGGAGAAAAAGAAAACGGCTCAAAGCCGAGTGAGAGAAGAGAGGGAAAAGAGAGAAACCGTAAGAGTGAGAGAGAGAGAAAAGAAAAATAAAAAATGTTTTATATATTTGATTTTCCAAAAATCAAAAATCAAAACCCTTTTTCATTTTTCAAAAGTCAAAAAGCAAAACCAATAAATGCTTTTCAACTACCACATCAATCACTCAAATCAATAAATCAAATTGTCACATCACTCAAAGTGACATGTGATTTGACGCTTGATGTGACTAGCGATTTGACGCTTGATGTGACTTGCGTGCCGCACTCGAATTCGAAATACGAATGCGCCCGCAAACAATCCCGGGCTCAGGTTTGCTAATTCCAAATTCACGAATTTTCCGTCGCGACGTAATTAAACGATTACGCCTAGCAAAATCACTATTCACGTCGCTAACGAATTAATTCTAAATTAACTCGTTCGCCTGAATTAAAATCTAATTTTAATTCCGCGTCGAAATCTAATTTCGTATAATATATCAAATATATTATTTTATCGATTAATTCCAAATTAATCGTTCTCTCTCTTTAATTGATATTTTATCCCAGATAAAAATATCTCTGTAATTAATCCCAGATTAATTTTCTCTCTCTTCTAATTAATCCCAGATTAATTAAAGTGCGAGTCATACATCATCGGTGAATCTTTGGGAAGCGACCCATGAGATCCCCGGATATATTGGCAGTAAATACGGTCGTCGGACTATCCGAACACGTAAGTACCAAGTACTACGTTTATACCGATTTACAAGACAAGGTTGGCTTCTAGCAAAACACCATGCCTACCCAATTCTCCAGAAATATCCTTATAGGAATATGTGATCTATATCAAGCGTAGTATACCGTAGTATTGTGTATTTCGATCCAATATCGGATGTTCACGTGCTAGGCCTGGGGCTGGAATTGTGTCTGCCCCGTACGAAGCACATATCGGATGTCTGGCAAATAGTCTCTATAATCGGATATACATGACCTAGTCATAATATCCCGATAGCTCGAGCATTTAAGAGAACGAGTTCTATATCCTATGTGACCATCATCTCCATATGACTGGAGTGATACTTCCGTCTTAACATCACACCCAACACACTACGATTCTCAATATACCCAGCATTGGCGTACACAGAACCGGTTAAAGCCCTGGACGACCGCAACCAAAGTATATTGATTGTCGCAAGTATTAGCCGTGCAAGTCTCAGGTTAAGACCAAATACACATACCCTGATTGCAGATTCCCATAGACACATAGTCATACTACCAATGGGATTCCGCAGGGGTCTATCCAGAGCGAAGCTGTTTCCCGTACCATCGGTAAAACACAACCTCCTATTACACTTGCGTGAGTATCCTATACCCAAATATATGAGAACTATGCCGTCGTGCCCTCACAACGCGCACAATTGTAATACTAGTCTTTTACGTATTTATCGTTGTCCAATCTCGATAATACTCTGACTAGGGATATTTAATGATTTATCCTTTGTGGACTGATACTGTCTCATATCATTCTCAGTCCAGGAACAAATCACAAGGACCTCCTATCCTTTATATATCTTGGTGATCTAATCACAAATGATAAGAGTGCAATCTCTTTTGTCACATAGTTAATTTGTACAAAAACACCATGATCTGTACAAATAGTGACGCTATGAGTGATAATTGTCCAACAAGAGCTTCTAAAAGGGCAACGGCAAAATCATCACAGTCTTCTGGGAAGACAAAAGACATATCCCAAGATGTCTGCCTAAACTGTGGCAAATGGAGTCACTGGAAGCGTGACTGTCGTATGGACAAGGCAAACATGAAGGAAGTGAAGGCGTGGCAAGGCTCCAGCTTTAAGTATGTTTGTCATAAACATGTTCACTACTAGTTTTAAAATTGGATTTTTTATACTGAGTGTTGTACAGATATATGTACTGATGTGCGGGATCTGCTGATAAGCAGGATACTGTCTTCAGTTGAGATCGACCTGTGAGTCAGAAACGGGACAAGAGTCGCTGTTTTAACTGTAGAAACCTAAGTTTAGGAACTACCTTTTGGTTATGTACTTAAATTAGGAAACTGTTATAATGTACCTAGTTTGACTAGAAACATTATCTCTATATCTAGTATAACCCGTTGCGGGTATACCTTTATATTCTAGAACACTAAGTGTTTTATTTTATAAAGATGATATTGAGATAATCACATTAGATATGAATAACAGTATTTATATTTTGAATATAAATGAATCTCAAACGTATAACATGACAAACAAATAGCTCAAACTGAATAAATCAGTTGAGACTTATAAGTGGCATTGTTGTCTAGGACACATTAACAAGACTCATATATCCACACTTTCGAAGAATGGGTACTAGGATAGATTTGATTCTATTCAAATGATGTCTATGAATCTAGTTTAATTAGGCAAAGTGCCTAAAACACCTTTTACTTGGTAAAAGTGCAAGAGCCACCGATCTGTTAGCCCTCGTTCATAGTGACGTAAGTAGGCCCATATCTAGCTAGCCTAGAGGTGAATATGAATACTTCGTAACCTTTACGGATATGGCATCGCGTTATGGTTATGTGTTTCTTGTGAAACATAAATCGGAAACTTTTGATAAATTCAAAGAGTTTCGACACGAAGTAGACAGACAGACCGGCTAAAGTATTAATCCGTCACAGTTAGACCGTGGTGGAAAATACTTAAGTAATAAGTTTCTCGATTACTTGAAAGAGTATGGTATTCTTTCACAGTGGACTCTTCTCGGAACACCTCAATTTGACGGTGTGTCCGAACAAAGAAACCGAACCTTGTTGGACATAGTAAGGTTAATTATGAGTCGCTCTGAGCTACCATTTTCTTCCTAGGGATACACATTAATCAGTGCAAAACTTATTTTGAATAAAGTTCCATGAAAAATCTGTTAGACAGACTTCATATTAGATATGAACAGGAAAGAAACTAGGTTTTCTCATTCCTGAAGATTTGGGTATGCTGGGCATATGTTTGGATGATACCAAACTAAAACCCAAATCGGATAAGTGCCTAATTTGTAGGTTATCCTAGGGTAACCAAAGTATAGTACTTATACAACTCACAAGAGAACAATGTAATTGTTGCTCGCCATGCGGTTTTCCTAAGAGGAATACCTATATGCAGTGGTAAGTGGGAGGAAAGTAAAACTCGATGAAAAATCGGAGTAATATTATTCAAGGCATTGATTCTTTAACGGAACACAAACAGTTCATCAGGGATGAAACTGTACCACAATCTTCGAATACAAAAGAACCGCGTAAGTCGGAGAGAGTCAGAAAACAACCTGAGAGGTATGGGTTTCTGATCTCACCTCATGTAGATGTCAATCTTATTGAGGAACACAAACCGGCTACGTATGAAGAAGTGATACAAGGTATCGACTCCCTATTATGGCAACGTGCCATGATGTCCGAAATGGATTCCATGTATACCAACCAAGTTTGGACACTGGCTGATGTACCAGAAGGCATTGTGCCTATTGGTACTATATGAGTCTTCAAGGAAGACATACATGGATGGAAACATACAAAAGTACAAAGCTACGCTTGTAGCAAAAAGGTATCGCTATCAACATTGTGTTGATTTCGACGAAACCTTTTACCTGTTGCCATGATTAAAATCCATTTGGATAATGCTTGCTAATGCTGCATGTTTTATATATGAAATATGGCAGCTGAACATCAAAACCGCTTTCCTTCAACAGAAACCTTTTGGAGGATGTTTACAACATCCTAACGGTTTTATTGTACCAAAACTTGCAAACAAGGTTTGCAAGTTAATTCGATCCATTTATGGATTGAAGCAAGCATTGCGTTCTTGGAACCAGCGTTTTGATGTAATCATAATGGTAAATGATTTAATTCAAAACGAAAAATGATTATTGTGTATATAAAGAGGTTAGTGGGAGCGCACTTACAATTATTGTCCTATATAATGAAGATATATCATTTCTTGGAAATGACATTCCCATAATACAATCGGTGAAAGCTTGGCTTTCATTAAAATTCTCCATAAAATACTTGGGAGAAGCAACCTTTATTCTAGGAATAAGGATCCACTAGGATAGATCTAAAAGTTGTTGGCACTCTCCGAGAACTCGTACATTGAAATATATATACACAACCTGGTGTCTCATAGGCTTTGAGCATATGGAGTCACAATCAGGCCAATCCAAGTGATAGTCATTGGATTGATGTTAAGAACATCCTTAAGTATCTTAGATGAACTAATGATGCTTTCTTAAGCTATTGAGAAGGAGAACTTGAAGTGACTGGGTTCACCGCTGCAAGTTTCCATACCAACAAAAATGACTATAAGTCGTAATAAGGGTACTATATAGTTTGAATAACGGAACAGTGAGCTGGAAATCTTCCAAGCAAGATATTGTTACCGAATAAGCAACAAAAGCGGAATATTGCTGCAGCTGAGGCATCAATAGAAGCGATTTGGATTTATAATAATTCCTAATTAGATTAGGAGTAGTTCTGTTAGTAGCTGAGCTAGGCTATAACACAGGCTATAGAATTAATGGTCTCATCAACGATCTAAGTATATACTTTAGCTATTTCATCTGATTCGTCAGATCATACATCGTGGCGATGTGATGATCGAATAAATCGCATCAGATGATAACAATGAGAATCCGCTGACGAAAGTTGTTTCTCAGCAGAAGTTTGAGCGACTCGTACATAGTTCAGGTGTAGGACACTTGAGTGATTGGCTATAGGTCAAGTGGGAGATTGTTGGACAATTATGACCCATAGCATCACTATTTGTACAGAACATGGTGTTGTTGTACAAATTAACTATGTGACAAAGGAAATTGCTCTTTTATCATTTGTAATTGGATTACTAAGATACATAAATGATAAAAGTCCATATGATTAGTTCCAGATTAATAATATATGAGACATTATTAATTCATTAAGGTTTAATCATTAAAACATCCATAGTCGTAGTATTATCGAGACTGGACATCGATAATACAGAATAGACTAGTATTGCACTTGTGCGTGTTGTGGGAGCATAACAGCATAGTTCTAATATATTTAAGTATTGGATATTTATGCAAGTGTAATAGAAGGTTGTGTTTACCGATGGTAAGGAAACAGCTTCGCTCTGGATAGACCCCTCAGAATCTCATTGGTAGTATGACTATGTGTCTATGGGAATCCGATTCAGGGTAGATGTATTTGGTCTTAACCTGAGACTTGCATCGCTAATACTTGCGACAATCAATATACTTTGGTTTTGGTCGTCCGGGGCTTTAACAGGTTCTGTGTACGCCTCTTCTGGGTATATTGAGAATCGTAGTGTATTGGGTGTGATGTCAAGATGGAAGTATCACTCCAGTCATATGGAGATGATGATCACTCATGATACGGAACTAGTACTCTTTTGTACTGCAGTCATCGGGATAATATGACTAGGTCATGCTTATCCAATTATAGAGACTAGTTATCAGAGATCCGATATATGCTTCGTACGGGGCAGACACAATTCCAGCCCCAGGCCTATCATGTGATATCTGATACTGGATCGCAATACGCAATACTACGCCTGAAACAGATTATAAATTCCTTTAAGAATATTTCTAGAGAATTAGTAGGCACGGTGCTTTGCTAGAAGCCAACCATGTCTCGTAAATCGGTAAAAATGTAGTACGAGGTACGCACGTGTTCGGATAGTCCGACGACCGAATTTACTGCCAACATATCCAGGGATCTAATGGGTCGCTTCCCGAAGATTCACCGATGACATATGACTCTGATATAATTAATCTGGGATTAATTATAAGAGAGAAAATTAATCTAAGATTAATTACGGAGAAATTTTATCTGGGATAAAATACTATTAATAGAAAGAGAACGATTAATTTGGAATTAATCGATAAAATAATATATTCGATATATTAGACGAAATTAGATTTCGACGCGGAATTAAAATTAAATTTTAATTCGGGAGAACGAGTTAATTTAGAATTAATTCGCTAGCGACGTGAATAGTAATTTTACTAGACATAATTATTTAATCAAATTTGATTTAATTACGTCGCAACAGAAAATTCGTTAATTCGGAATTAGCGAACCCAAGCCCGGGTTATGTTGCGGGCCCACTCGGTTTTTGAATCAAGTGGGGCCCACAAGTCACATCACAAGTCACATCACTAGTCAACTTTGTCACTTTAAGTTGATGGAAGTTGTTGGTAGGTGATTGTGTGTAAAACACACAAGTGTGATGGATTGAAAGACATTTTACCATTTATTATTATTTGGTATATGATTTTCAATTTGGTAATTGGATTACACAACACAATATTCACTCTCTCTCTTTTTCCTCTCCATGGCCGAATGGCCTTCTCATTTTCTCTCCATTTTGGGCGTGAACCTAGGGTTCATCTCCTTTGATTTTTGATTAAAAAATAACAAGTGCTAGCACACACAAGGAGTCATTCAAAGGTGATAGGGAAACCAATCATTGAGCTTGGAATCAACACTCAAAGCTTGGTGCTTGAAGATCAACACAAAGGGCTTGGCCGAATTCATCAAGGAGGAAAATTTTTGTGTTCAACGCATCCAAAATCTGATCAAAGTGAGTATTTTCCGCATTCTTACTTTGTTGTATTCACATGATTTCTTGCTTAATTTGATCTTGGTTTGACCTAGAAAACCCAACACCAAAGCTGTGAGTCGAAATATATTCATGGGGTCCACTTCAAACAATGTAATTTGATTTAATTATTGAATTCCCGTTTTCCATTGGGGATTACGGTATTACGTAAAGTAATGGGAGACACTGCTGGGTTAAAAAAATCCATAACTATGGCATTGCGTAATATTATGAAAATTACTGCTTTTGTTTTCCTTTATTCTATATTGTTAATAGAATTAAACTTCTAATCCACTGCATGCATATTATTTGAATATCTTTTCTGACTTCACTTATGGTTGCATATTTCTAGAATAGTTTCTAGAATGTTAGTAGACTTGGATATTGTTAGATTAGTCAAAACCATCGGGAACTGTTATTCCGATTTTGTTGAAAATCAAGATGGTTAGTGACTTAGCTACTAAGTCACGATAAATAATCTAAATAGATATCTATTTTAGGATATAATTGTCTAGAGAGAATAGTTTCTTGTACGGTAAGAATTGACGTGAATTAGTTCATGTCTCGAGATTCTTGACTGCATTAAGAAAACTCCATTAGGTATTTGTTTATCTTATAATGACGTTTCTTGGCTTTAGTGACTTTTAGAAGTCACGTGTTTGACACAGTTTGCTAATCAATTATTTGCAATTGTTGTGAATAATTGAAGGCAAATTATAGAGCTTAAGAAAGGAGATGTGTATAGTTGTGTGTTGAGAATTTCGATTCTCACAATACGATTGTTTTTAAAATAGTGTTTAGTTATTTAAAATATTGTTTAATGATTGTTTTTTATATTTGATATCAGAACTTGTGACTATTGGATAGTTACTTGTTCTTTATAAACAATTGTTACATATTTTAATATGACTAGTAGTGTCATTGATGAAGAGATAAACATTAAGAAAAATATTCGGTTAACTAAATAACTTAGAACAGTGCTTTATGAGATTTTTTCACATAAGCATTAGATGCTTATTCCGTATGGTAAAGGATGGTCTGAAACAAGATCACACCATATATCCTTATCCATTTAATGAATATTGTATTCAGGATGTGATTAAATCTCATTTAACCAATGATCGTCATTGAACCACATATATATTAAACTAATACATTGGATGTATGTAGTTTAATGAATTATAAATTGCCTTAGATAGTTTTTTTTACTTCGTAACTTAGTTAATGAGTTGTCATGACTTAGTTGTGTGTTTCTAAAAGAATATATATATTGAACATCTTGAATGGTTCGAGAACTTTCAATATGTTTCTGATGAAACGCGGATAGAATATTTTGAATGGTTAATAGATATTCTATTTGAAGTGTTGAAAACTATATTTTTAAAATTCATCGTGAGTCTTTGAATTGTTCAATGATGTTTGATATGATCAAATATATGAATTTATGGGAATTAGTTCTAAAGTTATTTAATGGATGTGATTCTTAATCAATATTATTCTTCTACGATTCCATCGTGATGGAATTGATCAGTGGGAGAATCAAATCTTATATGATCTGATTCGTTTGATATTGAGTGTTACCGAATTAGTTTTCAATACTCTTGGGGATATGCTCCAGTAACACTAATTCATCTTTTTAATTAAGGTTCCATTAGTTTCTACAGTTACGTATATGATATGTATAAGTAGAAAATTCTAAACTTAAAAGGTTTGAGATTTGAATCTTTCTTTTGTATAATGGTTATATAATTGAAAGTACTTGCGCCTTGTAGGTACAAGTAAAAGTTTATCATTTATTCTATTTAATATAATATTATATTCTATTTGATAGAATATCTCTTCTACGATCCCGAGCAATAAAATAGTTTTATTACTTGATGTGTAACATTGGATGTTGACAGTTGTAGAAAAGACTTGACTTAATGAAGTTAAATGTGAGAATAATAAGCTATAAATGGAACTACATAATTAATAAGATGAAATGACCCTAAGATATCTTTCCTATAAGTTCAATAGGATGTCAGAATCATTCACAAAGTATTTGATACTTAATGATTTTGTTGTTTTCTTATAGAAGAAAATTATTCTATAACTTATAGTTGAAGCGATATTTAATATCGATTTCGGAATTTAGCATTGAACCAAAGATCTAAGATTATTCATAGCTTACCATGATCAAGTTCGGAACTTGATTGAGCTTTCGTTATGAATCATTCATAAAATGTGCAAATTGTTTGCGCAGCAAAAACAAAGTGAATGTATTAAAGGTTTGGCCTTTATAATATGATTGTGAGAAAAGTTAAACTCAGCTATCTATTGTAGATTCTGAGGAAACTTGTCTCTAGTCGCACTAATTGAACAATTAAAGATCTGTTGGTTAATGTTGATATTAAACTATGTATTTTAGTTAGGAATACAAAGCGGCGTTCCTGAATGGTTTCTTCAAAGAAGAGATCCATTGTGATTTCTTTGTTTGAAGAGTTCATTCTAGAATGGCCCTAGAGTTTGTATTCTGTTAAGAATACAGTTTGATATACTAGCTTATAAAGCCTATTGTAGACTCATGTCAGCTTTCCGGAAATTTGTGTTCTCTAATTTTGATTACAGCCAGATTGTCTGATTTTATCAAAACATAGAGAATACATATTTGATAGTAGGGTCAGTGGGAGTGTACAAATTTCTTTCTAAAGTTATATATTCTAAGTCTTATTTTCTCTGTGAATATAGTGGGAGTAGTCTCTGTTATATTTGATATAAAGTTTCATATATGATATAAAACTAAAAGACTTGTGAGATACTCCCATTAGTCGTGCATTAGATATGATCTATCAAAGGACACATCAAAACTATCTGTATGACAGTTAGCATAACTGTTTGATAGTTATTGTGTCTTTTATATATAATATTCATCTTTCGTAAAAGATGGTCCCTTTGTCGAAAGAGAAATTGATTATAATGTCTAGTCAATCTTATGCATCATAGGATGATGGCATAATGAATACTATATTATGTGCGATTAAAAATATCAATTTAATCATAATTGTTACAAATTAATTTGATACCCTGTAGACCATAGGATGTGTCTTGAAACATGTTCTTCATTATCTTGGAGATATTAAGAACGAGTTTCTTATTCATGGAGATATAGTCCGCAACCATTAGAATCAAATTAATTTTGAGTCTAATTATGACATTAGATGGTCTATGTCATATAAAGTCAGAAAAGATGCAGTGGGAGTGTCACCGTTGATTCTACTGAATTAGTATAATTAGTTGTAACTTATGAAGTTGCATAGTGACCTTATAGATTAGAAGTTTTGATATTAGTATTGTGTTTGTGGTTGTCTACATAGTATTTTAGATTTGATCTCTAAATACATAAACAACTTAATAGTTATAGCACAATATTGATATCGCATCTGAGTCATATTGATGTAGAACTTGGGTTCTACAAAATATGAATGATGATGGTTAAGGGAAACGATTGGGTTTGTTAGACAAACTCAATTTGTTATAGCGGGCTTACTTGTTGTTGCCTACCTTTTGAGTGCTAGGTGAGCTCTTGAGGGCCATGAGTATGTGATACACATTTAGATGTGTATATGATACCGTGGATTGACACTAGAGCAAGTGGGAGAAATTGTTAGGGTTGGTACTCGGAGTGTCAATCCGGATTGTATTTATGTCCGATTCATGAATACGAACAATTCATTTTTCCATAATATAACTTATTTAATGGTAGCACCTCTTGTCTTTTATATATATATTCGATCTAATTACGATTAGATATCTAATTATGATTAGATTAAAACTAAATCTGATTTAGTGATACATGTATATTAAACAAAGACCTTAGGATTTACAATGTAGTGCGCAATTACAACGTAGTTTGTAATTGACATTGCGAAGCATCACTACAAGTTGTATATCCTTAAATAAAGTTCCTAGTAAATATTTACTAACACGGGTCAGTTAGTAAAATCCGCTAAGACCAGTACATGTCGTATATCGTGACTTGGTCCGATGGTTTATCCCAATGAACCATGAGTCTTGGGAGACTTGAATTGATATGTAGGTGATTATTTGATAAACACTGAACGACTCACTGAAAATTTCCTAATAGATGGTACACCAATGTCAATAGGAATCTTCTTGAGTTGAGCGACATAGTGGTCATTCGACTTGAGATACCACAGTGGATATATGAGTCATCCTCCACACTTTGATGGCAGTAATGTCACCGATCTATTTAGATCAGACCTCCACTTGTTCGTTGGGTGTGGACTGATGCTCATGATATCTAGTGTGTATCAAGATAGAATCCATCAGTCCTGTGTACAAGGCAAATGTTTCCTACACGTGTTTGCGATCTAGTAAATCCATGGCTGTGGTATACCTTCGGAAGCGAGTTCCGAGTGTTATTTAGAGATTATAATTTTGAAAGTCGACTATATTATACCATAAGGATTTGACGTTCTTATCTATATCCCAAGTATAATATGGATAGCCTGTGACAGAGGGAATATATATATGTAATGACCTCGACTTGCATAGTTTTGTGAGATTATCCGTGGTCGTCATAATTCATGAGTGGGTGAATTATGGACACGAAATTGGATTTCATGACGGATAAACCTAAACTTAGAGAGTCCCACAATATGAAGTGTACTCGTTGAGCACTTCGGCAACCCCTTATGAATATTAAGATTATTCATAATACTTCACCGGATTAAATGAGTTAATTCCAATCGTTTAAACGGTTAAACGAAAATACATGCACATGGAATTTTTTTGGTCAATCGTAATTATTGTGTATTTGTATTTGATACATAATTTGATTAGATACACATTAATTAATTGTCAAATGAGATTTTGACACATGTCACTTCTATATGTATTTTATTTAATGTAAATAAAATACATATGGATTAATAATTATATTAATTAATTATTTAGATATTTAAATGTTAAATATTTAGATGATTAAATGATATATATATATATATATATATATATATATATATATATTTCATAATTGTTATGAATATATGTTTAATTATTAATGGTTACACATGACATTAAATTTAAGGTTAAAGTATTAGATTTGATTTTTGACTACTTCAACTTTATATTTAATTTATTTAAATAATTTTCATTTGTGATAATTGTTATCACACATGTTTATTATTAAGTGGTAACATGTGGCATGATTTATTTATTTGATTTTGGATCAAATTAATTTTTCCAAAAATGAAAAAAAATTGTACCCCTCTAGGTCGGCAATGGTATTTTAAAAGAGGAAATTTTTTCTTTTCCTTGGTGATGGCTTACCTTGGCCGAAAAAAATATCTTCCAAAACTCTCCAAATTTGCTTGATGATTCAAGAAGGAAAAGTGAAGAAAATCAAGAAAATAGCTTAAGGAATTAGGAGAATTAAAGGCAATTCTTTATATCCCTAAGCTTAGAAAGCATGTTTCTTGTTCTTGAGCATCTAGAGAGATTATAGGGTTTCTTCTTTTCTAAGAATTTGGGTGTTTTTTTGATTTGGAAGATGGAATAGAAAGCTTGGTGCATGTGTGAAGTAGAATTGAATGATATTATTGTAATATTTATTCAATTTGATCATTTGATGATACGTTGTCATTCTAGAGTGTTATGACCACTCTTGTAATGCCTAGAATTATTCCTGAGTGCTTCATTAGTGGTGGCTTGGATTGGTGTTGTCATTAATGTGATTAATGTTAAGAAAATTGGATTAAAGCTTGAAATATTGATATTTTTGGTTTCTGGATCAGATCTGGAAAACTGGATTTATGGTGATGAAAATTATGTCATATAAATATATTGGATGTGTTTTGGGTATTGGAACAGTTACCGGGTGACTTTTGAGCCAACCGGGTGACGGCTGCCCAAACAGTGAATTAGTCACTGTTCGGGCAGCCCATGAACTGCCCTAGTACTGTTGGGGCTGACCTGGGCAGCCCTCATGTGCATTGGGTGGTCGGTTCGGTCAAAAACATATATTATGCCATTTTACGGAAAAATATTTTCGTAAAAATTTCGCGATGTTTCTTAACTATTTATGTCATTCTTTGATATCGAATAAATATGTTTAGGTGAAATATGAATGAATTATTCATATTGGATATTGAATAATTTATTCGGTAATTTAAAAAGTTTTAAAATTACTATTTCACTTGAACCGCGAGCTTCCGCTGCGCCCGCGCTAAAACCCCAATAGGATGAACATTGAACGACTCACCGAAGATTTTTAATAGATGGTACACCAACATCAATAGGAATCTTCTCGAGTCGAGTAGCATGGAGATCCTTTGACTTGTGATACCATGGTGGATATATGAGTTATCCTCTACACTTTGATGGCATTCACGTCACCGACCTTTCTAGGACAAACCTTCGTCTTTTCATTGGGTGTGGAGTGGTGGTCAAGATATCTAGTTATGTATCCATAGAGGATCTGTTAGTCATGTGCACAGGATTTAGATGTCCACTTCAAGAGATTGCGATATGTTAAATTCATGGCCATGGTATACTGCAGAAGTGAGTTCTGAGTGTTATTTAGAGATCGTGGAGGGCTTATACCTCATGAGATTTGACGTTTATATCTATGTCTCTGATATAATCCGGATACCTATAACAGAGGTATTATACATATGCGAAGACCTCGACTTGTATAATTCAACAAAAATATCTGTGGTCATCATAATTTACGAGTGGGTGAATTTTAGACACAAAATTGTATTCCATGACGGATATACCTGAACTTAGGGAGTCTAACATAATAAAATATACTCGTAGAGTACTAAGACAACAAATTATGAATAATATTGATTATTTATAAATCATTTACCGTTAAATAAAAATACACATATCCAAGGGTATTTCAGTCATTTCAATCATTAACGTGTATATATTTGATACATAATTTGATTAAGTATATATTAATTATCTTTCAAATAAGTATACATTTGATATATATATGTGTGTATTTTGTCTTTTAGTGTAAATTAAGAAATATATATATTAATTAATTTTAATATGTTAAAAGTTAATTAATTAATTAATTAAATATGATTATATATAATAAATTGTAACATCCCCGATCCGGGAGATGCTACCGGCAGGGAATAAGCCGTACTATCCCCATGAGCAACTGACTTCTAATAATGAACTACTAATACTTTTTCCTCTATCAAAATCTTATGTATGGGACCGATGCCCAATCTCGACAACAAGAAACGCAACTCACTGTTAATGACTGTATACTCAGTAATACTTGATTTATAACTTTAAAGATATAAATTTTTAAACTTATACAACAACTGATACAACATCAATGACTGAAACATGACTTCTTTCTGACTCTAGCTGAGCCCTTTTTTCTCTCTCTAACTTGACCTAGTGGACAAAACCCATTGATGACTGCCATCAGTATCCCTCCCCTCGAGCTCGTCCTTCGAACTACCTGCAAAACAAAACACTGGAAGGGGGGTTAGATCGTTTGAACGATCTAAGTGAGTGGACAATTTAAAATGAAAACTGAAATACTATTATGAAAATGTTTGATTCTAAACCACGATTATTTCAAGAAATAACTTTATATGAAAACTCTTTGCTTGATTGAAAACTCTGAACTAATTTCAAAAAAAATCTTGTCTGGAATCTCTTTTATAAAATTATATTTTCTGAAAATCTCTTATAAAACTAATGTTTCTGAAAACTGTTCCTATAATCTGATATCTGAAAATTGTTTTAAAAAAACCTGATATTTGTCTCTGAAAAACCTGACGCATAGGGGCGTTACGTATCGTCGTCCCCTCATACGCCTAACTAGAGCCAGGAGTGTAAATCCTGACATTGGGGCGTTACATATCGCCGTCCCCCAAATCATTCCACTCATGTGCCTGAAACTAGTGGTCTTGGGGCATTACATATCGCCTTCCCCCAAGCCACTGAACTAGAACTGAGGGTGTGACCGGTGCAATCACACGCGTATAACGTAAGCGCACATATCGTTCAAGTAGTATAAAAAATATCGATCCCACGAGGACTTAATACTTAAGCTATTAATTTATGAAGCCAGATTTTTACGAGTATCTAATAGATTGATTGGATGGTGACTTTAAACTTAAAACAAGTAAATAAAATTTTGCGAAAGTAAATTGATGAAAATTCAAGATTATTAAACTATCCAGGGTTGTGAATCTTTTCAATATCTTTTTAAAGATGAAGTGATTATTTTACGTTTGTGTAATATATCGGTTTATTAACCTGGAACACGAAATTATGCAAAAGCCTCTTCCGATGGTCAAATACAAATACCCAATATAACTTTATTAATCATATTCCTATGTCAACTAAGTTACCTAAATTTATTAAGATTAAGTTCTAATTATGGTTACCCTCGCCCGACAGGTATATTCCTATCCTGTAAGGAAATCTATTAAAGCGTTATCTATCTTCAAGGAAGATCGTGGGCTAATGAGTCTAAGGTCTTAAACCTAAAATTCATTTTCCAAGTTCATTTTAAGTTTACCAGATCAATCTTATTAATGGCCAGTTAACAAGAAGCATTAATACTAAGACTCAATAAATAAACCTTTATATTACCCAAACTGTAAATTAACCCATTATAAACCAGTGATATTAGAATTCATCACAACCCCAGATAATGGGTTTAGCTACGACACATATTTACGGCTAGTAAAAACTTAAATAAAATAAAGACATAAAGTAAATGCTGGAAAGTAAATGCAGAAAAGTAAAGGCGGAAAAGTAAATGCTGAAAAGTAAATGCTGAAAATTAAAAATGTAAAATTACAATAAAAGAAAATGCTGAGGATAGAGGATCCACTTTTATTACTACTATTTTAGATATCTCCCTTATTATAATATATAAACTTTGCATGATAATTACCAACCAACCATATAGGCGGTATCATGATTAAGTCAAATTAATAATTAATTACCAACCGACCAACAAGGTGGTATCCTCATTAAGTTAGGTTAAAACCAATTTCAATAATTACCAACCGACCATAAGGCGGTATCCTCATTAAGTCAGGTTTTAAATAGTTTATCTATTATAATTAAGGGAGATTAATCTAAATATTAGTAATAAAAGCTTTACCTTTAACCCCAGTAAGGGGAGTTACCTCCTCATTACTGAAAAGTAAAAACTGAAAAAGTAAAGAAAGAAAAATATTGTGTGTAAAAGTAAATTGCAGAAAGTAAAGACTGAAAAGTAAAGAAAAGAAAGTGCAAATGCGAAAATTAATTACTGAAAGCTGTAAATAAACAAACAAGATACAATCTTCTTAGTATTCTTAAGGAATTACATAGAAGAAGGTATGAATTCAAATCTGAAATTCGGCCTTCTATTTATAGGCAGAAGTTTTCCCATGCGTCGCGATGCGTAGCCATTATGCGTCGCGACGCGTCGTGATTTGCGACGCAAATTACAAAGACGGTGACACGTGGCATGGCTGAGTGATTAATTCAATAATTATGCTGACGTGGTGACTATTGAATTATTGTGCTGACGTCATTGATGACGTATGTGCTGATGTGGCGCTGACGTGGCGATGAGGATTGTCGGTAGCATGTGATGATGACACGTGTCCGGCGCACTTTAGCATGATTTGCTGAGATGTTGACACGTGGCAGGCACACGTTAGCAGATTCGGTGCACGTTAGCAAACGACGCATGTTTTCATGGTGCACGTTAGCAAGGCACATTTTAGCAAATCTTCTTTGATTTTGACACGTGTCCTGGTGCATGTTAGCAGACTTCGTGCACGTTAGCGGTCGCGACGTACCAAATGACAGTTTTGCCATTTTTATCCTTTTTTCACTATTTTGGCCCCGAATCATCTACAAAGAGTCCCAAAACCTTATTTATCTACAAAATAACATAAAACACATCAAAATATTCGCAAAACTCAAGAAACTATACAAAATATTAGGTCAAATGAGTGGGAAATAGTGATACATTTACCAATCATCACACCATCAAACCTAACATTTTGCTAGTCCTCGAGCAAAACAATAAAATAACATAAATATCTTTGAAATAAAATTAAACTAAACCACTTTCGTAGGGATCACAGTTGCATTTAGCGTATGCAACAAGCCTTTAAACCCCTAGGTGTCCCTAGGGGACGAGTTGTAGTCTTGTGAGAGCTTACAACAACGATACCCAAAAACGTCATTATAAAACTAATGCACACAAAATTAAAAAGACAAGAGAAAATAGAATAAACAAGTTAGTGACTAAATATGAGAAACTTCTTATCCAAGTTAAGAGTTGTTTTCTTTCTTTCTAAATTACCAAATAAGTAAATTCTCTGATTATTTTTACCATTCTCCATACACACACCTAACAAGATATTAATCAATTCATTGTTCCCACAATATTCATAAGTGTAGTTGAAAAGAGGATAATATTTTGGTCCTAAAGTTATATCAGACTTCACTCCTTTTTTAAACAATGGAATATTTTTCTGATTTTTCTGATTTTTTTATTTATATACAATATCTTCCATCCATGTAGTGAGCTTTGGGACAGTGACTCCCAAACCAGTTTGCTTTAGGGCACTAGGTGTTAAGACACCCCTACGGACTTAATTAATCAGACTTCAGATATATATATTTTTTTGTAATATCTTTGACCCATGTAGCGAGCTTTGGGCCAGTGGCTCCCAAACCAGTTGGTTTTAGGGCACTAGGTGTTAAAACACCCATGCAGACTTAATAACTCGGATCTCAGATGGTTTTTTTGTTTTGTTTTTTATCCCATCACCTTTTTAGATGCTTCCTCCAATTGAACTAGAGCACTGAATATTACAAACTCGTCAATTACTACTCATGTCCTATGTTACCATGTATGTTGATAATATCTGTCAACTGAACATATGAAGATCCATTTTTGTTAGTTTTATGGAGAATTCACAAATTAAATAATTCAAAAGGAAATAAACAAAAATTAACTTGTTACGAAATAGGATTGAGATACGTCTCAGGAGTAGAAATTTCTTACATAGCTATCTCACACCAATTTCACCTGATTAATCAAGTTAAAAACACAAAAACACAAAAAAATTTGTAATTTTTGTAAAAATTTTCAATTTTTTTTTGAATTTTTCGAAAATTTTGGACTAAAAATAAAAACAACATAAAAACAAAATACTACAACTATTCCCCACCCCCAAACCTAAATGAGACATTGTCCCCAATATCTTAAAAAGTAGAAGATGAGTTTAGAAGATAATACCTGGTTAGCTGAAATTCTACATCTAAAATGAAAATTAAAGGTTAAGATCCAGATTTATCCAACGCTTTTTACCACGATCATTATCGGACCAGTTTATCTTGGAAAGTATAGGGTCAATTTATGGTTTAAAGGCTAAGATTTGGTCAATTAAATCCTGGGCAGTTCTGGCAGTGAAGATGAGTTCTTTTAAAGGTTTTGACACGAACCCATTTCTCCGGGCTGTTGAGTTTTCTAGGTCAAACCAAGATCAATTAAGCATATGAAATGTGTGAATACAACAAAGTAAGATGGCGGAAAATACTCACTTTGATCGGATTTTGGATGCGTTGAACATAAAAATTTTCCTCCTTGAGTTTCGGCCAAGCCCTTTGTTGTGCTCCTTGTGTTGATCTTCAAGCTCCAAGCTTTGAGTGTTGATTTCAAGCTCAAGGATTGGTTTCCCTATCACCTTTGAATGACTCCTTGGATGTGCTAGCATTCATGATTTTTGAATCAAAAATCAAAGAGAATGAACCCTAGGTTCACGCCCAACTTGAGAGAAAAAGAAGAAGGCTATTCGGCCATAGTGAGAAAAGAAAAAGAGAAAAGTGTGTTGTGTAATTTGATTTCCAAAACCAAATACCATTTACCAATTTTCAAAAATTGGTACAAGTCATTATCACATCAAACTTTAATAATGCTTGTGTAAGAAACAAGCAACCATCAAATCCCATCTACTTCTATCAACATAAAGTTGATAAAGTTGACTAGGTGATGTGACATATGGGCCCCACTTGATTCAAAATCCGAGTGGGCCCGCAACACATCCCGGGCTCGAGTTCGCTAATTCCGAATTAACGAATTTTCCATTGCGACGTAATTAAATCAAATTTAATTAAATAATTATGCCTAGCAAAATTACTATTCATGTCGCTAGTGAATTAATTCTAAATTAACTCGTTCGCCCGAATTAAAATCTAATTTTAATTCCGCGTCGAAATCTAATTTCGTTTAATATATCGAATATATTATTTTATCGATTAATTCCAAATTAATCGTTCTCTCTCTTCAAATAGTATTTTTCCCAGATAAAATCTCTTCGCAATTAATCCTAGATTAATTTTCTCTCTATTATAATTAATCCCAGATTAATTATGTCTGAGTCATACGTCATCGATGAATCTTCGGGAAGCGACCCATGAGATCCCTGGATATGTTAGCAGTAAATCTGATCGTCGGACTATCCGAACACGTACGTACCTCGTACTAAATTTTTACCGATTTACGAGACATGGTTGGCTTTTAGCAAAGCACCGTGCCTACCCAATTCTCCAGAAATATTCTTAAAGGAATATATAATCTGTATCAGGTGTAGTATACGTAGTATTGCGTATTGCGATCCAGTATCGGATGTCACATGCAAGGCCTTGGGCTGGAATTGTGTCTGCCATGTACGAAGCATATATCGGATCTCTGGTAACTAGCCTCTATAATCGGATAATCATGACCTAGTCATATTATCCCGATGACTACAGTACTAAAGAGTACTAGTTCCGTATTCTGCGTGATCATCATCTCCATATGAATGGAGTGATACTTCCATCTTGACATCACACCCAATACACTATGATTCTCAGCATACCCAGAAGAGGCGTACACAGAACCTGTTAAAGCCCTGGATGACCAAAACCAAAGTATATTGATTGTCGCAAGTATTAGCGATGCAAGTCTCAGGTTAAGACCAAATATACCTACTCTGATTCAGACTTCCATAGACACATAGTCATACTACCAATGGAATTCCGAGGGGTCTATCCAGAGCGAAGCTATTTCCGTACCATCGGTAAACACAACCTCCTATTACACTTGCATGAGTATACAATACCCAAATATATGAGAACTATACCGTTATGCTCCCACAACGCGCACAAGTGCAATACTAGTCTCTTTCGTATTATCGATTTCCAGTCTCGATAATACTACGACTAGGGATATTTAATGATTAAACCTTGGTGGATTGATAATGTCTCATATCATCTCAATCCAGAACTAATCATAAGGACTTTTATCATTTATGTATCTTGGTAATCCAATTACAAATGATAAAAGACCAATTTCCTTTGTCACATAGTTAATTTGTACAACAACACAATATTCTGTACAAATAGTGATGTTATGGGTCATAATTGTCTAACAATCTCCCATTTGGCCTATAGCCAATCACTCAAGTGTCCTACACCTGAACTATGTACGGGTCGCTCAAATTTCTGCTGAGAAACAGCTTTCGTCAGCGGATTTGCAAGGTTATCATCTGATGTGATTTATTCGATCATCACATCGCCACGATGTATTATCCAAACGAATTAGATGAAATAATTGAATTACATACTTGGATCGTTGATGAGACCATTAATTCTTTAGCCTGTGCTGTAGCCTAGCTCAGCTGCTAATAGAACTACTCCTAATCCAATTAGGATTATATAGATCTAAAGTGCTTCTATTGCTGCCTCAGCTGCAACAATATTTTGCTTTTGTTGTTTATTCGGCAACAGTATCTTGCTTGGAAGATTTCCAGCTCACTGTTCCGTTATTCAAACTATATAGTATCCTTATTATGACCTATAGTCATTTTTGTCGGTTTGGAAACTTACAACGGTGAACCCAGTCACTTCAAGTTCTCCATCTCCATAAATTAAGAACGCATCCTTAGATCATCTAAAATACTTAAGGATGTTCTTAACATCAATCCAGTGATTATCACTTGGATTGGCCTGATTGTGACTCCATATGCTCAAAGCATATGAGACACCAGGTCGCATACATACCTTTCATTGTACGAGTCGTCGGAGAGTGCCAACAACTTTTAGATCTATCCAAGTAGATCCTTATTCCTAGAATAAAGGTTGTCTCTCCCAAGTATTCTACGGAGAATTTTCATGAAAGCCAAGCTTTCACCGATTGTATTATGGGAATTTCATTTCCAAGAAATGATATGTCATCATTGTATAGGACAATCACTGTCAGTGCGCTCCCACTAACCTCCTTATATACACAAGAATCATTTTCGTTTTGAATTAAATCATATACCATTATGATTACATCAAAATGCTGGTTCCAAGAACGTAATGCTTGCTTTAATCCATAAATAAATGGAATTAACTTGCAAACCTAGTTTGCATATTTTGGTACGACAAAACCAGCAGGATATTGTAAACATTCTCCAAAAGGTTTCCGTTGAAGGAAAGCGATTTTGACGTTCAGCTGCCATATTTCATAAATGAAACATGCAGCATTAGCAAGCATTATCCAAATGGATTTAACCATGGCAACGAGTAAAAGGTTTCGTTGTAATCGACACAATGTTGATAACGATACCTTTTCGCTACAAGCCTAGCTTTGTACGTTGGTATGTTGCCATCGATGTATGGCTTCCTTGAAGACTCATATAGTACCAATAGGCACAATGCCTTCCTATACAACAACCAGTGTCCAAACTTGGTTGGTATACATGGAATCCATTTCAGACTTCATGGCACTTTGGCATAATAGGGAGTCGATACCTTGTATCACTTCCTCATACGTAGTCGGTACCCAATAAGATTGACATCTATATGAGGTGAGATCAGAAACCCATACCTCCCAGGTTTTTTTCTGACTCTCTCCGACTTACGCGGTTCTTGTGTATTCGAAGATTGTGGTATAGTTTCATCCTTGATGAACTGTTTGTGTTCCGTTAAGGAATCGGTGCCTGGAACAGTATTACTCCGATTTTTCATCGAGTTTTACTTTCCTCTCACTTACCACTGCATATAGGTATTCCTCTTAGGAAAACCGTATGGAGAGCAACAATTACATTGTTCTCTTTTATGTTGTATACGTACTATAGTTTGGTTTCCCTAGGATAACCTACAAATTAGGCACTTATCCGATTTGGGTTCTAGTTTGGTATCATCCAAACATATTCCTAGCATTCCCAAATCTTCAGGAATGAGAAAATCTAGTTTCTTTCCTATTCATATCTAATATGAAGTCTGTCTAACAGATTTTCATGGAACCTTATTCAAAATAAGTTTTGCATTGATTAATGTATATCCCTAGAAGGAAAATAGTAGCTCAGAGCGACTCATCAGTAACCTTACTATGTCCAACAAGGATCGGTTTCTCTATTCGGACACACTGTCAAATTGAGGTGTTCCGAGAGGAGTCCACTGTGAAAGGATACTGTAGGCATTGCATTTTTGCATGTGAAACCCGATGAGGAGTCTTATTTGGAGACAACTACCTTTTAAGTTGCGGAAACCGCGGGAAACGGACATCGGAAGGGAAGAGTCAAGAATTGACTCATTGACGGATTAAGTTCACTAGTTTAACCTCGAGTAACTCATTTGATTTCTGTTTTAAAATTATGCTTGGCCCAAAACCCCACATCCAAGCCCATCTCGCCCAAGCCCAATCCAAAATAATTAAAACCTTTAAAATACATGTCACAAATTAAATTAAATTAAATTAAAGTTAACTAATTTAAAATTAAATTAAAATCCAACACAAATTTAGTCCAACACCTAACCAAGCCCACACACAACATCTAAACACCTAGCCAAGCCCACCCACCTAACCAAAGCCACACGTCCCTTGACACCCCTCTCTCTCTCGCTATCACAAGCCACGCAGCAACACTCACTGACCACAAACAAAGCAACTCACCACCATCAAACGCACTTTAACAAAACACGATAAGCCAAATCACTCAGCCACACGAAGCCATGCAGACATAAACAAATGGCCACACCACACTACCCCTTGGACCATTAGCCGAGAGCGCATCAACCAGCCCCTTCACAAAGCCATTGCCCTCTACGCATCAACCAGCTCCCACATCGCCTATACACCCAGACACACGGCACACCCAAAAATAAACCTTTTAGACCGAGACACAAACGAAACACAATCAACGCACTCAGCAACCCCCTCCAGCGAACCAATAAACAGTGAGTAAAACCACTAAAAACAATCCCAAATATAGCCAAAATAGTGACCCAAAACAGCCCCCCTAGAACCGAAAAATAAGACCTGAAACAGTGAGCAGAAGACGCATCAGAAATAGCAGCAAAACGAAGCCTAGACAGCAAGAAAAACAGTGGAACGACGAGTTAAGACGCTAAACTAGTGAACTAGAAGAGTAAGGAGCTTTTACCCCTTCCGATCTCCGTGAAACGCAAGTCCGAAGACGACTTAAAAGGTTAGACCTGAGGGTATTTTCCACATTCGTTTTCTGTTTTACCTTTATTATTCATTGAGTATTATTCGCATGATTGATATGTTAAAAATGCATGTTGTGGCCCTTGAGTAGATAAATATGCATGTACCATGAAATATTGTATGTTGTGAACTTGGAATAGAATGAAAGATGTGTCAACTCTACCCGGACGTAAATTCCGTAGCCGAATCCGAATGGACGGTAGTGCGGTCTGTACTCGGGATTCAACTCCACGTACCGCTTGAGTAAACGGCACCCGCTTTTGTTTATGTTGCTTTGGTTTATTTATTTTTGTCATTTGAATTCTGCATGTTACTTGTTTATGCATGATGCAATCGAGTGCATGTGATTAGTAAGTGTGATGAAAGGTCCCCTAATTGGAGGGGTTAAAATCCTTTACCACGATGCTTTGCCGCACCGATTGATGTGTGTTCGGTTGAATGCAAGATATGTTCAATCGGGCACACTAAGTTTGATATTATTGTCTTTAATTCTTTGTGTGAATGATGCAATCGAGTGCATGGGCTTAGTAAGTGCGATGAAAGGTCCCCTAATTGGAGGGGTTAAAGTCCTTTACCACGATGCTTTGCCGCACCGATTGATGTGTGTTCGGTTGAATGCAAGATATGTTCAATCAGGCACACTAAGTTTGATATTATTGTCTTTAATTCTTTGTGTGCATGATGCAATCGAGTGCATGGGCTTAGTAAGTGCGATGAAAGGTCCCCTAATTGGAGGGGTTAAAATCCTTTACCACGATGCTTCGCCGCATCGATTTATGTGTGTTCGGTTGAATGCAAGATATGTTCAATCGGGCACACTAAGTTTGATATAGTTATCTTCGTCTTTGTACATATTGTAATGAAAGGCGCATGGGCCTATTGTGTTGGATTAAAAGGTTCTCCATTTGGGGGAAGAAAAGCCTAAAAGGCTACCTTTACCACGATATTTTCCATGTCTTTTATCTATTTGATTGCATCGTCTATTCCTGTCTTGGCTTGACCTATTGTCATTGGTGTACCCATATTCACATGCCCTTGGCCTCAAGCCATTAGCCACATCAAGCTTCACGCACGCTGCCAATAAACCCTAAACCCCTCTCGGCCACTCTCTCTTATCCACTCATTCAGCAACCCCTATAATCAATTGAACAAGACATACACTCTTCTCGGCCTCACATATAAGCTACGCCTTCAGCCATTCACGTCCCCTTTAACGCCCATTAAATTACCCACGAAGACAAATTTTCATCACACCACACGCTAACAAACAAACACACCCTCCACACGTCTCTTGCTTCTTCACGCTAATCAACAAGCACGTCATAAATCCCTTCCATTAGCCGCATCCCACGCCACTTCATTGCCTAAACACACGCTCACCGCTTCACCTAAAAGCCACAAGCCCTCGCAGCCCTGCCTCACCTCGCTTCATAGCCTAGACAACTCACACGTATCAACCTCTTTGACCTCACGCATAAACCGCACGTCCTCATTGCTTGAAATTTAACAGGGCACGTTGCACCCACAAACACTCCTCATGTCATAAAGCCAACTATACCATTCATGCATGTATTATGAAATCCCATATAGTCATTCTTATCTTCGTACGCATCATAATGAAAAGCATGTTTGTTCCATTGGTTGCATCATTTACCTTAGTATTGGTTTAACGTATTGCAATTCATATACCTATGTCATGATGACATTTGAGTATTGTTTCTCGCGGTATATCGGATGGAAACCCAGACATAAATTCCGTAGCCGATTCTGAATGGACGGTAGTGCGGTCTGTACTTGGGATACAATTCCACGTACCACTTGGAAAAGTGCTCACATGTGTGCTTGTATGGTTAGTATGTGTGCTTGTGTTTTCGTGAACATAATATGCCAATGAAGTTGTATGTTCGTTGCTACTTTGATGTACTTTCAAGCATGCAATCTTAGATGTGAAATATATGTAAATTTAGGTGTAAGTTTTATTTTATACATGTGAATTTAGAAGCATGATGCTCTTGGAAATAAGTGTTACTTAAGCTAGATTAAATTATTACATAAATCCTTTCATTACAAGTGACATAAGTAAGGGACTATTCCGAACCCAACGGTTTGAGGTCTTCCCTTGCGAGGGGTGAGTGCGGCCTTAAATCTCATTTTCCCGGTTCACACTGGGTGGCGACTCCATTATTCTCCGGTTTAGTCCCTCGTGGCTACTCCTTACTCCCAACCGGGCCGCGAGCCCGGGACAGCATGCGTCGTCCAGTTCCTGTGTCCAATAGTCTGGTGACTCCACTGTGGATAGAGAATCGGCCCCGAAATATTGTCTGGTGATGTTTGGATTTCTGTTTTAATTGACCGTGTCTATAGTGGATAAATTGAGGGTTTAATCAAAGGCATTTTGAGGCTAGGTAATGGTTTGGTGTCTTCCTTCACTCACTACCTTTCTAGAAGGAAAAGCTGTGAAGGAACCTAGATAGCCATCAACTCGTAGCCTATTGTGATTGACTAATTTGGAGGACTCGTTGTTTATTCATGACACCAAGCGATAAGAGCCTAAGAGGCTTGGGTATTTAAGTGAGCCTCGCTCCACCTTCCCTCTGGGGAATCTACAACGGGAAATCCATTTGACAGTCCGTCACACACCATAACTCATTGGCACATACCTTAGTGTATAAAAAAAAGGTGCGCTCACTTGGTCGCTCGAACCCTTGAGTGGGGAGACCTAGTTGTGGGCTATCCTGCCGGTGAGAGCCTTTGTCTATACTCTTGCTAACCCACCCATAGACCGGGTTTGTATGGCTAAAGTAACAATTATTTCCTTGAGTATGTGCTTGTGGACCATCCTCATTTGGATGCAGTTGGACTATTGTCAGAAATGCGGACTTGTTGGGCCATTTAAACTGGGGCGAGTTCGTACCTTATGACTATAGGCCCAAAGCTTCTGAAATGTCGATGGGCCATTTTGTAGAAATTATTACGTTATGTTTGCATTATCTTTCTTCTATGCTTGTGTTTGGGAACATCGTCGTTTGGATCCATTTGGACCATTTGTCATGGGATATGGGCTTGTTGGGCCATTTAAACTGGGACAAGAACGTATTTCATGATGATTGGGCCAAAGGCTTCTAAGTGTTGATGGGCCACTTTGTGATTGTGTTCGGACATTACCATTTGGATTTAGTTGAGCTCCTTGTCATGAGATGTGAACTCGTTGGGCCATTTAAACTGGGATGGGTCCACTCATATGACAATTAGCCTGAAATATTCTAAAATGATAACAGGCCGATTTGTTTGAAAATTTTAATTGATTTAGTATGTTATATATGTTACATGCATCTCATGCACCTCATACATACATATATCATGTTAACACACAATCTATGTCTCAAAAAGACATCATAGATACCGTTTGGGTTAGAGAAGGGACAAGACTCACTAAAACAAGTATGAGTGAATCCGATAATGAGGTGTCCCGTATGGATCGTTAGAGAACGGTCTCGCCAAGATCACTGAATAGTTGCAGGCTTTGACTACTGCTGTGGCTGGCATAGCCGGGTCTCGTGCTGGGGGTAGTTCTGGGGATGTAAGACAAGAGGAACCTCCGAACAGATTGGGGGATGATACCCCCTTTTGATGATGATATGGCAGAGTATGCGCAGGCAGAATATCTGGGTCTCAGGCAGAGTTACAGAAGCCCGAGATTAGGTTGAGTCAGTTACCCGCAAGATGAGGGGTAAGAATGAGGATTTGGTGGATTATGACACGCTGACTTTCGAAGAGCAGTTGCCGGCACAGTTCAAGATGCCTGATATGGCTAAGTTTAACGGGAATGGGGATCCGAGGGTGCATCTCCGACAGTTTGTATCAGTCATGAGTTCAGTTGGCCTATCTCAGCACCAAGTGCAGAAGATGTTTGGAATGTCGCTCGAGGGAGCTCCCGTGGTGTGGTACCACAGTTTGGAGAAGAAAGTGAAGGAAGATTGGAGAGAGTTGGCTGATGCTTTCCTAAAGTAGTATGTCACTGACCTAGAGATCGATCTGTCACTCCGCGATCTGGAAAATGTTAAGCAGAAATCGGAGGAGAATTTTAAGGAGTACGTGGACCGATGGAGGGGTCAGTTGTTGAAAATGCAGACTAGGCCCTCAGAGAAGGACCAGATTAAAATGATCATCAAGGGCACCAAGCCCTCCATCTATGGGAAGCTGAGGAGGATGACCTCCATGATTACTAATTTTTGGCAGTTGAGGGAAACTGTCATGGATATTGAGGAAGAAGAGGCCGAGAATAGAAAATTCTATGGTTTGAACAGGAGGCCCATTGGGGGGACATCGGGAACAAAGCCCGTTTCTGCTGAGATTGCCGCTATCCGGAACCGGAGATTCTCCAACTTGGGTAGGCCCTTGTCCAAGGTATTGGAGAAGTTGAAGAGACAAGGACTTCTATATCCCTTAGAAGCCAAACCATTACCCAATCCCCCACCACCACATTACAACCTAAGCCTTTACTTTCACTTTCACCACAAAGGGCCATGACACCGACAATTGCGCCCGACTCCGCCATGAAATCCAAGACCTGATAGACTCCAAGAAAATACCTGACCCAGAAACAGAACAGCCTGACACACAAAAACCCCTTACCCAATTACCGTGTCGTACCACCACCAGCCTATATGATCAATTATGGCCTCCCAGAAGACCTTGTCCTAAAATCCTTTCACCCTCAAGCCTTTTGCCTTGGAATCTGGGATAGTACTAGTGAAGATGAGACTGAGCAGGGGAAAAGCTTTTGGCTTGATTTCTCTAGCAGTGATGAGGAAGAAGTAAGGGGAATGACGCGCAGCGGTCGTTTTTACAATGATATGGCAGAAAAGGGTAAGGAAGTTTTGACAGAGGGTAGAGAAGTGGTTGAGACTGCAGAAAATGTTGAGGGGGATATAGTGCTGAGGCAATTGAGGAAGACTAGAGCATAAGTAAGTAGCTGGGAACTGTTATGTGCATCTCAAGAGCATAGGCAGGCCATGGTTGAGGCCTTGAGCAAGATTGTGGTACCGGAAGACGCCAACCCTGCAATGTTTGTTGGGTCAGTTCAGAAAGAAGCCTTACATATATCTTTTTCTGAGGATGAACTCCCGTCGGAGGGGGGAAATCATAATAGGCCTCTATTTATCAGGGCCGAAGTGAGGGGCAATAAAACTTCATGTGTGATGGTGGATGACGGTTCGTCCATCAATGTGTACCCGTTGAAAATTCTGGCAAGATTGGGTATGAAAGCAACAGACTTGGACCCCTCCAGTATGACTATTAAGGCTTATGATGACAGTAAAAGGGGAGTTGAGGTACTTTTTTGGCTATGGTTAAGGTAGGGCCAATTGAAGATGAGGTTGAGTTCACAGTGCTGGACATCCCAGCCACTTTTGCCTTATTGTTGGGAAGGCCTTGGTTTCACAAACTTGGGGGCGTGCCTTCCACTTTGCATCAGATGATCAAGTTCCCGTATGAGGGAGAAGTTGTTACTATCCGGGCTGAGGTAGATAATGCCGTGGTTGCCTTGGAGATACAACCTTTCACAAGGTTTCAGGTGTCAGCTACTTTTGAGGAATGGGTGGATCATAGGGTGGCTAGGATCATGAAAAAAATGAAGTTTGAACCGGGCAAAGGTTCAAAATTGCCAGATTTCAGAGGATAGACCACTCAGAAAGGTTTGGGGTACAGATCTGATGAAGAAAAGCCGAAGGTCAAGAAAAAGGGCCTGAAACTGATGGAATGTTTTGTGAAAGCTTCAGGATGTCAAGGGGAGCCTGAACCTGTGGAAGTTAATAGGATTGTGGTGCCTGGATTTGAGATCTTCCAGGATTTGTTAGGTGAGAAATCGCTGACTAAAGAAGCTGTGGAAGCAGAGAATTGGGAAGAAGAATTGATGAAGTTGGAGAGCCTGACTCTGGGAGAGGACGAAAAGCTTGAGGAAGACCTGATTGCAGAGGAAGAAGTGTCTATAGATGATGAAGACATTTACCTTCCTGATTTGTTTGAATGTACTTCCGCATTATCCAATAATAAAGACATTTCTTTTGCTTACTTGCCTGAGTCATTTCCATTTACTCTGCACGAATCAAGCATATTTGATATCAGTTCGGCCAGAACTACTGCATTTAACTTGGGTACACTTGAGAACCCCAAGGAAATTCTGATTGCAAGTGAAGTTACCTCTAAAGAGAGGGAGAAACTAGAAGAAGTGTTGGTCAGATATGCCAAAGTATTTGCTTGGTCCTATGAGGACATGCCTGGGGTAGACAGAAACATTGCCCAGCACACAATACCAACTTATCCGAATATGAGGCCAGTAAAACAGAAACTCCGACGGATGAGACCATAATGGGCTGAGAAAGTCAGAGAGGAAGTTAAGAAACAGATAGATGTGGGGTTCCTGGAAGTAGTAAAATATCCAGAGTGGTTGGCTAATATAGTGCCGGTGCCAAAGAAAGATGGGAAGGTCAGAATGTGTGTAGACTACAGAGATCTCAACAAAGCTTGTCCGAAAGATGATTTTCCTTTGCCGCATATAGATGTTCTGGTTGATAGCGCGGCTTTATCTGCTATGTATTCATTTGCAGATGGGTTTTCAGGTTACAATCAGGTTCTCATGGCTGAGGAAGATAAACACAAGACTGTATTTGTTACCGAGTGGGGTACTTATTGTTACAAGGTAATGCCGTTTGGGCTTAAGAATGCGGGAGCTACTTATCAGCGGATGGCCACTACACTTTTCCATGACTTGATGCACAAAGAGATTGAGGTGTATGTGGATGACATGATGGTGAAATCAGAGACAAGGGTTGGGCATATCGAAGCACTAGAAAGGTTCCTTCAGAGAGTTGACAGATACAACCTGCGGCTAAATCCCAAGAAATGTGTGTTTGGGGTGACATCAGGGAAATTGCTTGGTCATACAGTGGGAATGGGCGGAATAGAGGTAGATTCTGAGAAAATCAAGGCAATCACAGAAATGCCTGCACCGAAGATAGAAAAAGAAGTCAGAGCATTCTTGTGAAAAATTCAGTACATCAGTCAGTTCATCGCCAAGTTAACGTCAGTATGTGAACCTATCTTCAAACTGTGAGAAAAGATCAGCCAGTGATGAGATGGATGAACAATGTCAGACAGCCTTCGACAGAATCAGAGAGTACTTGGTAAAGCCACCTGTATTGAAACCTCCGAGACCAGACAGACCTTTGATATTGTATTTGGCTATAGAATCAGAAGCATTGGGGGCTCTAATGGTACAGGCAGATGAGACAGGGGTAGAATATGCAGTTTACTATCTGAGTAAGAAAATGCTCCCGTATGAGGCTCGATATCAGGAAGTTGAGAAGATCTGTCTTGCAGTGGTATGGGCTTCCAGAAAATTACTGCATTATTTCCAGTCATACAAGATCCAAGTAGTGGCAAAGGAAAATCCTCTGAAATATCTTCATTCGGTGCCTTCACTAGTGGGGAAATTGGGCAGATGGTTGGTATTGCTGACAGAGTTTGACATTGAGTATCTCACCTCCAAAGTGATCAAAGGGCGAGCAGTAGCAGAGTTCCTGGCATTGCAACCTGTTGAGGGGGATCAGTATAAGTTTGAATTTCCAGATGAAGAGATCCAAGCAATAACAGTTCCGAGATGGAAGATGTATTTTGACGGAGCAGTGAATTACAATGGAGCCGGGATTGGGATCGTGATAGTGACCCCCGAAGGAGAGACTTTGCCTTTGGCCAAGAGGTTGACATTCAGAGTGACTAATAACATGGCTGAATATGAAGCATGTGCTTTTGGTTTGACAGTATTAATAGCCTTGAAGGCCGGGAGTGTGGAAGTCTACGGAGATTCTATGTTGGTAGTCCAGCAGATGCGAGGAGAATGAGAATTGAAAGAAGAACGGTTGAAACCTTACCTTTTTTACCTCAGAAAGTTGGCACAGGTTATCCCCGAGTGTAAGTTTCAGCACTTACCGAGAGAAGAGAATCATATGGCAGATGCATTGGCTACACTTGCAGCAACTTGGGAAAATCCAGAAAAATTAGTGATGAGACCGTTGATACTGACAACAGCAAGCAAACCCGTTTATGAGATAGAAAGAATTCTGGAAGTTGAGGTCGACGACGGTAAACCTTGGTATTATGACATTCAGAGGTATCTGGAACATGGTGAACTCCCGGAAGGGGCAGGCAGAAAAGACAGAATAGCTATCCAGAAGTTAGCTTCCCAGTATGTGACTTTGAAAGGGGAACTGTACAAGAGGCAAGCAAACGGTATTCAGTTGAAGTGTTTGAGAAGGGAAGAAGCCCAGCATGTAATGGAAGAAATACACGCCGGGGTATGTGGTCCGCACATGAACGGGTTGAATCTGTCCCGAAAGATAGTGAGACAAGGTTTTTATTGGTCAACCATGGAAACAGACTGTGCACAGATGGTAAAGCACTGTCATGACTGTCAAGCACATGGTAATTTGAATCACTTACCGCACATAGAGTTGCACGGGTTGTCAGAGCCGTGGCCTTTCTCAGCATGGGGAATTGATATGATTGGGGAAATTCGACCGAATGCATCAAATGGGCATCGCTTCATAGTAGTGGCAGTAGATTACTTCTCGAAGTGGGTGGAAGCTGAATCATTCCGTAATGTTACAGCAAAACAGATGGCAAAATTTACCGTATGCTTTGTGGGGGTACAGAACATCAGTAAGAACAGCAACAGGGGCCACACCTTACTCTTTGGTCTATGGAATGGAAGCAGTATTGCCAGTAGAAGTGGAAATACAGTCTATGAGGGTATTAGCAGAGGCAGAATTACCGGAACGAGAATGGGCCGCACAGAGGTTTGATCAGTTAGCACTATTGGATGAGAAGAGAACGAAGTCTTGTATCACATGCAGTTGTATCAGAAGAGACTAGCTCGGGCATTCAACAAGAAAGTGCGTCCTACCAAGATCAGAAAGGGTGATTTGGTACTTAAGCAGTCGAGGCCGTCGACGACAGATCCGAGAGGAAAATTCAGACCTAACTGGGAAGGACCTTACATAGTGCAGAAGGTAATGGGAAATGGGGGCAGTGAGGTTGTCAGACTTGGAAGGATCGAAGCAGTACTTTTCCTGAGGGAGAAAGGACCGAGCAGTCACGAAGGGAATTGGCAAAAGACCTAACCCAACGGAGTAGGAAAATCATTCATGCATACACGTAACATTGCATTCTTTCCGTGTTTGTTTTTTTTTTTGTGTTCGCAGGTTCAGAGAAAAGAGAAAGCGGCAGAAATGAGCCAAACAGCGTCAACGCAGTTTCAATTTTGGGGATGAGTCCCAAGGGGCGAGGCCCACATCAGTATCAGTCTGGGGGCGAGGCCCACGCCAGCATCAGTTTGGGGTGAGGCCCACGTCAGTATCAGTCTGGGGCGAGGCCCACATTAGTATCAGCTTATGGGCGAGGCCCACTTTTGTCAGCGGTGTTGGGTCGAGGTGCCCAGGGTCGAGGTGCCCCCGTTGTCGGTTGTAGTTCCGGGTCGAGATGCGTGCCCAGGGTTGAGGTGCCCACTACATCATCATATTCAGGGCGAGGTCCCTATTGTCAGCGGTGTTGGGTCGAGGTGCCCAGGGTCGAGGTGCCTCCATTGTCGGTTGTAGTTCCGGGTCGAGATGCGTGCCCAGGATCGAGGTGCCCACTAGATCATCATATTCAGGGCGAGGTCCCTATTTTCAGCGGTGTTGGGTCGAGGTGCCCAGGGTCGAGGTGCCCCCGTTGTCAGTTGTAGTTCCGGGTCGAGATGCATGCCCAAGGTCAAGGTGCCCACTACATCATCATATTCAAGGCGAGGTCCTTATTGTCAGTAGTATTGGGTCGAGATGCGTGCCTAGGGTCGAGGTGCCCCCGTTGTCAGGTGCAGTTAGTGGGATGCGTCCCAGGATCGAGGTCCACTGCAGCACCAACTCAGCTCGAGGCAGCAGACGAGCCAGGTAAGTGAAAATGCATTGCATAACTTTGATAGGATTGTTCAAAGTCACACACTGCACAAGTCCCATCAAAGTGGGGGAGACTGTAGGCATTGCATTTTTGCATGTAAAACCCGATGAGGAGTCTTTTTTGGAGACAACTACCTTTTAAGTTGCGGAAACCGTGGGAAACGGACATCGGAAGGGAAGAGTCAAGAATTGACTCATTGACGGATTAAGTTCACTAGTTTAGCCTCGAGTAACTCGTTTGATTTCTGTTTTAAAAATTATGCTTGGCCCAAAACCCCACATCCAAGCCCATCTCGACCAAGCCCAATCCAAAATAATTAAAACCTTTAAAATACATGTCACAAATTAAATTAAATTAAATTAAAGTTAACTAATTTAAAATTAAATTAAAATCCAACACAAATTTAGTCCAACACCTAACCAAGCCCACACACAACATCAAAACACCTAGCCAAGCCCACCCACCTAACCAAAGCCACATGTCCCTTGACACCCCTCTCTCTCTCGCTATCACAAGCCACGCAGCAACACTCACTGACCACAAACAAAGCAACCCACCACCATCAAACGCACATTAACAAAACACGATAAGCCAAATCACTCAGCCACACGAAGCCATGCAAAAGTAAACAAATGGCCACACCACACTACCCCTTGGACCATTAGCCGAGAGCGCATCAACCATCCCCTTCACAAAGCCACTGCCCTCTACGCATCAACCAGCTCCCACATCACCTATACACCCAGACACACGGCACACCCAAAAATAAACCTTTTAGACCGTGACACAAACGAAACACAAATCAACGCACTCAACAACCCCCTCCAGCGAACCAACAAACAGTGAGTAAAACCACTAAAAACAGTCCCAAATATAGCCAAAACAGTGACCCAAAACAGCCCCCTAGAACCGAAAAACAAGACCTGAAACAATGAGCAGAAGACACATCCGAAACAGCAGCAAAATGAAGCCTAGACAGCAAGAAAAAAGTGGAACGACGAGTTAAGATGCTAAGCTAGTGAACCGGAAGAGTAAGGAGCTTTTACCCCTTCCAATATCCGTGAAACGCAAGTCCGAAGACGACTTAAAAGGTTAGACCTGAGGGTATTTTCCACATTCATTTTCTGTTTTACCTTTAATATTCATTGAGTATTATTCGCATGATTGATATGTTAAAAATGCATGTTGTGGCCCTTGAGTAGATAAATATGCATGTACCATGAAATATTGTATGTTGTGAACTTGGAATAGAATGAAAGATGTGTCAACTCTCGTGGTATATCGGATGGAAACCCGGACGTAAATTCCGTAGCCGAATCCGAATGGACGGTAGTGCGGTCTTTACTCGGGATACAACTCCACGTACAGCTTGAGTAAACGGCACCCTCTTTTGTTTATGTTGCTTTGGTTTATTTATTTTTGTCATTTGAATTATGCATGTTACTTGTTTATGCATGATGCAATCGAGTGCATGGGCTTAGTAAGTGCGATGAAAGGTCCCCTAATTGGAGGGGTTAAAATCCTTTACCACGATGCTTTGCCGCACCGATTGATGTGTGTTCGGTTGAATGCAAGATATGTTCAATCGGGCACACTAAGTTTGATATTATTGTCTTTAATTCTTTGTGTGCATGATGCAATCGAGTGCATGGGCTTAGTAAATGCGATGAAAGGTCCCCTAATTGGAGGGGTTAAAATCCTTTACCACGATGCTTTGCCGCACCAATTGATGTGTGTTCGGTTGAATGCAAGATATGTTCAATCAGGCACACTAAGTTTGATATTATTGTCTTTAATTCTTTGTGTGCATGATGCAATCGAGTGCATGGGCTTAGTAAGTGCGATGAAAGGTCCCCTAATTGGAGGGGTTAAAATCCTTTACCCCGATGCTTCGCCGCACCGATTGATGTGTGTTCGGTTGAATGCAAGATATGTTCAATTGGGCACACTAAGTTTGATATAGTTATCTTCGTCTTTGTACATATTGTAATGAAAGGCGCATGGGCCTATTGTGTTGGATTAAAAGGTTCTCCATTTGGGGGAAGAAAAGCCTAAAAGGCTACCTTTACCACGATATTTTCCGTGTCTTTTATCTATTTGATTGCATCGTCTATTCCTGTCTTGGCTTGACCTATTGTCATTGGTGTACCCATATTCACATGCTCTTGGCCTCAAGCTATTAACCACATCAAGCTTCACGCACGCTGCCAATAAACCCTAAACCCCCTCGGCCACTCTCTCTTATCCACTTATTCAGGAGCCCCTATAATCGATTGAACAAGACATACACTCTTCTCGGCCTCACATATAAGCTACGCCTTCAGCCATTCATGTCCCCTTTAACGCCCATTAAATTACCCACAAAGACAAACCTTAATCACACCACACGCTAACAAACAAACACACCCTCCACACGTCTCTTGCCTCTTCACGCTAATCAACAAGCACGTCACAAATCCCTTCCATTAGCCGCATCCCACGCCACTTCATTGCCTAACCACACGCTCACCGCTTCACCTAAAAGCCACAAGCCCTCGCAGCTCTGCCTCACCTCACGTCATAGCCTAGACAACTCACACGTATCAACCTCTTTGACCTCACGCATAAGCCGCACGTCCTCATTGCTTGAAATTTAACAGTGCACGTTGCACCCACAAACACTCCTCATGTCATAAAGCCAACCATACCATTCATGCATGTATTATGAAATCCCATAGAGTCATTCTTATCTTCGTACGCATCATAATGAAAAGCATGTTTGTTCCATTGGTTGCATCATTTACCTTAGTATTGGTTTAACGTATTGCAATTCATATACCTATGTCATGATGACATTTGAGTATTGTTTCTCGCGGTATATCGGATGGAAACCCAGACATAAATTCCGTAGCCGATTCTGAATGGACGGTAGTGCGGTCTGTACTTGGGATACAATTCCACGTACCACTTGGAAAAGTGCTCACATGTGTGCTTGTATGGTTAGTATGTGTGCTTGTGTTTTCGTGAACATAATATGCCAATGAAGTTGTATGTTCGTTGCTACTTTGATGTATTTTCAAGCATGCAATCTTAGATGTGAAATATATGTAAATTTAGGTGTAAGTTTTATTTTATACATGTGAATTTAGAAGCATGATGCTCTTGGAAATAAGTGTTACTTAAGCTTGATTAAATTATTACATAAATCCTTTCATTACAAGTGACATAAGTAAGGGACCATTCCGAACCCAACGGTTTGAGGTCTTCCCTTGCGAGGGGTGAGTACGGCCTTAAATCTCATTTTCCCGGTTCACACTGGGTGGCTACTCCATTATTCTCCGGTTTAGTCCCCCGTGGCTACTCCGTACTCCCAACCGGGCTGCGAGCCCGGGACAGCATGCGTCGTCCAGTTCCTGTGTCCCACAGATACCATACTCTTTCAATAGTCAAGAAGCTTATTGTTTAAGTATTTTCCACCATGGTCTAACGGTGACAGTTTTATACTTTAGCCGATCTGTCTGTTCACTTCGTGTCGAAACTCTTTGAATTTATCAAAAGTTTCTGATTTATGTTTCAAAAGAAACACATAACCATAACGTGATGCCACATCCGTAAATGTTACGAAGTATTCATATCCACCTCTAGCGTAGCTAGATATGGGCCCACTTATGTCACTATGAACGAGGGCTAACAGATCGGTGGCACTTGTACTTTTACCAAGTAAAAGGTGTTTTAGGCACTTTGCCTAATAAACTATATTCGTAGACATCATTTGAATTAGAATCAAATCCGTCCTAGTATCCACTCTTCGAAAGTATGGATATACGAGTCTTGTTAATGTGTCCCAAACAACAATGCCACAATTAAGTCTCAACTGATTAATTCAGTTTGAGCTATTTGTTTGTCATGTCATACGTTTGAGATTTATTTATATTCAAAATATAAATACTGTTATTCACATCTAATGTGTTTATCTCAATATCATCTTTATAAAATAAAACACTTAGTGTTCTAGAATATAAAGGTATACCCACAATGGGTTAAACTTAGATATAGAGATAATGTTTCTAGTCAAACTAGGTACATTATAATAGTTTCCTAAGTTTAGGAACTACCCTTAAAACAACGACTCTTATCCCATTTCCGACTCGCAGGTAAATCTCAACCGAAGTCAGTCTCCTGCTAATCAGCAGATTCTGCACATCAGTACATATTTATGTACCACACTATAGTATCAAAAATCCAATTTTGAAACTAATAATGAACATGTTTATGACAAACATACTTAAAGCCGGAGCCTTTCCCCGCTTTCACTTCCTTCATGTCTGCGTTGTCTATACGGCAGTCACGCTTCCAGTGACCCCGTTTGCCACAGTTTAGGCAGACATCTTGGGATATGTCCTTTGTCTTCCTAGAAGACTGTGATGATTTTGCCTTTGCCCATTTTAGAAGCTCTGGCTCTGCCTCCTTGAGCATAGCCATCAACTCTCCAAGAGTTTACTCTTGGTTCATAATGAACCTGCCCTAGCTTTCAGGTAGAGACTATAAGATCAAATCTTTGGTAGTCTCAGCCACGTAGGTAATGCCCAGCTAACCTAGCTGATCGATGTCAGCAATCATCTGCGACACCTTGTGCTCGACAGATGTACCCTCTGACATACACGAGCGAAAGAGCTTCTTTTGCAATTCGTACTTCTAAGATATAAGAATAGATCTATGAAGATCCTTTAATTTCAACATCATGGTATAAGGATCTAATCCTTAATTTTGACGACGGAATTAAAGAGTCATTGCGGTAAGCATAACGGATTGAGCACTAAAGTTATCATTACATGAATCTTCCAAAGATCATGTTCTACTATTTGCTCAACTCCGGGCTTAGGCCCGAGATGTCATTCTATCAAATAGAATAACTTCTCAGTTTCCAAGACTATCCTGAGGTTCTATTCCCAATTTGAAAATTAAAGCCGTTAAATACATTTTCACCCAGGATTATATTTTAAACGCTAATCTTTCAGTTATCTTGATTCCAATAGTCCAACTATCGAATCAACGATTTCAGATACTATTGAATATAATGATTACTATAGTCTAACTATATAATCAACTATAATTTGATTGGTTAAATTAAAATATATTGATTATTATAATCCAATTATATAATCAACTATAAATGAAGTAGTTTGAATACAGTCCAACTGTTTAATTTAAAACAACAATTAAATATTAGTCCAACTAATATATTTATTTAATATTGACGAAAATGATATGAGCGCGTATTGGCAAGTATGTAAACGAAATTGAAAATTTAATAATTGCCTCCCACTATTTTTCGGCGAGCCTCTAATCCTCTGTTGAGCACTCGGGAAACCTAGTTTCCTAATGGGCTAGGATCCCATTAAATAACCCATAACCTTGACTTTGGCCAATAATTTGTATGAAACTTAACTAGGTAGATCTCTAAGATAAATTGGATCTCATCCAATTCTTAGATCCAGTAGGTGGACATCCAAGTCCAAAACATATATCTAATATATGCCAATATATCCGATATATTCCCTAACCTTTTTCCTCTTAATCAACTAAGCCTTGGCTTTGGCACAACAAGCTTAATGATCTCAGTTAAGCGGGACCTATTGACTTTGGAAAGCTTCGTAATCAATGTCGATGGACAAGAAGTGATCTTGACTTTGGCCAAAAAATCACAACTTGGACAAGACATGCGATATGGAACAAAGCCTCCATGATTCAAACACATCCGCGATGGACAAAGGTCTTGACTTTGGCCAACAAACCAGTGTCAATCTTGGATCTTGAGAGAGAATCACTCAATGGAAGGAAAACACTTAATATTTGTTGAGGGTTTTTCGCGTTATTGGCAACCAATTAATTATCTTTGATTAGGTCTCATCATACACACTTAAGCATGCATTCTAAAAGCATAATAAGGCGCGGTAAATAAATTAATAATGATATGCGGATGGATATTTGAAACATTTTATTCCTAGAACAAATCTCTCCATTTCCTCTCTCCCGTTAGCACAAATCTTACTTCTACCCAATTACATAACACTTCTAAAGAAACCCTCATTTACATTGAGGGGAATAGGTGAGAAGAGAAATACAAAGAGTCAAGAGGTAATAGGCTGGACACGCAAGTCCAATTTAATACATTCTAAATTTATTGCAACAATTTCCAAAATTGCCCTTTCTCATCTAATATCCATCTTATATACATTATTCATACATCACATCCATGTATTCACACCAATCATGTTATCAATAAATCTAATCCAATTAATTAATCTTTGATTAATGACCATCCAATGTTCAAACAACGATTTGATTTGCGCGAGTCCAACTCGTTTTAAGAATAAGTACTTGTATGGGCCAAATTTGGTCCAAGGGTAAAACTGTCTTTCACCTTAAGCCCATCAGCATGTTAGGCCCGAAAATAAGGACCAAAGCCCAAAGAATTATGTATTATTTGATTACAATTAAATCATAAACTAACAAAAAGCATGAGCACTCCACCTAACTCTAGCATTAATCACCCACCACTCCACTTAACCTAATTCTAGCATTAATCACCCACCACTCCACTTAACCTAATTCTAGCATTAATCCTCACTTACTCCAAAACCATTACCAAATACACCAACATCAGATCATGTTTTATCTATAAATATGAAAAGAATACGGGAAGAATTCATTCAAGTCTCATTTCTCTCACCCTAATACTTCATGCTCTCAATCCTTGATCCCCTCATATATTACACGGCCCTCACGGCCAAACAAAGGAAGTAGAGGTAATATTCAACCTTGCTTTCCCACTTTACAAATTTATTTCGTGCCACTGACTTGGGCGTCGGAGTATACCCGGTATCCACCACACCGGTGGTAGCCTACTCTCGTCCACTCTACTTTGTTTTTTGCAGGATTGCTAGTGCCCAACTTACAAATTCTGATTGAGGACCCTTGGCGAATTCCGGAGTCCACAATTTGGCGCCCACCGTGGGGCCCTAGCAATAATTTGCAGACAAAGGCTTTCCACCCTACAAACACTCACCGCTTAGTCACTCATGACTTCAGGCAATGAACAAACACCTGATCTAGTGGCATCACAATTAGCCATGCTACAAGACAGATTGAAAGCTTTGGAAGAAGAGAATTTTACCTTTCGTAGTTCTAACATAAACCTCCAAAAACAGTTGGAACTACTTTCATCACCCACGCGGCTTCACAATACATCAGAACAACACAACAACCGGATCATTCCAGCTAACCTTCAAGGAGCATTCGACGAAACAACAGACGACGTTCCATCAAATGGTGAGAACCAGAGGAACTTACCAAGTTCACCAGTCAACCAAGCCCAGCAAATTGTCATCACAATGAGAAAGGAAATGAAAGAATTTAAAGAAGCAATTATGTCCAGTCTACCAGGGGTGAAACTCCCAATGAAGAAGAGTAGAGCTGGAACCATTTCAGATACCCCTTTCATTGAGACGATAACATCTGTTGAGCTACCACGGAAGTTCAGCCCACCAGACATGAAGTTATACGATGGATCCACTGACCCAGATGACCATGTCATTCATTATAAATACAAAATGATGTCAACAGGCTTAGCTCCTCATCAATGGGAAGCTGGAATGTGCAGAGGATTTGGAGAAACTTTGGGTGGTCCAGCTCTTACATGGTTCATCAACCTACCATACAGATCCATCAAATCTTATCAACAATTAGCAGACAAATTTTTGAACATTTCGCCAGCTCTTGCAAACTTGAAAAAACTACTGATGATCTTAGTGCCATCCTACAACGGAGGGGAGAATCATTACGAAGCTATGTTGCTCGATTCAACAAAGAAAGAATAACAATTCCAGACCTTCATCAACCAACAGCTGTGGAGGCTTTCAGGAACGGGTAACTTTGTGAAAGTGGACTCTACAAAAAGCTGACCAAGTTCCGGTGCTACACGATGGACCAGGTTATGGCTCGAGCCCAAGTCGAAATCAGGTGGGAAGTGTTTGATCTTGGGACCTTATTTCCACTGCCCTGCAAAACAGAAAATTGGGTGAAGAAACGGAGCTCCAATCTTCGTCCGATGGATCCCGTCTCATGGGGGAACCTCCCTACCACATTCGCAAGACTCGTAGTGTGCTAGCACTTGCGGTTTTCACCATGAAAACCCAACTCTTGCTCCCCTAAACTCACGCCCAAACTGGTTCAAAACCAGTGAAGAAAATGGCCACCATTACCGTGAGAGGAAGAGAGAAATTTTGAGAGAAAAATGTGTTATGTTTATTAAAATGATTTACCAAAAATCAATTTATATTTATGCCATAATTTATTAAATTAATAATAAATTTATGACACAACACATGCAATAGCTTAGAGTGTCAAACACTCAATTTCCATGCAATAATATTGAGTGCATTGTACACTATCTACATGCAAAGCATTAGAATGACATGTGTCATGTGGGCCCCACACGTTTCCAAATGAAAGTGGGCCCACGTGCACTCACGCGTTCGGGTTCGATATTTCCGAATACCGAGCTTACGTCGCGACGTTAATTCAATCGAATTTAAATAAATAATTGCGCCTGGCGAAATTATTATTTACGTCGCTAACGAATTAATTCTGAATTAACTCGTTTGCCCGAATTAAAATCTAATTTTAATTCCGCGTGAAATCTAATTTCATTAATATATCGAATATATTAATTCATCGATTAATTCCAAATTAATCGTTCTCTCTCTTTAGACGATATTTTATCCCGGATAAAATATCTCCGTTATTAATCCTAGATTAATTTTCTCTCTCTTCTATTATAATCCCAGATTATTCAAGAGTGCGAGTTGTGCGTCATCGGTGGATTATCGGGAAGCGACCCATGAGATCCCCGGATAATCTGGCAGTAAATACGGTCGTCGGAGTATCCGAATCACGTACGTACCAAGTACTACGACGTTCTACCGATTTACGAGACAAGGTCGACTCCTAGCAAAGCACCAAGTCTTCCCAGGTTCTCCGGACATATTCATCAAAGAATATCTAGATCTGTATCAAGCGTAGTATACAATTGTATTGTGCATATTGGCCCAGTATCGGATAATCACGTGCTAGGGCTGGGGCTGGATAAGTGTCTGCCCCGTCCGAAACACATATCGGATGTCTGGTAACTAGTCTCTATAATCGGATATTCATGACCTGGTCATAATATCACGATTGGATGCGCATCACTAAAAGAGCACTAATACCGTATCCTGCGTGACATCATCTCCATTATGACTGGAGTGACACTTCCATCTCGACATCACATCCAATACACTACGATTCCTGATAAACCCAGAAGAGGTGAACACAGAACCAGTTAAGATCCCCCACCACCAAAACCAAAGTTTACCGATTGTCGTAAGTATTAGCGATGTAAGTCTCAGGTTAAGACTATACACACCTACCTTGATTTCAGCCTCCCATAGACACCTAGTCATAATACCAATGGGATTCCGAAGGGTCTATCCAGAGCGAAGCTGTTTCCCGTACCATCGGTGAAACACGACCTCCTATCGCACTTGCACAAGTATCCAATACTTATATATATGAGAACTATGCCGTTGTGCCCTCACAACGCGCACAAGTGCAATACTAGCCTATTCCGCATTATCGATGTCCAGTCTCGATAATACTACGGCTAGGGATATTTAATGATTAATCCTTCGTGGACTGATACTGTCTCATATCATCTCAATCCAGGAACTAATCATAGGACCTCTCTTCATTTATATATCTAAGGTGATCTAATCACAAATGACGAGAGTGCAATTTCCTTGTTACATAGTTAATTTGCTACAACAACACAATGATCTGTGCAAATAGTGACGCTATGGGTCATTTTGTCCAACAATCTCCCACTTGGCACATTGCGAGTCACTCAAGTGTCCTACACCTGAACTATGTACGGTTCGCTCAAATTGCTGAGGAAAGGTTTTCGTCAGCGGATTTGTTCGATTATCGTTTGACGTGATTTATACGATCATCACATCGCCACGATATATGATCCGAACGAATCAGATGATATAGAAGTATATATCTGGATCGTCGATGAGACCTTTAATTCCTTAGCCTGTGCTGACGCCTAGCTCAGCTGCTAACAAAACTATATCTAATCTAATTAGATTTATTTTCGACCCAAAAGACTTCTATTGCTGCCTCAGCTGCAGCAATAATCCGCGTTTGTTGTTTATTCGGTCAACAGTTATCTTGCTTGGAAGATTTCCAGCTCACTGTCCCGGTGTTCAAACTTTATAGTACCGCAGTATTTAACTGTTTGGAAACTTGCAGCAGTGATCCCAGTCACTTCAAGTTCTCTTCTCCATAGTTTAAGATAGCATCTTTAGTTCTCTGAGATACTAACAAATGTTCTTAATTCAATCCAGTGACTGTCACTTGGATTGACCTGATTGTGACTCCATATGCTCGAAGCGTATGAGACACCAATACAAGTACATTTTAAATGTACAATTTCCAGAGAGTGTTAACAACTCCAAATCTATCCCAGTAGATCTTTATTCCTCTAATAAAGGTTGTTATCTCTCAGAATTCTACGGAGAATTTCTATTGAAAGCCAAGCTTTCAACAATAGCTTTATGGGAATTTCACTGTCAGTGCGCTCTCCCACTAACCTCCTCATATACACAAGAATTATTTCGTTTTGAGTCAAATCATAAACCATTATGATTATTTCAAAACGACAGTTCCAAGAACCTTATGCTTGCATCAATCCAAACATGGATCGAATAACCCGCAAACCTGGTTTGTCGGTTATATAAAATCGTCAGGATGTTGTAACATCCTCCAAAAGGTTTCCTTTTCAGGAAAGCGATTTTGATTTGTAACTAACATATTTCATAAATGAAATATATAGTTATCAATAAGCATCTTCAAAATGGATTTACCATGGCAACAGGTAAAAGGTTGAACCGTTATTAACATAATGTTGATAACGATACCTTTCCGTCAAAACCTTAGGTTTGCACGTTGGTATGTTGCCTTCCATGTATGTCTTCCTTGAAGACGTTTAATGTACCATAGGCACAGCGCCTTGTGGTACAACAACTAGTATCCAAACATAGTTG
>SKCR01010120.1:0-252852 GCA_019454045.1 Zanthoxylum bungeanum
GAATTACAAATTTGACACGTGACTTCTTGAATTGACTTGACATGATAATTTTTCCTCATCTTTAATGCCTTAAATTTTTAACTAGATATTCATATTTAGCAGAAATGTCATGATCTTCCCTAAGGTTAAACATACTTGTAATATCCTGAATATTTTTCGGAACTTTCCTGGAAAATTTCTGAATTGAAATTTAGAATTTGGAACTGAATGATATTCGGAAATAAGACCTTATGTGTTGGAAAATAGGTGGGAATATTTTTAAGTGAAGTTTCTTCGCGTTGGAAAATGTTTGGTTTCGATAACCGGCTACGTGATTTCTATTTTTATCGTTATACGCGTAAAGTTTTCTTGTCTGGCTATATAGATAGCAAATAAACTGTGATTGAGCTGATTTTTAAACCATCAGACTTGTTTTTCCGAGACGAACAACTTTCATGTTGAATACTTTTCAAAATTTACATCAGAAAGGCTTCCAAAATGAGAATTTTGAGAATATTCTATGACATGAACCTAATTGTAATTTTCGGGTGTCAAAAAGTAATTTTCTGAAACTTTCCTATATATACCTCTATGTTTCAGGAAATTGCAAAAAACACATAAGTTTCACCACTCTCCCACACGACCCACCAATGTCCCCAGTCATGTTCTCGCTATCCATGGTCGCGCCGGCGGCCTACCGGCGCGACTGACCAGAGGGGTGTGCCGGCCACCCCTCCACCTTGTGGTGGCCGGCTGAAGCCTCAACACACCGGAAACGGCGATGAAAGAGAGAGATACGTGTGACAGTGGGTTGTTCGATCCCTGCTCGTCGTTTCATTTCACAGCCCGAGCCACCGCCAAATCGAAGTTCTCAGAGAGTAGTACAAGATATCAATGACTATTTTCCGATCCGTGCTCAGTTGCACGCGAAATGAGGGATGAAGATTCAAATGAATAGTTACCCATGATGATTGGTAGCTCCGATCGAATTCTGTCAATTCCAGCACATTCGTGGGATTGTTTGGAGTCCGTATATGGCCTCGAAATCTCGTTAAGACCTCCCGGTAAAAATCCACAAATTTCAAGTTTTCCGTTAACTGTTCGAATTTATCCAGTAGTTTCGTAGAGTAGCGTAATGATATAAAATTAATTTTTTGAGTATTAGTATATTGAATATGAGCATTCAGTAGAATCCGAGTGAACACGGAATGAGTTTAATCGATCCGATAGAATATGCAAGTTTCTTGTAAAAGTGGATTTTTGCGTATAAAGATGTATTTCGGTTTTGATGATAGTTATGAGTTATTTATTACAAACATGATTGGATAAATCCGGGTTGGTTCGGAGGGTTCGGGACCCTTCCGTAGCATTTGCGGAAACTTTTTTGAAAGATTTTCCAAAAACACGTAAACCATGGATTTAATAGAACTATTTATAACGATGTTTTTTTATTACTGAAACTGAAAGTATTGAAAACAGACTTGATTTGGTTGTACCGAAAAGATCTGGGATTTTGTCATAGTTTAGTCGAGAATTCCATAAGTCGTGTTTCTGACGGCATTTCATCCTTTATTTTGACATATGTGACTAAGACCTGAAGTGCTCGTGAAGCTAGGTAAGCAACCCATGGGATGTTTGCTTGAATCATTCTTTTCGTGTTTTAAACGTGTGTGTATATATATACATACATACATATACATATATGTAAAAATAATTGAAAGGTTTAGGATAGTTGAATGATGGATTTGAGGAAGAACTTCGAGATCGTGAACAGTTGAGTTAGTCGACCATCACAGGTATGACCTTTCCTATTTCTATGATATGAAGTGAATTATTTAAGGATAATGTTATGATATGAAGTGAAAAGTTTGATGAGTTTGATGGCTACATATATGTATTGATGCATGTAAGTGAAATGAGGAATGAATATAAGCTAAGTCTTATCCGAATGAATATATTTATTTAGTAAAGATACTGAATTAAAAGTTTCTAGATAGAAATTCTGAAAATGAATATGATTGAATGATAAATAAAGAGATATGATTACTGTGAGAGATAAGAGATTTGATTTCGTAGTAAGGTGTATATTTATATGTTTGAAAAATATGAGTATTTGAATTATGTTTGAATTTTTTGTTATATATGTGATTGTTTATGAGAAATCATGTGATGAGTTTATGTTATATGGTATGTGCGCCTGTATATATGTTTGATTGGATGATTTGCAGTGTAGTAGTCGAGCTGGTTAGGAATTCGTTCAGACGAAATTTATCTCATACCTATTCCAAAATAGGTAATGAGTATCGTACAAGCATTGTATGTGTAAGTCAGCCGTATGTATGTATTATTGGATGATATGATCTTTGATGTATTGATTGTTATATGTGCTTCTTAATTGGTTGCATGATGACTGTAAATATGTCTAAGTGTGTGTGTATGTGTATGATAAAACTCATGATATGTATGGATTATGTATGCTTATGTGAGATGAATGGATGATTTGAAACTGATGTGAATATCAGAGGTTATAAAACGTGTTTACTAAGTTGTATTGATATGTACGCACATGTGTAAGGATTCTGAAATTGTATTTGCATGTATATAAAAGAAGTGTGTTACGGTATGTGTGAATGTATATGAAATCCAAGTTTTGAACTATTGTAAGGTTATCGTGATTTAAAGAAGGTTAGAGAAAGATTGTTTGAATATTGAAGAAGAGGTTTTGGTATTAAAGATAGTTTATAACTGAACAGAAGAAAGTTTGTTAGATTTACCGATTTGATGATATTTCAAAGATATTTAACTGTGATAAGTATTAATATGTGACATACTTTGTGATTTCGAATCTATGTTTCATGTGCTTTGAATGTCTAGCTATTATATTGATAATATGTAGAAATACAAAATTTGATATGGGTAAAGTATAAAGGACAATAGAAGCTGATAACTCTAAGACTTAATAACTTGGTAATTCTGAAAAACATCTAATGTAATTGACTTGTATGTTTTGTTTGTAATGCTAGCATGGTTACTTACTGTAACGGCCAGTGGTCTCTACTACTATTGACTGTAGTATGGTTACATGGCGGGATGAGAATTACGTAATATAAAATTATGTCCGAGTATACCTACATTCTTGGGACGATTTTATAGATAAACAGTAAATTCTTCAAAACTTCAATACGAAATTATAGGATGTTCTATTTCGGACAACCCATGGAATATAAGCCATAAATTTCTCATACAAACTCTGATTTTTATGAAATATATATCGTCGGAAAGATGAGAGCGAGATCTACAACTTTTGCATTGAACATTCTTCCAAATTCGGACTATAAGTAAGTCGAAAATACAGAATACAAATTCATATGAATAGTACCTGGGGGCCATTCTAGAGAATTCCCAAAACTTCTACAAAACTCTAAACTTTTCTATAACTTTGACAATTTCAAAGGAGCCCAAGTATATAAAGGGGTTACTATTAACATTTCACAAAATTTGGAAAAGAATAGAAAAGAGAAGAAAACGTTAGGAAGAAGAAGAAGAAAAATAAGAGAAGAAAAATAAGAGAAATGAAATAAGGAAAGAAGAAATAGAGAAGAAAGAAAAGGCAAGAAGGCTTGGCATCTATAAAACCCTAGAGGGTGAAGAAATTCACAAGAAAATGAGGTAAGATCAACTTGACCCAAATTGGATATTGTGAAATTTTGATAACTTGAGTATATGTTGACATTAGTGGTATGTTAAGGATTGTATATTGGTAAATGTCATGAAGAAAAGTTGATTGTAGGGTTAAGTGTTCAATTTGTGGAAATCATAAAGGATAAATGAAATATTGAAAGCAATGAGATTAAGGGTATTCTGAAATGATAAGATAATATTATAGAATGTTTAATTAAGAATTTTTGCTTGTATGATTCTTAGGGGAAATATGGAGAAATTTGGGTATGAGAGAATGAGGATTTAGGCCTGAAATTGGCCTTTCGTCACGACACAGAAAGCCCCACATCGTGACGCAGAAAGCCCCACGTCGCGACACGATCTGGAAAAATTACCCAGAATCGCCTCTAGTGCAAGTCGCGTCGCAACGCGAAGCGTTTGTGTGTCGCGATACGTGGTCAATTAATGGCCCAAATCAGTTCAAGCCATTCCAGTTTCACCCGAACGCATTAGGGGCTACCCTATAAGTCCCGTATCAACTTGTATGTTCATGATACATCATGATATGTGTACAATACCTTCAGAGTGATAACGCTTACGTGAATAAGAAAATTTTAATCTGATTCTGTAATGCGTTTCTTAGTCCATTTCTAACCTAGTTTATTTGATGATAGATCATCACAAGAACCACAAGTTTCAACAGCAAAGTAAAGAAAGACTAGCGGAATTCCAATAACTGTGAGTGGACCCCTTTTCTCAAACTGACTTTATTTAACAGTTTTGATGACAAAAACTTACTTTTTCGTTTATTGGGCGTTAGCTAATTTCTTTATTAGTTACAGTTTATTTAGCATGATTAACAGATGATTTAGAAAATAAATATTTTTAAAGATGAGTTTTATATTTTTCGGGGCATGAGGGAAAAACCCACCCGAGTATATAACTTGATACAGTTTGGAATTGACAGACAAAGGACCTGCACAAGTAGAGGACTGGGGGGATGGTGATATGTAACGCCCCCAGATCCTAGTTCAGGCCTAGGGTGACGGCGATACGTAACGCCCATATGCCCTAGTTTCAGGGTCAGGTAGTAGCATAGATCAGCACTACCGGCTCTAGTTCTGTGGCTTGGGGGATGGTGATACGTAAAGCCCCAAGACCACCAGTTTTAGGGACAGTAGTGGCATGCTTTGGGGGACGACAATACGTAACGCCCCAAAGTCATGGATTTGCACTTCTGGCTCCAGTTAGGCGTATGGGGACGATGATTCGTAATGCCCCCATACGTCAAGTTTTTCAGAGAACAAATTAGATTTCAGATACCGGATTTTCAGAACACAATTTTCAGAAAACAGATTTTAGAAATAGTTTTCAGAAACTAGGGCTTCAAAAGCAGTTTTCAGAAAAAACAAGTTTTATGAAAAAGATTTCAGACGAAGTTTTCAGGAAAAAAGTTTTCATATAAAGTTATTTCTGAGACTTTGGTTTTAAAACCTAATATTTGATTCTGGTATTTTAGTTTTATTTTTCGTTCATTCAGTTAGATCGTACGACGATCTAACCCCCTCTCAATTTCCTTGTCTTGCAGGCTTTCTCGGAGGATGAGCTCGGGAGGACGGATACTGATACAGTCATTAGGGATGGATTCCACCAGTACAAGTTAGATAGAGTGTGAGTCAGTCAGAGTCAACTAAAAGTTTTGTATTAGTCTTTGACTTGTAGGCAGTCATTATAAAAGTGTGCTATTGAGTTTTCAGTTCAGATGTTGAGTTGTATGTAATGATTTTGAGTTTGGACTACGGTCCCACACACAATATAACCAATTAAAGAAAAGAATATTAGTATTTGTCTATGTTTAGAAAGTCAGAGGCTTATAGGGTTAGTACGGTCTATCCCCTGCCGGTAACATCTCTCAGATTGGGGATGTTACACTTACTGAGTTGTTATAACTCACACCAAATCAGTTTGCTAGTTTTACAGGTTGGCTTCCAGATTGGTCAACCTTGACAGCTTTGGAAGTCATGCTATAGACGTGGATCACCCAAGAGGCAGTCACTCGGTGTCCTAGGAGAACTTTAGAAGTTTAAGAAGTTTAAGATATTTGGTTATTGCTTTATTTGACGTGTTGGGCACGCTGTTTGTATATATATTAGAAAATGTTTTGATTGTTTATGATGTTGTGGGCACAGATGCCCTTGAGTATTGATAGATTATGTGGGCAGAGCCCTTAGGATATGATTTTGATGAGATTTGTGTGGACCTGAGGTCCATTTATTTGTTTGAAGTCTTCTTAGATTACCTTTGGTGCTGGACTATGATCTAGGTTGTTCAGTTTTAGGATACATCATGCCAAATTTTCGGTAAATTCATAGGCTTATGGAGATGGATCAATTTTATCTCCTGCTGGTAGCATCCTGCCTCTAGTGGGGTGTTACAATACCTCTATCAGATGGCTGTGGTTTTACAGATGACTCATAAGTGCCAACTGTGTCCCATTGTTGTGCATTCTCTTCTATATGTTCTAGATAATCTAGTGTATCTTCGGGATTTTTGTCCCTAAACTCACCATTGCACATCATTTTCACTATTTATCTACCTTGGGGTGTTAAACCCTCCTAGAAGTAGGCGACCAGCCTCCGTGTTTCAAACCCGTGATGTGGATAAATATTCAACATCTCTTTAAACCTCCCCCAATATTGGTAAAGTGTTTCCCCCCCGACTCTTGTGTGAAAGCTGTGATTCTCCTCTTAAAGAAGTTTGTCCTGTAAGGGGGAAAGAATTTTTTTAGAAACTGTTCTTGCAAATCATCTCATGTTCGGATAGATCATGACCTAAGGTTCTGCAACCAAATTTTAGCTTTATCCTTTAAAGAAAAGGGAAAAAAACATTAATCGAATTATATTTATGCTGTAATTTTGGTTTGTGCATGTGTTATATACCTCTTCAAATTCCCTTAAGTGCTGATAAAAATTTTCTGATTCTAGACTGTGGAATGTGGGTAAAAGTTGGATGACATATGGCTTAAAATTTAAATGTGCTGCATCTGGAGGAAAAATACAAGATAATGATCCTGTCCTAGTGGGATTCATGAATTGACTTAGTGTCCTATGATGATTTAGATCGCTATGCTTAGACTCGTTTTCTTTCTGATCAACTGGATGTTCAACTCGGGTAGGTGGATTTTCATTTTGGTTCTCGGCCATTTTGACAGACGATGAAGGTGATGAAAACTCTCTATTTAATCTACCGCTAGATGATCGAGACCAATGTCTCATGCAATCTAAATGCAGACTATTTGATAAAATTTAAAAATACAAATGTAATACTTACAAAAAGAAAAAAAAATAAACAAGTGAAAGAAAGAAAGAAAGGAAATTAAAATAAATGACAAAACAAAATACAAATATACTGATTAAAAAAATGAGATATAGAAAATAAAAACAAAAGAAATACAAAATAAAAATATAAAAATAAAAGAAAAGAAAAAAATATACAAATATGTTACATTATTATTTTATCTACTAAATTATATTCCCCGGCAACGGCACCAAAAACTTGACACACTCAAAAATTAGTTATTTACTCCCAAGTATATGAGTGTCGAAGTAATAAAATAACCCGGTAAGACCGGAGTCAATCCACATGGAATAAATTTAATAGGATAAAATAATAATTTAAGTGAAAAGAAAAGATTGAATTGTTTGAGTGATTGGAAAATTTAAAATAAACTGCAATAATAAAATAAAATATTGGGGATAAGGGATCCACTTTTAATATTTCAAATTTAAAATCTCACTTTTTATAATATATAAATTGTCAGTTTTACCCAATTAATTTATTTCAGGAATTAATTATGCCAAAATAAATAAAACAAGCTATAAATGCGGTGATAATTTTGTCTATAACCAATGTAGTTAGGTACTCAATTATGTCAAATAAATAAAACCAGCCATATAGGTGGTAACAAAATTTGTCAATAATTAATCCAGATTTAAATTAAGTAATAATCATTAGATTATAATTTATATATTATAATATAAGTGAGATTATCTATATTTTTATATTAAAAGCTTCACCATTTACCCCAGCAAAAAAAGATATTAGCTACTCATAATTTGAATAGAAAAAACACATAATTTTATTTGTTGAAAGAAAAAGAAATTACAAGAAAACTTTCAAAAATAAAACACACAAGACACTCTCTCCCAAAATCTTCTCAGAGAGTTGGGAGAAAACATACGAAAGAGAGCCGAGCTTCCTCTAATTTATAGAGAATGTTTGCTCATTTGCAAACAATTGTAGAAGACAATTGCAATGCAATTTTCAAGGTAGAGGGGCATCCACCGAAAGTGGATGTGACCATCCACCAATTTTTTTATTATTTATTTTTTATCAAATAACAACTTTGGATCTTTGGTCAATTTTACTATTGAAAACTTCAGAACTAGAAACTCTTGTCAATAGCAAAGTTGTAGATTTTTTATTCTTCTTTCATCTGAAACTGGAATCACTTTAATCCGATATCGGAGTAAAACATTATGGCAAAAATACGAAATTACACAGGGTTGGAATTTCTAAATTTGTACATTATTAGAACGCCCTTTCAAGCTTTTGACCTCCAAAATTCAAATGTCATGTCCATTTTTCTACAATGCATCGAAAGTATTATTTCACCTACATAACATAATAAAAATATAAAAAATATAAGTTTAATTATTATTTTATAAATATGCTAAATTAAGAGGATTAATGAAACTATAAGGGTAAAATGGTTATTTTTTCTTTTAATAAATGTGCATTTTTTAGTGTTCATCAACGGAAAACCTTTCGAGCGTTCGAAATCCAAGTTACATATGGTTATATATATTAATTCAAAAACGTAGCTTAGACAGAATCTCAAAACCTCTACTTAACCTTAGTACACACAGTTTCAAAAAGATTACTTGTACTCATACATATACTAAAAACATTTCAAATATTAGTGCCTTCATCTATATCTTTCATATAAAAACCTTCAAAAAATACATACCTTACCTTTGAAAAATACATATCTTTCATATTTGAACCTTCAATAAATACATACGCATTCCAGACCTTTATAACATTGCATAGTCAACAATAGAGACGTACAAAACTTCCAAAGATCAAAAGTCATGACAACATGAGACTAAAGTCAAAATTTGCAAAGAATACGTGACTGAATCATAAACAGATATAAGTACTATACAATTAAGCTTATCCACAATAAAATTGGAAAACATAATACAAATCCCATACAGTAAATCTTTAAGTGTAATCTCTTCTAATATTTGATATTAATGAGTGATTTAGGTGAAATATGAGTAAATTAGAGGTATATGATACCGATTAATTTATTTGGATTAAAAATATTTTAAAATTTAATTTCACCTACTGACACGCTTCCGCAACATTTGCCCTAATAATACTTACAATAAGGTTCCAATAAAGATGTCATCATTTTAGTAAAATATGCATAAAGCTAAAAGATAAGAAAAAACACTCCAATATAGTGTTTGTAAGTTTGTATTTTCTGTCTTTTTCTTTATTTCTCATTTTATTAAAATGATGATATTTTTATTGGAACCTCATTTTGTGTGTGCGTGCGTGTATGTAAAATTTACGGTATCAACTGAACCGAAGAAATTATACAAAAAAGATGGTTATTTTCTAATATAATATTATTTTCTATTATAAGCAAACCAAAACAAATAAAACTGTTTCCTACTAGGTGGGGTCAACTACATGGATCTTATGATATCATTATACTCTATGTGAGATCATCGATTCATTAGGCTCCATAAAATCCAAATCTCTTTTTATGATTTCTATTATATTAGTATTAATTCGTGATCTTGGCTCAACGAGTTTTTTTCCGTGATTAATTGTTGGCACTGGTCTTATCTTTTGTCTTGGTGGACGGAGGAGAAAGTCCTAGAATGTTAATTCTCTGATCAACTTAGATCAACTCCAACATAATCATCTAAATTCGTTCTTCAAATACTAATTTGAACACACATGTGGCAATTTGAAGGGTGAAAAACAAACTATTTTCCAAAATACTCTTCAAAAAAAAATACAGTTATATTATTTTAATCAAATTAAAAGAGCACTCTTTAGTTATATGATTTTAACTGATATAAATGTTGGTTTTCAGAGTTCATGCGCAGCGGAAATCGTGTTCGGTAACAGGAAAAAAAAATTATTTTTTCATACATAAACAATCAAAACCGGATCCGTATTTTCTAGTACATTAATAACATAAATAATTAGAACTTAAGTAAGAAATATACCTGTTGATCTGGATCTTTATGAATCACGATTCTGTTGATCTGGATCTTTTTGTATCACGATTCTTTGAACCACGATCTTCCTCATCTTATCTCCTCACCTCCAACAGCACGTGTGGGCGTGAAAATAATTACGAAGAACACTCTAGTTTTAGAAGGATTCGTGTACTCAGCACATGAGACGAATCATGTATGCTATTTTCCTTTTGATTTTCTCAAAACCAAAACAAAAGAAAAACAAAAACAAAGAAAACTTTTTTCTATTATTTATTTTTCCAGCAGCCACTTTTTTTGTTTCTTGTTGTTCTTTTTGTTTTTGTGTGTTATTTGTTTTTCGATCAAAAGTGATCTCTGAACCTTATTTCACACATCCCACGTATATTAGCTCTTATACTCTCTTGGAAGAATTTTTGTTTTGATCAAAATCCAACACTACCTTATGCCCACGTTTTTTGATTATTTCAAATATCAAAAATAATGTCAAGCATATCTTTTAAGGATATTGATTTTAATTTTCAAAAAATCAAAATAAAATCCTTTAATATTTATCTCATAATTTATCAAAGATAATATATTAAAATAATTTTCAAAATTTCAACTTTTGAAATATTATCTCATTGAATTAAAATTTAATTAATCAAATTAATTAAATATTAATTTTCATAAATTAATAAATAGATACATTATCTATTAATAAATATATTAAGACTTGTCATAATTTCCAAACAAGAGCTATATGAAATAATTAGAGTGTAAAATATTTCATAATTATTTTAAATAATTCCCAACTATTTTTCTTCACAATTATTATTGTTCGAACAGTGATAGAAGACGACGAGGGGACCGATGGACCTATAATTCTAAGCTCCAATAATTCCGTCGATTAATTATAAACTCTTTTATTAATTAAACGAAAATTATTAATTCTGGAGTAACTCCACTAAATACCCAGAATTGCACTCTCATAATTATAAAATTAATTACTCAAAGTATTCGTCCATTGATATAGTCATTACCTATGCAATGATCCTCCATAACAGATTCGTAAAGGAGCTAGGTATAAAAAAATCCGTTAACCTCTCCAATTACATCTTTATCCTTGACTTCCATTAGTTCTTAAGTGAACAATTAATTCATAACTTTTATGAATTTCCTCGCTAATTGTTCAGTTCCTGAACTAACAAACAAGGGAATCTTATGAACGGATTTCATTGTATCAGGTTAGCATTCCCAGCTATTCATTCAACTCATTCCCAAAATACAAGGTTTACGAAATGTAATAAATACAAAGTCATACCGAGTAAATTAAAGAATAAATTAATATGATATAGGAGTCTGCTAAATACAATGAATTAAGATCATCACATATATGACCATCTTTATGATAAAATTGATGTTCTATATTTAACGGAATTATTAGAACTTTTCAATTTTATCTGGTCATGTCTAATATAGACTTATTATATAAAATACATTCATTTTTATGTCTCTACATAATATAGTCTGGATAGAACTATACCATTCATACTGGAATGAACTGTATTTTTGACTTTGGATTTGAAGATTCCCAACATCAAATCATAGTCATGGATAAATTTTGATTATTACTCTTTAAATTTTATCCATGCATATATGCATGTAACATTTTACATACACATATATGTTTAATTTAAAGCTACATAAATAATCACGGAATTTTCATGAATTTTATAAAGCAAATCAAAATGCATACATGGAATAAAATAGAATCACAAATTTATTAATCAATCATGTTTCGAACACATTTTCTTGTCGGGCATACAAATCCCAACAAACTCTCACTTGCCCTAAAGTAAATGAGACATGTCTCTAATCCCAAATCCTTCTAGATGCCCCTCGAAATTCTTTGCAGGCAGCGTCTTGGTAAAAGGATCGGCTAGATTCTCTGCAGATGGAATCTTCAGAACAGCCACGTCTCCGCGTTGCACAATGTCCCTAATCACATGATATTTCCTCTCAATATGTTTTGATCTCTTATGGCTTCTTGGTTCTTTGGAATTAGCCACTGCACCACTATTATCACAATAAAGTGATAATGGCTTGTCCATATCGGGAACCACTTCCAGATCGGTAAAGAACTTTCGGAGCCAAATCGCTTCTTTGGCAGCTTCACAAGCAGCCACATATTCGGCTTCCATAGTTGAATCAGCAACACATGATTGTTTGATGCTTCTCCAAACTATAACTCCCCTACCAATAGTAAATATTGATCCAGATATCGACTTTCGATCATCTGTATCTGATTGAAAATCAAAATCAGTATATCCAATCGGAATCAAATCCCTGCCAGAATAAACAAGCATATAGTTCCTCGTTCTCCGTAGATACTTGAGAATATGCTTAACTGCTACCCAATGATCTAATCCTGGATTTGACTGAAAATGACTAACTATTCCCACTGTATAGCATATATCAGGTCTTGTGACGCATATGGAATCCGTCTCATATCTTCTTCCTCTTGGGGTGTCGAAAGACACTGCCTTTTAGAAAGAACAACTCCATGACGAGAAGGTAAGTTACCTTTCTTGGAGTTTTGCATTGAATATCTAACAAGCATCTTGTCAATATACAATGCATGAGACAGAGCTAGCAGCTTTTTCTTGCGATCTCTAATAAGACGGATCCCAAGAATGTAACTTGCTTCTCCCAAATCTTTCATTTCGAATTGTTCAGCCAGCCAAGCCTTTACGTCTGATAATAGTTCTACATTATTCCCAATAAGTAGAATATCATCAACATAAAGTATTAGAAATACCACTCGCTTGTCCTTGATGAATTTATAAACACAAAATTCATCAGGATTTTGGATAAAGCCATAAGATTTTATCGCCTCATCAAATCTCATGTTCCAAGATCTGGACGCTTGCTGAAGTCCATAGATAGACCTTTGCAACTTGCAAACCTTTTGCTTTTCGTCCTTGCTTATAAGACCTTCTGGTTGCTCCATATAGATGGTCTCTTCAAGATAGCCATTCAAAGAGGCAGTCTTGACATCCATCTGCCAAATTTCATAATCATAATGAGAAGCAATGGAAAGCAAGATTCGAATGGACTTCAGCATGGCTACTGGTGAAAAAGTTTCCTCATAGTCAACTCCTTCTTTTTGGGTATAACTCTTTGCCACTAGCCTTGCTTTAAATGTCTCTACATTACCGTCCAATCCCCTCTTTCTTTTGTAGATCCATTTGCACCCTATAGGATTTACTCCTTCAGGTAGATCTACAAGCTCCCAGACTGAGTTGGAATACATGGATTCTATCTCAAGTTTCATATCCTCAAGCCATTTCTCTTTGTCATGATCTTCCATTGCACATCTATATGTTAATAGGTCATCTCTTCCATCATCAGTGATAGCAACTTGTGCTTCACCATCTTGTCTATATCGAGAAGGTAGTCGTACTATCCTCCCACTACGACGAGGTGGTAAGATGTTCTGACTCGAAGATGTGGTCTCCTCGCTTTGTGGAACAACAATCTTAGCATGTTGTTGACTGATCTCATCAGATTTTAATTCCTCCAAGACTATCTTGCTTTGAGGTTTGAAGTCTGCCATATAATTATTCTCAAGAAACGTGGCATTTGTCGACACAAACACCTTATTATCTCGAGGATTATAAAACACATCTCTCCTTGTGCCTTTTGCATATCCTACAAAGAAACAAACTTCAGAACGCATTTCGAACTTTGTTGTCTTACCCATTAGCAGGTATACTGGGCACCCCCATATACGAAAGTGACTCAAACTGGGTTTGTGGCCACTCCATAACTCTAAAGGTGTTCTAGGTACTGACTTAGATGGAACCACATTCAAAATGTAGGTTGCTGTTTGTATAGCATACCCCCAAAACGATTTTGGAAGTGAAGAGTAACTCAACATGGAACGAATCATGTCGAGTAAAGTTCGATTCCTCCTCTCAGCTACACCATTTTGCTGAGGTGTACCAGGTGCAGTTAGTTGGGATAAAATCCCATACTCTAATAGGTGATCTTTGAATTCATTATCAAGGTAATCACCTCATCGATCTGATCGAAGGCACTTGATTGATTTACCTAATTGTGTTTCTGTTTCGATTTGGAATTCTTTAAACTTTCCAAAAGTTTCAGACTTATGTCTCATTAGGTAAACATAACCATATTTAGAGTAATCATCAACAAAAGTAACGAAGTACTCAGAGCCACCTCTTGCTTGTGTAGACATAGGTCCACAAACATCTGAATGTATAAGCTTCAGTGGTTCTTGGGCCCTATTACCTTTTGTAGAGAAATGCCTCTTTGTCATCCTACCTTCAAGACATGATTCACAGACTGGTAGAGTACCAACATTTAGTTCTCTTAAAGGACCATCCTTTACAAGCCTATTTATCCTGTTAAGATTTATATGACCAAGTCTTAGGTGCCATAGATGTGTTATCAGTATGAGAAATCTTTTGTTTCTTTGTTTTTGGCAATGCAACTTTGAACATTTCAGCATTCAATAATGAATTAAAATTGGGCCTTATTACATAGAGCCCATTTTCAATAAAACCAGAACAAATATTCAAACCATTTCTTGAAATAACAACTGATTTATTATAAAAAAAAAAACTGAATAAGATTGTTCATAAAGTCGAGAAACTGAAATGAGGTTTCTAGTAAACCCCGGTACGAAATAAACATTATCCAAAAATAAAAATTTATTGTTCTCAACATAAAGTTTTATTTGTCCAACTGCTGATGCTGAAACTAAAGCGACATTCCCAACTCTCAAAGTACAATCCTCATCAGCAAGTCTTGTGTAAGAATCAAGCTTCTGTAAGAAACAACAAATATGATTAGTCGCTCATGAATCAATTATCCAGGGTGATAAATCTATTTCAACTAAACAAGATTCAGTAACAAGTAAATCTAATTTACCTTTCTTTTTCTTTTTCAGCTCTTCGAGATACTTCTTGCAGTTTCTCTTCCAATGCCCATCAATTCCACAATGGAAACATTTTCCTTTTGGTTTTTTCTGGGCGGAGCCATTCTTATTTCCTTGACTGTTGTTTGGCTTGTTCTTTTTGCTATTGTTCCCTACTATTTTCTCAGTTCCTGAAATGTTACCTTTATTCTTATTTCTCTTTCTTTTCTTTAGAGAAGAGTTAGAGTTAGAAGGTTCAACAATATTTGCAACTCCTTTCTTCTCTACAGAAATAGACTCAAAAGTAGTGAGTTCGTTAAGCAATTCAGTCAAATTATAACTCAGCTTATTCATGAAGTAATTGTTTTTGAACTGAAGAAATTGTGGGCTAAGGCTTTCCAAAATCATGCCCACTTGTGTGCCTTCATCTATGGTAGCCCCATTGATTTCTGCCTCATGAATTGTACTAATCATCATTAACTTTGCTAAGTGGAAGAAAAAAATGAATATAATTCTTGTGCTGGATAACCTGAAGTTTGTCTTAATGGAGGAATGTCCTCCAGAACCAGCTGTGAATGCCAACAAAACATCAAAGATGCCTATGAAAATTGGATTCGAGCAAATGACAAAGCTCGTTGTTATTTGCTTGCTGCCATGTCTGACGTGCTTAACACAAAGCACGAAAATACAAAGACTGCTTATGAGATAATGAAGTCTCTACAAGGCATGTTTGGCAAACCCTCTGATCAAGCTAAACATGAAGCAGTCAAGAAAGTCATGAACTGTAAAATGAAAGCTGGAACTCATGTCCGTGAACATGTGCTAATGATGATTAGTACAATTAATGAGGCAGAAATCAATGGGGCTACCATAGATGAAGGAACACAAGTGGGCATGATTTTGGAAAGCCTTAGCCCACAATTTCTTCAGTTCAAAAGCAATTACTTCATGAATAAGCTGAGTTATAATTTGACTGAATTGCTTAACGAACTCACTACTTTTGAGTCTATTTCTGTGGAGAAGAAAGGAGAAGCAAATGTTGCTGAACCTTCTAACTCTAACTCTTCTCTAAAGAAGAGAAAGAGAAATAAGAATAAAGGTATGAGTTCAGGAACTGAGAAAACAGCAGGGAACAACAGCAAAAAGAACAAGCCAAACAACAATCAAGGAAATAAGAATGGCTCCACCCAGAAAAAACCAAAAGGAAAATGTTTCCATTGTGGAATTGATGAGCATTGGAAGAGAAACTGCAAGAAGTATCTCGAAGAGCTGAAACATAAAAAGAAATGTAAATTAGATTTACTTGTTACCGAATCTTGTTTAGTTGAAAATAATTTATCACCCTGGATAATTGATTCAGGAGCGACTAATCATATTTGTTGTTTCTTACAGAAGCTTGATTCTTACACAAGACTTGCTGATGGGGATTTTACTTTGAGAGTTGGGAATGGTGCTTTAGTTTCAGCATCAGCAGTTGGACAAATAAAACTTTATGTTGAGAACAATAAATTTTTATTTTTGAATAATGCTTATTTCGTACCGGGGTTTACTAGAAACCTCATTTTAGTTTCTCGACTTTATGAACAATCTTATTCAGTTTCTTTTGATAATAAATCAGTTGTTATTTCAAGAAATGGTTTAAATATTTGTTCTGGTTTTATTGAAAATGGGCTCTATGTAATAAGGCCCAATTTTAATTCATTATTGAATGCTGAAATGTTCAAAGTTGCATTGCCAAAAATAAAGAAACAAAAGATTTCTCACACTGATAACACACATCTATGGTAGCCCCAATGATTTATGCCTCATGAATTGTACTAATCATCATTAGCACATGTTCACGAACAGGAGTTCCAGCTTTCATTTTGCAGTTCATGACTTTCTTGACTGCTTCATGTTTAGCTTGATCAGAGGGTTTGCCAAACATGCCTTGTAGAGACTCCATTATCTCATAAGCAGTCTCTGTACTTTCGTGTTTTGTGTTAATCACGTCAGGCATGGCAGCAAGCAAAGAACAACGAGCTTTGTCATTTGCTCGAATCCAATTTTCATAGGCATCTTTGATGGTTTTGTTGGCATTCACAGCTGGTTCTGGAGGACATTCCTCCATCATGACAAACTTCAGGTTATCCAGCACAAGAATTATATTCATATTTTTCTTCCACTTAGCAAAGTTATCACCAGTTAATTTTTCAGTAGCAAGCAGTGATATGATTGGATTTGACATATTTCTTAAATCATTAAAAAAAATTCTAAATTATTCCATGCATAAAATTCAAAATAAATTTGGCATAGTAATCATGATGCATGATGCATGATGCATATGCAAAATACTAAAATATATATGCACTACTTATAGCCTCGGAAAATTTAATAAGCATATTGTGTTGTCTTAGGGTCGATCACAACACCTTATTAAAATAGAGACAATCTCAATAAATAAATTTTTTTCAAAATATCTCATATTTTCAAAATTTATTCATAACCGATTTTTGGTCTAAATATAATTAACACTTTTAACTATATTTATATGAGTGTAACCCACCGTTTTAGATCCTTAAAAATTTAACTCATAATAACCACATTAGGGTAAGTTAATTATGAAATATATTTTATAAATCCTATCGTAAGAAGTACAATCTTGATATTAACCTAAGCAAACACTTTCCTTAGAGATGATGAAACTAAACTCATCACGAAGCCCCACTTAGATTTCACGATGTTGCACTAACGGTGGAGACCAAATGATATTTTGACAAATTATCCGCTCCCACTCATTATTTTAAGTTTAGTGATTTTATATGTAAAACATCCAATGTTTTGAAAACTTAGTGGAAAAAGACCAAGAAATCAATATTAAAGGTCTTTACTTACCAAATTAATTATTTCATAATAAAATTACCCGCTTTACTAATAAAACTTAAATTCATTATGAAACATCTAAGTTATTCATGATAAACAATTTATTATAAATACTTAGAACTAAATTTTGTGACATTACAAATTTTAACGATTTAAATTAATTCACAAATTTTATTTAATCAACTAATCGATAAAATTCTAAAATAATTTTTAATCAAATTATAAACTATTTACTATCATAAATAAATTTATGAAAATGCACATGTATGTATGGCATGTTATAATACAAGAGTAGGCATTGTGCTAATTCTATATGTCATTTAAATATGCATGAGGATAAACATTTTATAATTCACACAATAAATAAATTGGATATTAACCGGGTTGACAATTTGGGTATTTCTAAAATTACAATCAAAACAAAATAAAATTATATTAATCTCAGATCTGGAAAAAAATATAATCCAATTCCCAAGTAACTTTCACAATTTTTTATTTTTTTTTATTATTATTATCATCTTCATACTGACGTACAGTGGGCAGTCTCACTGCCCCACTCGTGTAGCAGTGCACTGTGCAGCAGTCTCACTTATGTGTTCATGAGATGGTATTCAAGCATGATTAGTCATTTATTTTGCGTTTGTAATTTGCATTATGTTTAGGATGTTCTTCGTTTTCCGCATTATATGATCGAAGTATGTTCATGAGATTGTCGTGTGCTATTGCATGTTTGCAGTTATGATGATTACTTTCGTGCATGTGAACTTAAAAGTAGAATACTCCTTGGAAATAAATGTTGCTTAGGCTTGGTTGAATTATTGCACAAATCATTTTATTACAAGTGGCATAAGTAAGGGACCATTCCAAACCCAACGGTTTGAGGTCTTCCCTTGCGAGGGGTGAGTGCGGCCTTAAATCTCATTTTCCCGGTTCACACCGGGTGGCGACTCCATTATTCTCCGGTTTAGTCCCCCGCGGGCTACTCCGTACTCCCAACCGGGCCGCGAGCCCGGAACAGCATGCGTCGCCCAGTTTCTGTGTTCCCACAGTTGGTGAGTTGATTTCAGGATTGGTTCATTCTCATGTTGATGCGCAGTCTTGATCAAGCCCATAATCTCAAGTCTGCCCCACCTCATAACAGATACCACAACTGCAAGTTTCATTTCTGCTTCTCATGAAGATCTACATCGGGTTCACAACACTGATCTAGCACTTCTGTTTCTGATCCATAACTTGATAATTTCTTCCATGGCTTTCTCGGATAGAAGAAGTCGTCCTGAACTAATTCTGGCCAGTCCTTCCCTTGGCTTCGCTTGAAGAAGCTCATCTTGTGCCACCTCAGACTGATGCATAATCTTGACATATTGCGATCCTGGAATGGAATGATCTGTAAAGACCTGCAAAATAAAAACAAATCACGAGGGAAAACTCCCCTCCTCAGGCTATCATACAGCAATAGAGCCTAGGCGGGACGTAACCCAGTCCCAAGCTGATCTGAAAAAGAGAGGCCTTGGGGAAAGACCGAACCCAAGCCATCTAAGTCGGATGCAAGGGAATGATCCTTCCTTGCGCCAACACACAGCAATAGGGCCTCGACGGGACGTAACCTAGCCCAGAGCCGATCTGACAAAGAGAGGCCTTAGGCGAAGGATCGACCCCAAGTCATCTAAGTCGGCCGCAAGGGAATGATTCCTCCTTCCACCATCACACAGCAATAGGGCCTCGGCGGGACGTAATCCAGGCCTGAGCCGATATGAAACAGAGAGGCATTGAGGGAAAGATCGACCCCAAGTCATATATGTCTTACGGGCTACAAATAGCCACGGAGGTACGGGCGCCTTACGCGCTATGTGCCTTCCAACCCAATTGTCCCGGGGACATTTGTTAACCCATAAAGCGGTGGCAAACGCCATGGGACATGATCCATCCCCATGCTATGCAGACCCCGAGGCTGCAGTCGCCACAGAGGCCCTCTAGAAATACGTGCTATGATTACCCCGAGCTCGAAACGCCACACCGGCCTCCAGCCACCAATGCTATGGTTACTCCGAGGCTCCAAACACCACGCAAGCCCTGAGGCCTTCCCCGCGCTATGCACTTCAAATATGGATGTCACAATCGTCACGTAAGTCCTCCTACCCAACCGTGCTATATAGCTCGCCTTCCAAGCCTTCTGACTGATGATGCGTGAACATCTCCTCATTCCATCAGGTGCTGTTCGACTGTTTTGAATGATAAGTATATGATGATCTTTGCCATTCTTGCATCCACTCTTCTATTATTTCTTCCCCAACTCTGTGGCTTCCATAAAGGCTTGCGTCACCTCCATTTCCTTTCGTGCATTCTCAATGTTCATTCCATAAGGTTTATTCTATGTTCTCCATCAATTCTGTTGTCGAAGCCTCTGAAGTTTTGTAGTTTCCGACTCCTACCATCGTTTTAGTGTATTTACTGCTGCTTTTCGTATTATTCCCTACAGACGGTGCCAACTGTTGACAGCTGTTTTTTATTCCATGGGTAATTCAGAAAGAACTACTCCTTGAACAAACCTCCCTCAAGCAGTGAATTTATTTGGTTAGTTGGAAACCAAATCAAACTTGACAAGCAAATCAAAAAACACAGAAAAGATAAAAGGTTAAACGTGGTTCAGCGGAATGGATCCAACCTACGTCCACAGGAATAAAGAAAAAAAACTTTTATTACCACATCGGGTCAGACTGACCTCCTTATCTCTCACTTATACTAAGTTCTTTCTCTCTTTTACAAGTTGTGTAAATTCTACAAAGTGCTCGAAAAAAGAAAAGGAAAAAGAACCATTCATTTAGAATCTTCAACCTCTTTATATAGCGTGTCTAGATTCACTATTTCACCAATTTGTGACGTTAGTCACGTTACCCTGTTATCATAGTCTAAGCTCATTTCCCCAATCAATCTACAAACAGTAGCTCTGCCATCTGACGCAACCACTCTCTGCCATCTGAAACTCATCATTGACCCTCTTTTGGTAACTGCTACACGTTCTGCCCATGTGCCAACCTGCGTTTCAACCACTCCCCCATTGTTCCGTGTGTCAGTGGATAAGCCTCTGAACTGCTCTCATCACCTCGGCCTTTTGATGGCCCAAACTTCCTCATAGGGCTTATGTCATTCATATGTAATACGAGACATTATAAAACCCTACTTCGGTCCCCGAGTCAGCATACCGAGGTGCTTGATACTAGATCTTCTTCCTCTCTTCTGTACCGGGTCTGGTCTGCTGGGTCGGTTCTGGTTTCCAAGTCTAATTCTGAGCCGGAACTGACCACCTGACCACCTCGGGTTGCCTCTTTGTATCTCGGGCACAGGCTCCTCTGTTTGATCTCTCATCCTCACAAGGACCTTGGACTTTTATCTGTTAATGTAAAATTCACTTTACCCCTCTTCAGACTTCGAAGTTTTTCGGGGTTGAAAACAACCATCAATAATATGATTATTAATATATGATTATTCTTATCTTATAATTAAAATCTCTTTTTTCCGAGTCAATTCCTCCCCACTGCGAACCCAAATAAGATTTAACGAGATAAAATATCATTAACATGATGTGAGACAAGACGAAACAGATTTTTATCTCAAAAAAATAACAGAACAAAATCGATATAATTTTTATCCCGATTTTATAAACGAAACGGGATGGGATGAGACAAGATTTATCAATAAACCTCAAATTTTTAATAACATTAAGCTTGAAATTTTAATCACCAAACAAGCAAAAGAAAAAAAAAAAAAAAAAAAGGCAATCCACTGTACCCCCCATATCCCTGTACTGTAGTCCGTAGATGGCCCCCTGCAATGGGCAAACAATTTTTGTCCTGAAAATTGTAGCAAGCTAATTGTTGTTCACCATTAGTGCTCTAAAACTTCGTTGAAGACTGTTTTGTTAATCCCATGATTGAGAAAAAATCTCCATAGAAATAGTGGTATAAGAATAATAAAATTGCCTATATAAGAACTTATGAATCATTTATCACCAAAGCTTTGAACAAGTTACAAGGAATAGAACTATTAAGTTTTCGGAGCATCAAAGTTGCACTTTCTTAGTCGTACAAACCCTCTTGTTCCCAAATATCAACTAAAAAATCCACCATCTCCTGTCATGTAATATCCGATAAGCAGTCAGGACTCTACATTATGCAGGGCATTGTCGAACAATAACAGTAGAAAGCTAATCAGAAGCAAAAAGCAAACTTACAGCGAGAGGGATTTGCTGGGGTAACAGCTTGTTAGTTCCAAGTAAACTCTCATAACTTGCATTCCAACTACAAAAAACATAATTTGGATCATAAATAAAAATATGTTGTCAAGGAAGATTTCCAAACAAATATAGCCATTTTCAGGGGCGTCACATGAAGATTTTAAATTGCTCCGAAGTTTATAAGATCTAACGAGTTCTTGATCCTCAATACACTTTACTAGGGGAATTTAATTGTCTACAATAAATTTTTAATATGTCAGCAACTAGAGGGACGTGCAAAATAGTAATGGCGATACAGAAATATTAATATTAATATATATATATATATATATAATATATATATATATTCAAAATTGTAATATATTTTCAATATAGGAAACAATGAAAATTAGGCACACCTAATAATAGGTTCTTGAATTTGCGGTCTGCTCTCAGGCCTTTTATTTGCAAGCCATTGTTGCCGTGTCTGGTTCCAGAGAAGAAGACCTACACCCAGTAACACTTAATGATTTCATTTGAAAATATGTAATGAAGATGGCGAAGAGAATGAAATGAACTAAAGGTGAAAGAAAGCACACGCAAAAGCAGTTATAAAAAAAAAAAAAAAAAAACAAAACAGGTCTAAAACTGAACAAAGAAAGAGGATATGAAAACTTAAAAGTACACCAACGGTGTTGAAGCAGGGAAGAGAAATTGGATTGACCACATCTAACACACTAAACAGCTATAGATATCAAGTAACGGACAAAAAAACAATGAAAGAAAGAAAGAAAAGACAACACTGTTTTCGTGAAATATATCGTATTATTTTGTTTCTCTTCTTTTCCTTATATAAATAGATAGCAGTTATATATATCTAAGAACCCAGCAAATATGATGCATAAGCTATTTCAAGCAAGTAAATGCTAGTTGTATCTCTGAGCATTGTTTTAAATGACGAGTTCAATTCTCACACAGTTGCACTCAATTGTTCAATCAAAACCTGATATCTGCGGGAATTGAGCAATATTTCAAAAGAGGCAAGCTAAACTGTCAAACTACTGATAACTTCAAAATAACAGGCACGTGCAAATGCATGATTAAACAGAATATAAGGGAGATCCAATAGTCAAAATAAGGGAATGTTCGGGATTGAGGTGTTGTAGCTGTTAATCCACAGCTGCTACGAGATGGAATCACTAGCTATCAGCTACAAGTGAGTGGGTGAGTTGTAAACATTTGCGACCAAGTAAGTGGGCATTTATCAAACTTTTAGCTGTTGTGCTTTCAAAGCAAGCCTGAAGCACAGCAGTCCCAAAGACACCCCAAGCCGATAAGAAATAGAAGAAAAAATTAATGAATTAGAACATGCCATGATTCTCAAATTCAGAAGGGTTGCTCATGCTGCTGGCACCACTTAAGGGAGCGAGGGGTTGGTTTGATGTGCTGATTGATGAAAGGCTTCTGGATCGCAAAACACTATTGTCCATCTCACAAGTACCAGAGCTCCAGAAATCTTCTGACGTGCTAGGTTTATTCACTTTTTGGCCTTGAATTCTCAACCCCTTTGATGGCTCATCCACCACAGAAATCAGTGTGGGTTTATTACAGCATCCAAAACAGCCTCTGCTCTGTTACAAATCAGGTTATACCACAAGATTGATTAGCACCAGTCATTAACTACTGATCATCAATCAAGCATCCAGAATATAAAAATAATGAGCTTCACATAAAATGAAGCCATGATCATATTCATGCCATAAACCGCAAAAATTTGCATTAGATTCATACCATTGTATGCATATTTCAATCAAGGTTAAGCTAAATTAATTTATTCAAAAGAATCAAAACTAAAATTCTATGAATAAAGCTTCGCAAGTCATTAAGTAAAATATCATCATATTTGTCAAAGAAAATAAGAAAGGCTATAAGAAAAAGAACATATAAACCAAAAAGGAAAAAAAAAGATTTCCCTCGCACCGAAATGAGCTTGCATTTTTCCCCAAGTGATTTCACTGCCCAGAGCATAAGATCATGAAAGTAAGCTCCAGAAAGCACACACACGAACAGCGAGGTTCATTCACAAAACACCTCTCCATTTGGGGAAACAAACAGTATCTAGAATATATTGCTTCTAAAGAATGCTAAGGCAAAGCAAAACCAAATATGGTAAAACATAACCAACAGCCAAGATTGAAGCAACGAATGGCAAATTGAAAAGGCTAAATCTTGTCTCTCCCTTACAGAACAAGCAAGCACAAAACACAAAAGATTCCATATCAATAAAGTAAAGCAAACTTAAACCACACAAAAACCTTACATAACATTGAAAAATTTAACTTAATTCTTGTGTTTCAACTGATCCGAGCTCTGCCAAAAATAGCAAAAATTAACACTTTTTGTTATGTTGGGGGCCAAAACTGAATTATAAGATTCAATATTTTATCACTTTACCTTTCTTGATAACTCTTCTTACAAACAAAACTGTACAAAGTTGAAAAATTATCAATGATTGAAACTTTTCTTTTCCCATCAAATCGTATCTAAAATTTGGCAAACAAACACATATAACGAAAAATATAGACATGTATATACACGTATGGAAATGAAATGACTGACCCCATCCAAGCAAAAAGATGACAGATCCAAGGGTTGCATTTACAAGCTCCAAAGCACAGCATGAAGGAGATTCATAAAAGTCCTGCAAATCATTCAAAATTCAGTTGGAAAAAATAAAGCAACAGCCTTTAATACAACATAAAGTAACATATACAGGTGCCAACAAAGCATTAAAAAAATACTGAAATTTCAAAAAAATTTTAAAGGGTTTTTTTAAAAAAAAAAATTCATTTACCTAAAAATGGCATCATTGAAACGGGTTTTTTTTAAAAATTTTTTTTAAAAAAAATGCTGTGATCGTCACTCCTTCTGGCAAAAGATTGGCTGGCCCTCTGGTTCAATTCAACCAAAGGGCTCTTCCCTTTCCCTCTCTGTTATAATTTTTCTTTTTCCACCAAAAATACAAATTAATAAATAATCATTTATAGGGAAAAAAAGGGGGAAGCAGTAGCTGGCCAGTTCACCAAGAAATCATTCTACGATTGAGCGATTTATAATTAATTAAAAATCATTAGAGATTAATCAGAATTTAATCGAAAATGATAAATATTGACGTATAAATTTATGCTAAAATAATCACACCCTTATATAAGAAGTGTAATGCTAATTAATTAATTTTTATGGTAGTCATGATTGATAGAGCGATTAATATGGATATATTTACCGTCCTTTTATTTGAATGTTTTGTGTGTTAGTTCGAGTTGTATGAGCGTTTTAATGTGTTTTGGATATATATTTTCAAGTTAAAATCATATCACGACTCAAACACACTTAACGGGGGATGAATGAAGACAAATTGGAGCTAATTTGGCTCATATTCAAAGCCAAAACTCACATCATGACGCTGGAAGTGCTGAAGAACAAAAATTGACCAAAGAGCAACTAAGGGTGGCACATGGCGACACTACTCTTGGCGCGTCGCAACACGCCGATGATAAGCGCGCATCGCAACGCGGAAGACATCATCAATTCATCTCGAACTCGATTTTTGATTAGGAAAGACTCCACAGACCTCCTATATAAGTACAAGTTTATCCCAAAACATAAAAAGAAGTCTCATAACATAATTTTAGAGTCCCAAAACATAGAAAAACGCCTAGAGAAAGACAAGAACAAGTGCTTCAATCAATGCTGAAGTTTGAAGACGAAAACTGTAAACGAGAGTTCTTTCTTCCATTCACTCTCTACTTGATCCCTTATGCCTTCTTGCTTTGTAATTATGAATAGTCCATTTTTATTGATTATCATGAGTAGCTAAATCATTACTCTAGGGTTGTAATGGATCTTAAGTATGTTATTTAATTAAGTTGCTTATTTTTTTTTCTCTTGGTTTGTTATTTATTATTTATCATTCTCTGAGCTTTGATGCATATTTTATGTTGGAAAATGCTTATTCATAAGCATTTTGAGGCACAATTTCAAGCATGGTCCACTTCGTGTTAGTGGTTGTTATTGAATAATTCGGATACTCCTCCGTGAGTACTTCGAAATGGTATATTCATATGCTTAAAATGGTGCTTGGGTGAATGAGAAATTGTTGTTCAAAGTTCACCCATTGGTGTTGGAAAATAAAGAGAAGTGAGCTTGTCCCACATGGGAAAGCTATATAGAGAATATTAAGCTTATATATGATTGCTCATATGTAGATGGGTAAGAGTTGTAAGGATAGAGGCTCTCTCTACGTGCGCGGGGGGGGGGGGTGCAAATCAAATCCGAACCAAGCTTGGCCCGCGTGTCCTGCGTACACGAATGCCGGACCAAAATGTGCAGGCCCGGCCCAACCGAATTTTTAATTTTCTCTACAATTTTCCAAGCCTTTTGTAATTCCATAACAGCTAAATTTAATTAGCTTGGTGGTTACATAGTTTAATTTCCATTAGTGCTAATTTAATTAGCTTAGTGGTTACAACAATGTGTAACATCTCCCATTATGAAATTTAATTGGCAAGTTAATTTCTATTAATTGAGATGTGTTTTTTCTTTTCCTATATAAACAACATCAGTTCTTGTTTTCACATATGAAAATAGAAAATAGAGAAAGACATAGCGCACACACGAAAGATCATTTTCTTTGCTTTGTTAAAAGGAGAGTTCAAACACTTTGTGGTTCGTTGGATACGAGTCTGGTGGTGCCCTTTCTCGTACGTTTCCGTTGTATCATGGGAAATAATCGTCTCACGTTCTACTACACCTACAGTAGGGGACAAATTTGTTTTAAGGATATTGTTGTTTTACAACAAGCCTCGGGAAAGTTCTGATTTGCCTCTGACTTCAGCATCAGCGTCTGCCTCTGACTTCAGCATCAGCGTCTGCCTCTGACTTCAGCATCAGCGTCTGCCTCTGACTTCAGCATCAGCGTCTGCCTCTGACTTCAGCTTCAGCTTCTGCCTCTGCCTACCTCTGCCTCCGACTCTGTTCATCAGCCCCTGCCTCCACTTTCAGGTCTGCCATCAGCAGCCTCTGCCTCTGCCATCTGCATCTGCCCAGCATTTGTCATCTGCCTCTGCCAGCATCTGCCTCTGCTCATCAGCCCCTGCCTCCACTTTCAGGGTCTGCCATCAGCCTCTGCCGTCAGCCTCTGCCTTCAGCCTCTACCTCTGCCATCTGCCTCTGCCCAGCATTTTTCATATGCCTCTCCCAGCATCTGCCTCTGCTCATCAGCCCCTGCCTCCGCTTTCAGGGTCTGCCGTTAGGGTCTGCTCCGAGGATAATAATTATAATTGTAATTTTTGTCATATTCGGATTTCCCAATTACCGTGTAATAATTGTAATAATTGTTACATACAGCAGTCTTAAAACAAAATCGACTCTGTGGATATGGAAATCAGTCCAAACACAGTAGATCCGAATATGGCAGCCTCTTCGGCTGGCTAGAATGTTGTGGCAGCCCCCGTGGCTGACCAAAGTGCAGTGGCAGCCCCTTCGGCTGGCCAACTTGCATCAGCCTCTGGGCTTAATATGGCAGCCGTTGTGGCTGGCCAAGGTGTTTCTGCCTCAATGGCTAGACAACCTGTTGGACATGTGAGCCATGTCAATCCTGCTGCGGAAAAACCTGAAAAATTCAGTGGTCAGAATTTCAAAAGTGGCAACAGAAAATGTTCTTCTACCTGACCACGTTGAACCTTGCGAGGTTTCTAAAGGAAGATGCTCATGTACCCAAAGAGGGTGAGATTGATATCCAAGTCATCAGTGCCATTGAAGCTTGGAAACATTCTGAATTCCTATGTCAGAATTATGTGCTGAATGGGCTAAGTGATTCCTTGTACAGTGTGTACGCTGGAATGAAAACAGCTAAAAGGCTTTGGGAATCTTTAGATTGAAAATATAAAACTGAGGATGCCGGTACTAAGAAGAAATTTGTCGTAGGCCGTTTCCTATAGTTTAAAATGATTGATTCCAAAACTGTGATAAGCCAAGTACAAGAACTGCAGATTATTCTAGCAGAAATTCATGCTGAGGGGATGAGTTTAAGTGAAACCTTCCAAGTAGCCTCGATAATTGAGAAACTACCACCTGGTTGGAAAGATTTCAAGAATTATTAAAGCATAAGCGAAAAGAAATGAGCATTGAAGACTTGGTTCTTAAGCTAAGAATTGAGGAAGATAACCGAGTTTCTGAAAAGAGAGGAATGACTCATGAGGCCAAAGCAAATGTTGTCGAACATGGCCATAAGAACAAGAACCTCAAGAACAAAGGGTCAAAGATGGGCCCTAAAGGAGGAGTTTCCAAGAAATCAAAATTTATTTCAAGGAAAATGCTTCAACTGTGACAAAATGGGTCACAAGTCTTCTGAGTGAGTGCAGACTGCCGAAGAAGAAAAAGAAACAAGAGGCTAATGTGCTAGAAAACATGACTCAAGATGTTTCAGACATTAACCTTTCTGCTGTGGTTTCTGAGGTGAATCTGGTGGGTTCTAACCCAAGAGAGTGGTGGATTGATACTGGTGCCACTCGACATGTATGCTCAGACAAGAGCATGTTTTCTTCATTTGAGCCTGCTGAAAATGGGGAAAAGATATACATGGGAAATTCAGCAACATCTGAGATAGAAGGTCAAGGAAAGGTGATTCTGAAGATGACCTCTGGGAAAGAGTTGACTCTGAACAATGTTCTGTATGTACCTGAAATACGGAAGAATCTTGTGTCTGGATCGCTTCTGAACAAGCATGGATTCCGGATGGTGTTCGAGTCTGATAAAGTCGTTTTGACTAAAAATGGGATGTATGTGGGAAAAGGGTATGTAACTGATGGGCTTTTTAAGCTCAATGTAATGGTTGTTAAACCCAAAAATATCAATAAAGCTAGTTCTTCTGCTTATATTGTTGAATATTCTAATCTTTGGCATGGTAGATTAGGACATGTTAATTTTAATTCATTGCGAAAGTTAATTAACATGAATCATATTCCCAATTTTAAAATTGATAACAAACATAAGTGTGATACTTGTGTTGAGGCAAAACTAACAAGATCATCTTTTCATAGTATTGAAAGAAACTCTGAACCACTTGATCTAATTCATACCGATGTATGTGATTTTAATTCAATACAATCGAGAGGCGGTAATAAATATTTTATTACCTTTATTGATGATTGCACAAGATTTTGCTATGTGTATTTAATGAAAAGCAAGGACGAAGCTATAGAGAAATTTTTTCTCTATAAGAATGAAGTTGAGAACCAACTGAATAAAAGAATTAAGGAGTTAAGAAGTGATCATGGTGATGAGTATGTTTTCCCTTTTGAATCATTTGTGAACAAAATGGAATCATACATCAAACCACAGCTCCTTATTCGCCTCAATCCAATGGGATTGCGGAACGTAAGAATCGTACCTTGAAAGAGATGATGAACGCTATGTTAATCAGCTCTGGCTTACCTCAGATTATGTGGGGAGAAGCTGTCTTATCAGCTAATTACCTTTTAAATAAGGTACCACGGAAAGAAGCAGGGAAAACTCCTTATGAAATGTGGAAAGGAACAGTATCTTCCTATAAATTCCTACGAGTGTGGGGGTGTCTTGCCAAGGTAGTCATTCCTCCACCTAAAAAGGTGAAGATAGGACCAAAAACTGTTGATTGCATTTTCATAGAATGCTTATCGATTTCTTGTGCATGAGTCTAATGTACCAGATATTCACAAGAATACGATAATGGAATCGAGGAATGCATCATTTTTCGAATACGTTTTTCCTTGTAAAACTAATTCGAATTCAGATGTGCACAAACGGGCACATGAGACTATCATTGAAGATAGTCAGGACCGAGAACAAATTAATGTTCCAGAGGATCAACAAGTTGTTGAACCTGAACTAAGACGTAGCAAAAGAGCTAGAACGGAAAAATCATTTGGTCCAGATTTTCTGACATTTTTGCTAGAAAATGATCCTCAAAGCTATAACGAAGCTGTAAGGTCAGCTGATGGTGCTTGTGGAAAGATGCCATCAATAGTGAAATTGAATCCATCTTACAAAATCACACCTGGGAGTTAGTGAATCTTCCTCCAGGATGTAAACCTTTAGGGTCCAAGTGGATTTTCAAAAGGAAAATAAAGGCAGATGGATCAATTGACAAGTACAAAGCAAGACTTGTAATTAAAGGTTATAGACAACGTGAAGGTCTTGATTACTTTGATACTTATTCTCCTGTAACGAGAATAAATTCCATAAGGATGATACTAGCGATTGCAGCTTTGCGCAATCTTGAGGTACATCAGATGGATGTGAAAACAACCTTTCTGAATGGAGATTTAGATGAAGAAATCTACATGGAACAACCTGAAGGTTTTATAGCTCCAGGACAAGAAAAGAAAGTCTGTAAGTTAGTTAAATCCTTGTATGGATTGAAACAAGCCCCGAAACAGTGGCATAAAAAGTTTGATGACACCATGTTGGCAAATGGTTTCAAAATCAATGAATGTGATAAATGCATTTATGTCAGAGAGACAGAAGTTGGCTATGTCATTTTATGTCTCTACGTTGATGACATACTGATTGTCGGGAGTAATGTCAAAATGGTGAAATCTACCAAGAATATGCTGAAATCCAAGTTTGACATGAAAGACATGGGTCTTGCAGATGTCATTCTGGGAATAAAGATCTCGAGAAGTCCAGATGGACTTATTCTTGATCAGTCGCACTATGTGGACAAAATTCTTGGTAAATTCAACGATGATGATTCAGCTGTGGCTAGAACTCCTTTAGATGTGAGTTTACACCTATCGAAGAATATGGGAGATGGTATCTCAAGTAGAATACTCTAGAGTGATCGGGAGTTTGATGTATCTATCGAGTTGTACAAGGCCTGATATAGCCTGTACAGTAAACAAGCTCAGCAGATATACGAGTAATCCAGGGGTTGATCACTGGAAAGCAATAGTGAGAGTACTTAGGTACTTACGTTTTACTCGTAATTATGGGTTGCACTATCATAGATATCCAGCTGTAGTCGAAGGATACAGTGATGCTAATTGGATATCTGACATGAAAGACTCAAAGTCTACTAGTGGTTATGTGTTTACACTAGCAGGTGCAGCTATATCATGGAAATCCTCCAAACAGACTGTGATAGCCAGATCTACAATGGAATCAGAATTCATTGCATTAGACAAGTGTGCTGAAGAAGCAGAATGGCTTCGAAATTTTCTAGAGGATATTCCAAGTTGGCCTAAGCCAGTGCCAGCAATTTGCATTCATTGCGATAGTCAATCTGCAATTGGAAGGGCACATAACAATATGTATAATGGTAAGTCTAGACATATTCGTCGTAGACACAATACCGTTAGACAATTACTCTCTACTGGAGTTATTTCGATTGACTATGTAAAGTCAAATGATAACATTGCGGATCCGCTAACCAAAGGGTTAAATAGAGAGTTAGTTGTGAAATCATCGAGAGGAATGAGACTGAAGCCCATTAGATAAATGTTTATTACGAAGGAAAACCCAACCTTGTTGACTGGAGATCCCAAGATCTAGGTTCAATGGGACAACCTACTCGTAAAAGACATAATTAGATCACTGTGGGGGTTACCCTCTAGTCCATTCCTATGATGAAATGAAACAGTGATGCTCGTATGGATAGAGGTTAAGCAAAAGCTTTTAATGATTCTTATGCGTCGGGAATCCGAGCAGAGTATTACGAGATACTCTTAAATAAGAAATCACCTATGTGAGAGAGAAGTGGGGCCGCTTCAAAGGGAATTGTACGGGGTACATTTTTAGAAACTCTTGCAGAACCAGGTAGATGTTCATGGCCAAAATGAACATAATAATGAGAACTCAAATGTGTAGGTAAAATATCTGTGTGATATATGTGTTCTCCAATTACATGAACGGCAGTACAGTTCAATGACATCGCGTCAACTGTCAGCCAGTAGTAATGAGATATATTTCACAAGGGAAGGTTCAAAGGCTGTGGCCTACCTATCCTACACAGGTGTTGAACCGTTGAACTCTTCTAGGTCAAAATAAAATGTTTTATAAAATAATTTATTCGACGTTTTTCGCCAATTTCATTCATGTGGGGGATTGTTGGAAAATGCTTATTCATAAGCATTTTGAGGCACAATTTCAAGCATGGTCAACTTCGTGTTAGGTTGTTATTGAATGATTCGGATACTCCTCCGTGAGTACTTCGAAATGGTATATTCATATGCTTAAAATGGTGCTTGGGTGAATGAGAAATTGTTTCAAAGTTCACCCATTGGTGTTGGAAAATAAAGAGAAGTGAGCTTGTCCCACATGGGAAGCTATAGAGAGAATATTAAGCTTATATATGATTGTTCATATGTAGATGGGTAAAAGTTGTAAGGATAGAGGCTCTCTCTACGTGCGCGGGGGGGGGGGGTGCAAATCAAATCCGAACCAAGCTTGGCTCGTGTGCACCAGCGTGTCCTGCGTACACGAATGCCGGACCAAAATGTGCAGGCCCGGCCCAACCGAATTTTTAATTTTCTCTACAATTTTCCAAGCCTTTTGTAATTCCATAACAGCTAAATTTAATTAGCTTGGTGGTTACATAGTTTAATTTCCATTAGTGCTAATTTAATTAGCTTAGTGGTTACAACAATGTGTAACATCTCCCATTATGAAATTTAATTGGCAAGTTAATTTCTATTAATTGAGATGTGTTTTCTTTTCCTATATAAACAACATCAGTTCTTGTTTTCACATATGAAAATAGAAAATAGAGAAAGACATAGCGCACACACGAAAGATCATTTTCTTTGCTTTGTTAAAAGGAGAGTTCAAACACTTTGTGGTTCGTTGGATACGAGTCTGGTGGTGCCCTTTCTCGTACGTTTCCGTTGTATCCTGGGAAATAATCGTCTCACATTCTACTGCACCTACGGTAGGGGACGAATTTGTTTTAAGGATATTGTTGTTTTACAACAAGCCTCGGGAAAGTTCTGATTTGCCTCTGACTTCAGCATCAGCGTCTGCCTCTGACTTCAGCATCAGCGTCTGCCTATGACTTCAGCTTCAGCTTCTGCCTTTGCTACCTCTGCCTCCGACTCTGTTCATCAGCCCATGCCTCCACTTTCAGGGTCTGCCATCAGCCTCTGCCTCTGCCATCTGCATCTGCCCAGCATTTGTCATCTGCCTCTGCCCAGCATCTGCCTCTGCTCATCAGCCCCTGCCTCCACTTTCAGGGTCTGCCATCAGCCTCTGCCGTCAGCCTCTGCAGCCTTCAGCCTCTGCCTCTGCATCTGCCTCTGCCCAGCATTTTTCATCTGCCTCTGCCCAGCATCTGCCTCTGCTCATCAGCCCATGCCTCCGCTTTCAGGGTCTGCCGTTAGGGTCTGCTCCGAGGATAATAATTATAATTGTAATTTTTGTCATATTCGGATTTCCCAATTACCGTGTAATAATTGTAATAATTGTTACATACAGCATTTTATATATCTGCCCAATAATAGAATAGTTGTGGTAAGTCCTTATGAATTCGACGGAGGGAATTTGGGATAGCCGTGGGAATAATAGCGCGTGATCTAGTTCTTTTGAATGGATTTCCCTACAAGATAGAAATATATTTTGCAAGACATGTTTAGCTAGTAATAGGATATGATCTTAATGAATTTGGTTTAAATTAATTAACATAGACATATAGTTAATTGATTTAATCTGAATATATTTACCTGACCATCGAAAGAGGCTCGTAGATAGTTTAATGTCTTAAGTTAATAATTCGTAACCCAATTGAATGAAAAATATCTGAACTCATTATGTGCATGTTTAGGTAAAGTTACAATCTTATAATCTTCTATATTTATGGTTTCCCAAAGTTTGTTAATTGCTTCTTATTTACTTTGCAATTCAATCACTTAAAACCACTATCTTTCTCAACCAATCATTTAATTTAAGATTAAGTGAGTTAGCCTTGATATTAATAAGAGAAATAATAAGTCCATGTGGGTACGATATCTGACTAATAGTCACTATAATAATTGAGCGATACGTGCGCTTGCATGCGGTAATAAAATCGCGATCAAATTTTTGGCGCCATTACTGGGGACTTATTTTATTTTTCGTTATTAATATTTAGACAACATTCTACTTGCTTAGCTAAACACCCTTCTTTTTCTTTTTTCTTTTTGTTTTTTGTTTTGATTTCAGACGTAATGAATGACCAACAGCCTGAACCACTGGAAGTATCCCAATTCGGGATAGGACGATACCGATCATTGATAGACTTATATCATGTATCATCTCACCATCCCTTCAGGCCAACGAGTGTGACATCAAGACCTGTATTCAAATAATACAACAATCAGTGCAGTTTGGGGGTGGCCTAAATGATGACCCTAATGCCCACGTGCGCAATTTCCTGGAGATCTGAGCATTTTCAACTTCAACAGAGGGGCAGAAGAAGTAGTTCGCTTGCGAGTTTTCCCGTATTCATTGTAAGATAGAGCGAAGAGATGGATTCCGTCATTGCCAATAGGATATCAGTAGATGGGCAGACTTGGCCGCCAAGTTCCTTGCCAAGTATTTTTATCCCGCCAGAACAGTAAAGCTGTGAAATGACATCACGTCATTCATGTAATATGATTTGGAGTCCTTATATAAGACGTGGAAAATATATAAAGACCTGTTGCGCAAGTGCCAATATCACGATATTGTAAAATGGCTACAAGTCCTGACATTCTATAATAGGTTTAATGGAATGATGAAGACTACAGTACACACAGCGGCTGAAGATGCGCTATGACCAAAGATAAGAATGTCGCATGAGATCTACTGGAAGAGATGGCTAACAATAACTACCTATGACCAACTGAAAGGAGTATTCAGCAACAAGCAGCAGAAGTCCATGAGTTAGAGCTAAACACCGCCGCGAATGCCAAGCTAGACCAAATCTGCAAATTTTTAGAGATCCTCAGTAAGCACACTGTGAATAATACTGGAGGGACAAGAGCAGGATATGAGGCAGTACATAATGGAGAGCGCTATGATCCTCATGTCGAGTCTGTTAGTTTGTTAACAACTACAACAAATAAGGGCATAAACCTTACTCAAATAGTTGCAGCCCTTATGTGGAGGAATTACTGAGGCAGATGGCCAATCAAAACATGGACAATGCAAAGAACACTGTCAGAGTGGAAGTGTTGGTACAAATCAACTAATATCACTACAAGCACTAGAAATCCAAATCGGACAGCTTGCGATTACTCAAAGATCCTGGCGTATTACTAGACTTCACCATTATGGATTGCGAGTCTAGAGCGTTATGCGATCTAGGGTCGGAAATCAATCTAATGCAGCTGTCTTTTGCAAAAAGATTAGGGTATTATGAGCTAAATCCCACTTCCATGACCTTGTAATTTGCTGACAGAACTGTCAAGAGGCCCAAAGGGAAGATAGAAGATATGATGGTATAAGATGGGGAGTTTAAGCTTCCAACGGATTTCATAGTTTTGTACATGGAGGAAGATGTTGACATACCATGTATTTTGGGAAGACCTTTTTATGGAAGCAGCAAGAGCGTTAATAGACGTACAACAGGGCTCCGCACTTTCCGAGTGAATTGAGAGACGTTAATTGTCAGAATGTTCGACTTTGCGGGAGACTAAGAAAGTGCAGAAAATAGAGCTTTAATGGAGCCAATGGAAGGAAAAAATGATATTAAATTGCCATTCTAGTAGGGGTGTCAAAACGAATAAACGAATCGAATTCGTATCGAATACTAAACGAATCGAATCATAATATACTAAATTCGAATTCGATTCGTTTATTAAACGAATCCTGATATTAGGATTCGGATTCAATTCGTTTAATAAACGAATATTCGTATTCGATTCGTTTATTCGTTTACATAAAATTAAACGAATCGAATCGAATTCAGTATTCGTGTTTAATAAACGAATACTGAATTCGATTCGATTCGTTTACATAATATTAAATACAAAATATTAGCAAATTCATTATAATATAATAAAAATCCTTATATTAAGCTCTAAATTTCAAATTACATCAATTACATAATAATAATTAACATCATCAACTGGAAAATGATCCCCTGGAAACTTGTAAAATAAATTCCAAACTTTTGAAGTTAATTTCCTTGATCGTGCTGCTCTTTTTCCTTTCAAATTTGGTTGTGGTTCGTTCGCTAGTGGGAAATTTTTTTTCCCATATCTTCTTCCATTCCAATGATGTGTTGCTCTCTATTTTCCTGTAAATTATATTAATAATCAAATCAAGAACTATTTAATATGAATCTGTAACAAAAGAATAGTTTAAACTAGAGATCTAATTGCATCCATCCATACGTTTTATTCATGTTGTCATGCATTTATAGTTACATAATCAACCGGAAAAATAGAACAAAAATTAGAGAGAACATTACCCAAATATTCGAAAATCCACGATCAATCCCTGAACATATAAAAGTACCTTCTAATAAAGAAAAATATTTTGAAAGGAGATGAAATCCATATATGAAAAAAAATATATATAGAAGCAGAAAGAGTACTCAAAGTGAAAATTAAGAAAGTTATAAACAAATGCCAGAAGCTAATTATTCAAGCCAAATCATGGATGCAAAAAGTCAAACAAAATATATGGCTTCAAATAATTCAGCAAACGAAACAGTCCATTTTCAAGACCATTTTCAAGTTCAACTTCAATCCGATCGATTTATTTTCCAAAGGACATGAAGAATCTTACCAGTATAATGATGACAAAGAAAATGATGAAAAATGTTCTTTTTTTTTTATGAATGAGGGTCGGTGGCTGAGTTGAGATAAACAGAAATATTACTGCTACTTACTGTTTTTTTGAGAGAGAAATGTTCCTTTTTTTTTAAATAGAGATTTAGGTTTGTAAATTTTAATTCGTTTGATGAAGAACAGAAGAAGGAGAGTGAAGGGTCGGCGGCTGTGTGTTTTAGGTTTGATGAATGAAAATTTTGTTTTAGGTTTAGTTTTTATTATATACTTAAATTTTAGGTTAAAGATAATTAATTACTAAAATAACCTTCGTGGTAAAACTTATATTCAAAAAAATTAAGGGTAAATTTATAATTTCATTAAACAGATATTAAAAGGATTCGATTCGGATTCCGTTTATGATTCGTTTAATAAACGAATTCTAAACGAATAAACGAATTGACAAGCTCAAATTCGGATTCGATTCGTTTAATAAACGAATCGAACCGAATTGACCCATTTATTAAACGAATCCATTTTTCCAAACCATATTCGCTTTAAAGCGAATCGAATCGAACGAATAAACGAATCCTGACCCAAATTGACACCCCTACATTCTAGAGTTGTTTGGGCCACTCTTTAGTGACCTAGAATTAGTTTTGAGTTACTTTAAAGTGGTTGACTCTCAATTGATAATCATGAATTTAGATTTGCATAATTTTGAATTAATTAAGAGATTAATATGATTATTTAGTTAATTAATTCAATTGCGACTTAATTTGTGAAATTTAGGTGTTATGGATGAAATTGGATGTATAGGAAAAATTCCCAAAATTTTTGAAATTACTTCAAAAGCGTTTTAGGAATTTTTGATAAATATCAGATTATAGGTAAAATTATAATTTGTTGAAATTACGATTATTTGGCCATTGATACAATACTCTGAGTACTGTAGTAGTTTGTATAATGTGTAGAAAAATTCTCGAAATTTTCGAAATCATCCCGGAATTATTTTGGGAATTTTCCGCACTAGAGCAAAATGGTAATTTATTGAAATTATCATAATCAGCCACCGCTACAGTGAACGAATCATTGTACCAGTGGCTGGTCTAGTTTTTCCGATGATCTCATTCTCTGATTATCCTGGTCGGTCAGTTCGGTGAACTGGTAAATAGATTAACGTGATACTGATTAATTTATTCATATTAAAAATACTTTAAAAGTTAATTTCGCTCACTGACGCACTTCCGTAATATTTTCCCCAACAAAAATGATATCAGAGTGATTCTGATCTACATCCATAACACATTTCATGCAATAATATATGATATTAGAATCTCTATTGGTGTTTACACATGCATTTAATCTAGATATTTCTTGAATTTTTGGTTTTGACTTAACGGGAAACGTAACAGAGACTTAACTGTTAAGTTGAGTTATGTTTTCCCGAGTAGAACTAATTTGGCAAGAAAATAATCTGGATTAAATATCTACATTTGATATAGATCCCAAGCCAAAAACACACTTTAGGAAAATCGACATTGATAAGGCTTAATAGTAACTTATGTGAGGGAGAATTTATTTCTAGGTCAGCCTTGTCAATACGAATGCGAGTTCCTGATGTTGTGCCTGCAAGGTATGGTTAATGGTAGTTTGCTTGCACTAGTAGAATTTATATGATAAGAGATAAATTCAAGTGAAGTGGAAACCTTGAACATGCCAAAGTTGTCAGGCTATATCAGTACTTGAATTTATCATTGACAAGAGTAACCTTGAATAGGCCTAATTTTTATCATGCCAAAACTGTGAGAATGAGATAAGGTTCAGGACCAAAATCAGGAGTCACAGTTTGTGTGATTGATAATAGGTTGTCTACATATGAATATACGTAGGCGAAAACGTGCCAAAGTTGTAAGCCGAAACATATTAATAGGGTCCACCTTTAACTATGGAATTCAATTTAATTATTGAATTCTCATTTTTCATTGGGGATTACTGTATTACGTAAAATAGTGGGAAACACTACTAGGTTAAAAATTTATGGCATAGATAGTAACTGATGTTATGAAAAAAGACCGCTAATGACTCTATTGTTTTATCGTGTAGATATAATTAATACTTTTAATCCATTACATGCATATTATATATGCTTACCAACTTTACTTCTGGTTGCAGGTTTCTATAATGAATTCTAGATTAGAGTAGGCTATGATATAATATAAATTAATCTAAATCATCGAGAATTATTATTCTAATTCTCTTGGAGAATCAAGATGGTTAGTGACTTAGTTTCTAAGTCACAATAGATAATATACATAAATATTTGATTTTAGGATAAAATCATGTAGAGAGAATAATTTCTTGTGTAGTAAGGATTGACATGAATTAGTTCATATCTCGACATTCTTCACTGGCATTAAGAAAACCTCATTAGGTATTTGTTTGTGCGACAATGACGTTCTTGGATTTAATGACCTTTTGAGGTTATGTGTCTGACACTGTTTGCTTTTTAATCATTTGCAATAGTTACAAATGTTTGAAGGCAAATTAGAAAGGTAAAGAATGAAGATATGTATAGTTGTGTGTAGGAAAATATTGATTCTCCTAACACGACAGTTATAAGTATTGGATACTGGATCTCTCATCTAATTGTTAATATATTGTTTAATAACTATTTTGATATACGATATCAGGACTTGTAACTTTTTGGTTAGTAACTTGTTCTTTATAAACATATATTATTACATATTTAATACAACTAATAGTGTCATTGACGTAGATATAAACATTAATAAATTATTTGGTAATGTAAATAACTTAGAATAATAGTTTTTGAGATTTTATCAATTAAGTATTGGATGTTTACCCTATCTTTACTAACAATTGCGTTTTCACTCTGCGCATCCCAAAAACCCCAACACCATTAGGCCTGCTGAACTTGAGCGAACACGAGACACTATGCTGAGGAGACAATACTCTACTTAGCGATTTCAAATATTTTTACTACTTTTATGAATACCATGAAACATAAACTTATAAAACATAATCTTATAACATGGTAAACATATTAACATATCTTGAAAACGTGACAATTCAAACGATATCAAACCAAGGACATGATCGTTTGGCCATTATCAAACCATCACCATGACCCACATTCGGCCAACCTAACGTTACCATCATTATTACCACCTTACTATCACACAATATGGCCTAATCATCATTCAAATAGTCAAATGGGTTCATTCCCAAACTAATATTATGATTCAATTCATCCCATGCATAAATTATGACAATAATCTTCAACCCAAACTTTATCATGCTTCACTTATAGCGAAATATACATGTGGTCTCGTGGCAATATCAACAAAAACCCTAAGTTCTAACTCATCTCAAATCTTACAACATTTATGAAAATAACCTTCAATCTATACATGATTACCATAGAAATTAACTATATTATGCTGAATGGTCTTGGATCATGCTTAGGGTTTCCATGGGTTTACATGATGAGCTTAAATGTCATGCCTGGATTGCTTGAAAATTTCTAAAGTGAGAGTAGAATCTTACCTTGGTCCAAGATCTCTTGCAAATGACAAGAAAATAATCAATATCCAAGCCTTGGAAGCTCCATGAATGAGCCAAAAATGGAGAGGAAATGGGTGTTTGGTCATTGGAAAAATGATGGAGAATAAGAGGAATGACTATTTATAATAGGTCCAAAATTCAAGAGTGTTCTGATTTAATTTAGGGCAAAACTCTGAAGCTCGTTCGAATGGCACACGAATGTGAACATTTTGGTTGGTCTCGTTCAAACATGATGAAGAACGTGACACCAACGCGAGCTCTGATTTCGTTCGAACATTTGGATGAACGTGACACAAACGTGAAATCTAAAATCTTGAAATATTACAACTCAACGTAAATATCAGATTATGGGTAAAATTATAATTTGTTGAAATTACGATTATTTGGCCATTGATACAATACTCCGAGTACTGTAGCAGTTTGTATAATGTGTAGAAAAATTCTCGAATTTTTCGAAATCATCCCGGAATTATTTTGGGAATTTTCCGCACTAGGGAAAAATGGTAATTTATTGAAATTATCATAATCAGCCACCGCTACAGTGAATGAATCACTGTACCAGTGGCTTGTCTAATTTTTCCGATGATCTCATTCTCTGATTATCCTGGTCGGTCAGTTCGGTGAACCGATAAATGGATTAACGTGATACTGATTAATTTATGCATATTAAAAATACTTTAAATGTTAATTTCGCTCACTGACGCACTTCCGTAATATTTTCCCCAACAAAAATGATATCAGAGTGATTCTGATCTGCATCCATAACACATTTCATGCAATAATATATGATATTAGAATCTAAATTGGTGTTTACACTGTTGGACAATTATTACCAATAGCATCACTATTTATACAGAACATGGTGTTGTTGTACAAATTAACTATGTGACAAAGGAAATTGCTCTTTTATAAGTTGTAATTGGATTACCAAGATACATAAATGATAAAAGTCCATATGATTAGTTCCGGATTAATAAGATATGAGACAATATTAATCCACTAAGGTTTAATCATTAAAACATCCATAGTCGTAGTATTATAGAGATTGGACATTGATAATGCAGAATAGACTAGTATTGCACTTGTGCACGTTGTGGGAGCATAACGACATAGTTCTCATATATTTAAGTATTGGATACTTATGCAAGTGTAATAGGAGGTTGTTTTTATCGATGGTACGGAAACAGCTTCGCTCTGGATAGACCCCTTGGAATTCCATTAGAAGTATGACTATGTGTCTATGGAAGTCCGAATCAGGGTAGGTGTATTTGGTCTTAACCTGAGACTTACATCGCTAATACTTGCGACAATCAATATACTTTGGTTTTGGTCGTCCAGGGCTTTAACAGGTTCTGTGTATGCCTCTTCTGGGTATATTGAGAATCGTAGTGTATTGGATGTGATGTCAAGATGAAAGTATCAGTTCAGTCATATGGAGATGATGGTCACGTAGGATAAGGAACTGATAGTCTTGTATGCTGCAGCTATCGGGATAATATGACTAGGTCATGTTTATCCGATTATAGAGACTAGTTACCAGAGATCCGACATATGCTTCGTACGGGGCTGACACAATTCTAGCCCCAAGCCTAGCATGTGACATCCGATACTGGATCACTATACGCAATACTACGTATACTACGCCTGATACATATTACATATTCCTTTAAGAATATTTCTGGAGAATTGGGAAGGCACGATGTTTTGCTAGAAGCCAACCATGTATTGTAAATCGGTAAAAACGTAGTAATAGGTACGTACGTTTTCGGATAGTCCGACGACCGGATTTTCTGCCAACATAACCAGGGATCTCATGGGTCGCTTCCCGAAGATTCCCCGATGACATATGACTCGCACATAATTAATCTGGGATTAATTATGAGAGAGAGAAAATTAATCTACGATTAATTACGGAGAATTTTATCTGGGATAAAATTTAATTTAAAGAGAGAGAATGATTAATTTGGAATTAATCGATAAAATAATATATTCGATATATTAAACGAAATTAGATTTCAACGCGGAATTAAAATTAGATTTTAATTCGGGCGAATGAGTTAATTTTGAATTAATTCGCTAGCGACATGAATAATAATTTTGCTAGGCCTAATTATTTAATTAAATTTGATTTAATTACGTCGCATCGAAAAATTCGTTAATTCAAAATTAGCGAACCCGAGCCCGGGATGTGTTGCGGGCCCACTCGAATTTTGAATCAAGTGGGGCCCACAAGTCACATCACGCGTCACATCACCTGTCACTTTAGTGATGGATGTCAAGTCACCTTTTGGTGATTGACAACAGTCAATATTCATGATGGTGGTGGTTGTGGGCAATAAATGCCATTTTGCCTCCAAAATTGGTTTTTGCTTTTTGGAAAAGCTTTTACCAAATTTTGTAAGGACTTTTGGTATATGTTTTTAGAAAAAAAATACCAAAAAAACACACAACACACTTTACTCTCTCTTTTTCTTTCTCCTTGGCCGAATGACCTTCTCCATTTTTTCTCTCATTTGCCGTGAGCCTAGGGCTCAATGGTTCTTGATTTTGTTTCAAAATCAAAGGTGCTAGCACATCCAAGGAGTCATTCAAAGGTGATAGGGAAACCCATTCATGAGCATGGAATCAACACTCAAAGCTTGGAGCTTGAAGATCCACACAAGGAGGGCTTGCCCGAAACTCATGAAGAAATTTTTTTTGTGTTCATCGCATCCAAAAGCTGATCAAAGTGAGTATTTTCCGCTACTTTACTTTGTTGTATTCGCACATTTCATTGCTTAATTGATCTTGGTTTGACCTAGAAAACCCAACATACACAAGAATTACATCTAGATATTTCTTGAATTTTTGGTTCTGACTTAACGGGAAACGTAACAGAGACTTAACTGTTAAGTTGAGTTATGTTTTCCCGAGTAGAACTAATTTGGCAAGAAAATAATCTGGATTAAATATCTACATTTGATATCGATCCCAAGCCAAAAACACACTTTAGGAAAATCGACATTGATAAGGCTTAATAGTAACTTATGTGAGGGAAAATTTATTTCTAGGTCAGCCTTGTCAATACGAATGCGAGTTCCTGATGTTTTGCCTGCAAGGTATGGTTGATGGTAGTTTGCTTGCACTGGTAGAATTTATATGATAAGAGATAAATTCAAGTGAAGTGGAAACCTTGAACATGCCAAAGTTGTCAGGCTATATCAGTACTTGAATTTATCATTGACAAGAGTAACCTTGAATAGGCCTAATTTTTATCATGCCAAAACTATGAGAATGAGATAAGGTTCATGACCAAAATCAGGAGTCACAGTTTGTGTGAATGATAATAGGTTGTCTACATATGAATATACATAGGCGAAAACGTGCCAAAGTTGTGAGCCGAAACATATTAATAGGGTCCACCTTTAACTATGGAATTAAATTTAATTATTGAATTCTCATTTTTCATTGGGGATTACTGTATTACGTAAAATAGTGGGAAACACTACTAGGTTAAAAATTTATGGCATAGATAGTAACTGATGTTATGAAAAAAGACCGCTAATGACTCTATTATTTTATCGTGTAGATATAATTAATACTTTTAATCCATTACATGCATATTTTATATATGTTTCCAACTTTACTTCTGGTTGCAGGTTTCTATAACGAATTCTAGATTAGAGTAGGCTATGATATAATATAAATTAATCTAAATCATCGAGAATTATTATTCTAATTCTCTTGGAGAATCAAGATGGTTAGTGACTTAGTTTCTAAGTCACAATAGATAATATACATAAATATTTGATTTTAGGATAAAATCATGTAGAGAGAATAATTTCTTGTGTAGTAAGGATTGACATGAATTAGTTCATATCTCGACATTCTTCACTGGCATTAAGAAAACCTCATTAGATATTTGTTTGTGCGACAATGACGTTCTTGGATTTAATGACCTTTTGAGGTTATGTGTCTGACACTGTTTGCTTTTTAATCATTTGCAATAGTTGCAAATGTTTGAAGGCAAATTAGAAAGGTAAAGAATGAAGATATGTATAGTTGTGTGTAGGAAAATATTGATTCTCCTAACACGACAGTTATAGGTATTGGATACTGGATCTCTCATCTAATTTTAATATATTGTTTAATAACTATTTTGATATACGATATCAGGACTTGTAACTTTTTGGTTAGTAACTTGTTCTTTATAAACATATATTATTACATATTTAATACAACTAATAGTGTCATTGATGTAGATATAAACATTAATAAATTATTTGGTAATGTAAATAACTTAGAATAATAGCTTTTGAGATTTTATCACTTAAGTATCGGATGTTTACCCTATCTTTACTAACAATTGCGTTTTCACTCTGCGCATCCCAAAAACCCCAACACCATTAGGCCTGCTGAACTTGAGCGAACACGAGACACTATGCTGAGGAGACAGTACTCTACTTAGCGGTTTCAAATATTTTTACTACTTTTATGAATACCATGTAACATAAACTTATAAAACATAATCTTACAACATGGTAAACATATAAACATATCTTGAAAACGTGACAATTCAAACGATATCAAACCAAGGACATGATCGTTTGGACATTATCAAACCATCACCATGACCCACATTCGGCCAACCTAACGTTACCATCATTTTTACCACCTTACTATCACATAATATGGCCTAATCATCATTCAAATAGTCAAATGGGTTCATTCCCAAACTAATCTTATGTTTCAATTCATCCCATGCATAAATTATGACAATAATCTTCAACCCAAACTTTATCATGCTTCACTTATAGCGAAATATACATGTGGTCTCGTGGCAATATCAACACAAACCCTAAGTTCTAACTCATATCAAATCTTACAAAATTTATGAAAATAACCTTCAATCTATACATGATTACCATAGAAATTAACTATATTATGCTTAATGGTCATGGATCATGCTTAGGGTTTCCATGGGTTTACATGATGAGATTAAATGTCATGCGTGGATTGCTTGAAAATTTCTAAAGTGAGAGTAGAAATCTTACCTTGGTCCCAGATCTCTTGCAAATGACAAGGAAATAATCAATATCCAAGCCTTGGGAAGCTCCCTGAATGAGCCAAAAATGGAGAGGAAATGGGTGTTTGGTCATTGGAAAAATGATGGAGAATAAGAGGAATGACTATTTATAATAGGTCCAAAATTCAAGAGTGTTCTGATTTAATTTAGGGCAAAACTCTGAAGCTCGTTCGAATGGCACACGAATGTGAACATTTTGGTTGGTCTTGTTCAAACATGATGAAGAACGTGACACCAACGCGAGCTCTGATTTCGTTCGAACATTTGGATGAACGTGACACAAACGTGAAATCTAAAATCTTGAAATATTACAACTCAACGTAAATATCAGATTATGGGTAAAATTATAATTTGTTGAAATTACGATTATTTGGCCATTGATACAATACTCTGAGTACTGTAGCAGTTTGTATAATGTGTAGAAAAATTCTCGAATTTTTCGAAATCATCCCGGAATTATTTTGGGAATTTTCCGCACTAGGGAAAAATGGTAATTTATTGAAATTATCATAATCAGCCACCGCTACAGTGAATGAATCACTATACCAGTGGCTGGTCTAGTTTTTCCGATGATCTCATTCTCTGATTATCCTGGTCGGTCAGTTCGGTGAACCGATAAATGGATTAACGTGATACTGATTAATTTATGCATATTAAAAATACTTTAAAAGTTAATTTCGCTCACTGACGCACTTCTGTAATATTTTCCCCAACAAAAATGATATCAGAGTGATTCTGTTCTGCATCCATAACACATTTCATGCAATAATATATGATATTAGAATCTAAATTGGTGTTTACACTGTTGGACAATTATGACCATAGCATCACTATTTATACAGAACATGGTGTTGTTGTACAAATTAACTATGTGACAAAGGAAATTGCTCTTTTATCATTTGTAATTGGATTACCAAGATACATAAATGATAAAAGTCCATATGATTAGTTCCGGATTAATAAGATATGAGACAATATTAATCCACTAAGGTTTAATCATTAAAACATCCATAGTCGTAGTATTATAGAGATTGGACATCGATAATGTGGATAGACTAGTATTGCACTTGTGCGCGTTGTGGGAGCATAACGACATAGTTCTCATATATTTAAGTATTGGATACTTATGCAAGTGTAATAGGAGGTTGTGTTTATCGATGGTACGGAAACAGCTTCGCTCTGGATAGACCCATCGGAATTCCATTAGTAGTATGACTATGTGTCTATGGAAGTCCGAATCAGGGTAGGTGTATTTTGTCTTAACCTGAGACTTACATCGCTAATACTTGCGACAATCAATATACTTTGGTTTTGGTCGTCCAGGGCTTTAACAGGTTCTGTGTACGCCTCTTCTGGGTATATTGAGAATCGTAGTGTATTGGATGTGATGTCAAGATGGAAGTATCAGTTCAGTCATATGGAGATGATGGTCACGTAGGATAAGGAACTGGTAGTCTTGTATGCTGCAGCTATCGGGATAATATGACTAGGTCATGTTTATCCGATTATAGAGACTAGTTACCAGAGATCCGACATATGCTTCGTACGGGGCAGACACAATTCCAGCCCCAGGCCTAGCATGTGACATCCGATACTGGATCACTATACGTAATACTACGTATACTACGCCTGATACATATTACATATTCCTTTAAGAATATTTCTGGAGAATTGGGAAGGCATGATGTTTTGCTAGAAGCCAACCATGTTTGTAAATCGGTAAAAATGTAGTAATAGGTACGTACGTATTCGGATAGTCCGACGACCGGATTTTCTGCCAACATATCCAGGGATCTCATGGGTCGCTTCCCGAAGATTCACCGATGACGTATGACTCGCACATAATTAATCTGGGATTAATTATAAGAGAGAGAAAATTAATCTACGATTAATTACGGAGAATTTTATCTGGGATAAAATTTAATTTAAAGAGAGAGAATGATTAATTTGGAATTAATCGATAAAATAATATATTCGATATATTAAACGAAATTAGATTTCAAAGCGGAATTAAAATTAGATTTTAATTCGGACGAATGAGTTATTTAGAATTAATTCGCTAGCGACGTGAATAATAATTTTGCTAGGCATAATTATTTAATTAAATTTGATTTAATTACGTCGCAACGAAAAATTCGTTGATTCGAAATTAGCGAACCCGAGCCCGGGATGTGTTGCTGGCCCATTCGAATTTTGAATCAAGTGGGGCCCAGAAGTCACATCACGCGTCACATCACCTGTCACTTTAGTGATGGATGTCAAGTCACCTCTTGGTGATTGACAACCAGTCAATATTCATGATGGTGGTGGTTGTGGGCAATAAATGCCATTTTGCCTCCAAAATTGGTTTTTGCTTTTTGGAAAAGCTTTTACCAAATTTTGTAAGGTCTTTTGGTATATGTTTTTAGAAAAAAAATACCAAAAAAACACACAACACACTTTACTCTCTCTTTTTCTTTCTCCTTGGCCGAATGGCCTTCTCAATTTTTTCTCTCATTTGCCGTGAGCCTAGGGCTCAATGGTTCTTGATTTTGTTTCAAAATCAAAGGTGCTAGCACATCCAAGGAGTCATTCAAAGGTGATAGGGAAACCCATTCATAAGCATGGAATCAACACTCAAAGTTTGGAGCTTGAAGATCCACACAAGGAGGGCTTGCCCGAAACTCATGAAGAAATTTTTTTTGTGTTCATCGCATCTAAAAGCTGATCAAAGTGAGTATTTTCCGCTACTTTACTTTGTTGTATTCGCACATTTCATTGCTTAATTGATCTTGGTTTGACTTAGAAAACCCAACATACACAAACATTTCATCTAGATATTTCTTGAATTTTTGGTTCTGACTTAACGGGAAACGTAAAAGAGACTTAACTGTTAAGTTGAGTTATGTTTTCCCGAGTAGAACTAATTTGGCAAGAAAATAATCTGGATTAAATATCTACATTTGATATAGATCCCAAGCCAAAAACACACTTTAGGAAAATCGACATTGATAAGGCTTAATAGTAACTTATTTGAGGGAAAATTTATTTCTAGGTCAGCCTTGTCAATACGAATGCGAGTTCCTGATGTTTTGCCTGCAAGGTATGGTTGATGGTAGTTTGCTTGCACTGGTAGAATTTATATGATAAGAGATAAATTCAAGTGAAGTGGAAACCTTGAACATGCCAAAGTTGTCAGGCTATATCAGTACTTGAATTTATCATTGACAAGAGTAACCTTGAATAGGCCTAATTTTTATCATGCCAAAACTATGAGAATGAGATAAGGTTCAGGACTAAAATCAGGAGTCACAGTTTGTGTGATTGATAATAGGTTGTCTAAATATGAATATACATAGGCGAAAACGTGCCAAAGTTGTGAGCCAAAACATATTAATAGGGTCCACCTTTAACTATGGAATTAAATTTAATTATTGAATTCTCATTTTTCATTGGGGATTACTGTATTACGTAAAATAGTGGGAAACACTACTAGGTTAAAAATTTATGGCATAGATAGTAACTGATGCTATGAAAAAAGACCGCTAATGACTCTATTATTTTATCGTGTAGATATAATTAATACTTTTAATCCATTACATGCATATTTTATATATGTTTTCCAACTTTACTTCTGGTTGCAGGTTTCTATAATGAATTCTAGATTAGAGTAGGCTATGATATAATATAAATTAATCTAAATCATCGAGAATTATTATTCTGATTCTTTTGGAGAATCAAGATGGTTAGTGACTTAGTTTCTAAGTCACAATAGATAATATACATAAATATTTGATTTTAGGATAAAATCATGTAGAGAGAATAATTTCTTGTGTAGTAAGGATTGACATGAATTAATTCATATCTCGACATTCTTCACTGGCATTAAGAAAACCTAATTAGGTATTTGTTTGTGCGACAATTACGTTCTTGGATTTAATGACCTTTTGAGGTTATGTGTCAGACACTGTTTGCTTTTTAATCATTTGCAATAGTTGCAAATGTTTGAAGGAAAATTAGAAAGGTAAAGAATGAAGATATGTATAGTTGTGTGTAGGAAAATATTGATTCTCCTAACACGACAATTATAGGTATTAGATACTGTATCTCTCATCTAATTTTAATATATTGTTTAATAACTATTTTGATATACGATATCAGGACTTGTAACTTTTTGGTTAGTAACTTGTTCTTTATAAACATATATTATTACATATTTAATACAACTAATAATGTCATTGATGTAGATATAAACATTAATAAATTATTTGGTAATGTAAATAACTTAGAATAATAGTTTTTGAGATTTTATCACTTAAGTATTGGATGTTTACCCTATCTTTACTAACAATTGCGTTTTCACTTTGCGCATCCCAAAAACCCCAACACCATTAGGCCTGCTGAGCTTGAGCGAACGAGACACTATGCTGAGGGGACAATAATCTACTTAGCGGTTTGAAATATTTTTACTACTTGTATGAATACCATGTAACATAAACTTATAAAACATATTCTTATAACATGGTAAACATATAAACATATCTTGAAAAAGTGACAATTCCAACGATATCAAACCAATGACATGATCGTTTGGCCATTATCAAACCATCACCATGACCCATATTCAGCCAACCTAACGTTACCATCATTATTACCACCTTACCATCACACAATATGGCATAATCATCATTCAAATAGTCAAATGGGTTCATTCCCAAACTAATCTTATGATTCAATTCATCCCATGCATAAATTATGACAATAATCTTCAACCCAAACTTTATCATGCTTCACTTATAGCGAAATATACATGTGGTCTCGTGGCAATATCAACACAAACCCTAAGTTCTAACTCATATCAAATCTTACAAAATTTATGAAAATAACCTTCAATCTATACATGATTACCATAGAAATTAACTATATTATGCTTAATGGTTATGGATCATGCTTAGGGTTTCCATGGGTTTACATGATGAGCTTAAATGTCATGCCTGGATTGCTTGAAAATTTCTAAAGTGAGAGTAGAAATCTTACCTTGGTCCAAGATCTCTTGAAAATGACAAGAAAATAATCAATATCCAAGCCTTGGGAAGCTCCCTGAATGAGCCAAAAATGGAGAGGAAATGGGTGTTTGGTCATTGGAAAAATGATGGAGAATAAGGGGAATGACTATTTATAATAGGTCCGAAATTCTAGAGTGTTCTGATTTAATTTTAGGCAAAACTCTTAAGCTCGTTTGAATGCCACACGAATGTAAACATTTTGGTTGGTCTCGTTCAAACATGATGAAGAACGTGACACCAACGCGAGCTCTGGTTTCATTCGAACATTTGGATGAACGTGACACAAACGTGAAATCTGAAATCTTGAAATATTACAACTCAACTTAAATATCAGATTATGGGTAAAATTATAATTTGTTGAAATTACGATTATTTGGCCATTGATACAATACTCTGAGTACTGTAGCAGCTTGTATAATGTGTAGAAAAATTCTTGAATTTTCGAAATCATCCCAGAATTATTTTGGGAATTTTCCGCACTAGGGAAAAATGGTAATTTATTGAAATTATCATAATCAGCCACCGCTACAGTGAATGAATCTCTGTACCAGTGGCTGCTCTAGTTTTTCCGATGATCTGATTCTCTGATTATCATGGTCGGTCAGTTCGGTGAAACGGTAAATGGATTAACGTGATACTGATTAATTTATGCATATTAAAAATACTTTAAAAATTAATTTCGCTCACTAACGCACTTCCGTAATATTTTCCCCAACAAAAATGATATCAGAGTGATTCTTATCTGCATCCATAACACATTTCATGCAATAATATATGATATTACAATCTAATTGGTGTGTACACTGCTGGATAATTATGACCCATAGCATCACTATTTGTACAGAACATGGTGTTGTTGTACAAATTAACTATGTGACAAAGGAAATTGCTCTTTTATCATTTGTAATTGGATTACCAAGATACATAAATGATAAAAGTCAATACGATTAGTTCCAGATTAATAAGATATGAGACAGTATTAATCCACTAAGGTTTAATCATTAAAACATCCCTAGTCGTAGTATTATCGAGATTGGACATCGATAATGCGGAATAGACTAGTATTGCACTTGTGCGCGTTGTGGGAGAATAACAGCATAGTTCTCATATATTTAAGTATTGGATACTTATACAAGTGTAATAGGAGGTTGTCTTTACCGATGGTACGGAAACAGCTTCGCTCTGGATAGACCCCTCGGAATTCCATTGGTAGTATGACCATGTGTCTATGGCAGTCCGAATCAGGGTAGGTGTATTTGGTCTTAACCTAAGACTTACATCGCTAATACTTGCGACAATCAATATACTTTGGTTTTGGTCGTCCAAGGCTTTAACAGGTTCTGTGTGTAGGGGTTTTAGGAGCTAAATCCGGTAACAGAGCGGAAGCGGTGGAAAATCAAATTTTCCGATTTCAAAACTTTTTCTCGGATTAATTAAATAAACATATTTATTTAATTATCCAATAATCAAATTATGAAATAAAATTCAAATAAATCATATTTAAGTGAATTTACCGAATTGCCCTTATACTTGGTACTTTGTCCATTTTAGTCCGAAATTGATCAAATCAATTTTGAATGATTCTAAATCATTTCTAAGATGAACTTAGCATGTTAAAAACATTAAAACACCAAGACAACACAAATTCCCAAAAATTAGACCCATGGCCGAATGCACCTCTCAAGTGCATTATTGTGCACTTTGTCATTTCATGCATCAAAACACATCAAGATGTAATCCAATGAACATGAAACTTTATATGCATCATATACACATCCAAATACACAACATATATGAAAAACCCCAAATTTGGAATTGGTCATGAACCCTAATTTTTCAATTTCTTCAAATTGGACAAATTAGATCAAATTGGTTAAATCCAATACTTCAATCATGTTTCTTCCATCCAATCGAAGTCTCAACACAATGAAACAACTCAAGATCAAATCTAGGTCATCTAAGAGTGGGTCAACAACTCTAGATTAGCAACAAGGTTTCCAAAACCATAAAAGAATACTTATAACTACACTAGTCACAAGCTTTCTCCATTATACATGCTCAACACTTTCATCAAAGTTCAAAACCAAATAAAACACAAACTATAAGAAGAGAGACAACAAAAAAGCAACACAAAATGATGCTAAGCATGTTAGAAACAATTTTCATGTTGAAGACTTTGAAAGATAACTTACAAAATCATAATTTTCCAGCCATCTTCCTTTAGGATTCAAGCTTTTCTCTCAACTTCTTTTATGTTTATTTTGGTATCAAATGAACTCCTTAAACCCTAAAATGAAATGAAACAATATATACCTCCTCCAAAAGAAGCCTTGGCCGAAATTGGTGGAGAAATATACAAAATTTCATGATATTTTATTTCATTTAATTTTGCTTATCAACTTGCAACTTTAATCATCAAACAATTTAATGAATAAAGTAAGTCAACAATTGCAACTCAAAAATATAACCATTATATTTAATTAAGGGTCTTGGCCGAAATTATGTATACATATATACCAAAATTTCATTTCAAATTCATTTAACAAAAATTTGATCCACTTGATTAAATATCTAAAAACACTTTATTAGATATTTATCACTTGTCAACAAAGGCAACCATGCCATTTAATTCAAATATCCTAAGTTAAGATATTTATATTTTAATTAATTTAATCATTTAACAATTAATTAATTAATTAATTAATCAAATACAAATATATTAAATATATGTATACTATTTACATTAAATATCAAATACATATATTTATTTAGGATATTAGTCAAATATCTCAATTTGACTATTTAATTAATGTGTATTTAATTAATCAAGTATTAAATGTAAATACACAATAATTAACTAAATGACTATCGGGTCCCTTTAGCATGTATCTTGCGTTTAACCTTTAAACGACTTAATAAATAATCAATATTATTTATTAATGTTGCTCTAGTGCTCTACGAGTATATTTCATTATTGAGACTCTCTAGATTCAGGTATATCCGTCACGAAATCCAATTTCGTGTCCATAATCTATCCACCCGTAGATTATGACGATCACGGATAAACTAGCTGAATCATACAGGTCGAGGTCATTGCATACGTATAATCCCTCCGTCACAGGTATCCAGATAATCCCAGAGATATAGATGTAAACGTCAAATCTCTATAGGTATTATCTCGTCGACGTATCTATTAGCAATCTCTAAATAACATTCGGAACTTACTTCCGAAGTATACTGTGGCCACAGATTTAACAGACTGCTAAATATATATGGACTACCTATGCTCTGTACACAGAACTGACGGATCCTATCTTGACACACACAGGATATCCTGAGGATCGATCCACACCCAACGAACAGGCGGAGGTTTGATCTAAATAGATCGGTGACGTGACTGCCATCTAAGTGTGGAGGATGTCTCATACATCCACAGTGGTGTCTCAAGTCGAAGGACCACTATGCTACTCAACCCGAGAAGATTCTTATTGACGTTGGAGTACCATCCATTAAGAATCTTCGGTGAGTCGTTCAGTGTTTATACACTATAAACACCTACACGTCTATACGAGTCTCCCCAGACTCATGGTTCACTGGGATAAACCATCGGACCAAGTCTCGATATACGACATGTACTGGTCTTAACAGATTTGACTAACCGACCCGTGTTAGTGAATCTTGACCAGGAACTATGTTTGATAATATATATATAACAGTGACACTTCCCAATGTCAATTACAAACTCCATTTGTAACTGTGTACTGTATTATATATTATCGGGCCTTTGTCTAATATATACATATCACTAAACCACATTTAGTTTTAATCTAATAGTAATTAGATCGAATACGTATATAAGAACAAGAGGTGCAACCATAAATAAGTAATATTATGGAATAAGGGGATGTTCGTATTCATGAATCAGACATAATACGGTCCGGATTGGCGCTCTGAGCACCAACCCCAACACTGTGTACGCCTCTTCTGGGTATATTGAGAATCGTAGTGTATTGGATGTGATGTCAAGATGGAAGTATCACTTCAGTCATATGGAGATGATGGTCACGTAGGATAAGGAACTGGTACTCTTCTATGCTGCAGCTATCGGGATAATATGACTAGGTCATGTTTATCCGATTATAGAGACTAGTTATCAGAGATCCGACATATGCTTCGTACGGGGCAGACACAATTCCAGCCCAGGCGTAGCATGTGACATCCGATACTGGATCACTATACGCAATACTACGTATACTACGCCTAAAACAGATTACATATTCCTTTAAGAATATTTCTGGAGAATTGGGAAGGCACGATGTTTTGCTAGAAGCCAATCATGTCTTGTAAATCGGTAAAAACGTAGTACTAGGTACGTACGTATTCAGATAGTCCGACGACCAGATTTACTGCCAACATATCCAGGGATATCATGGGTCGCTTCCCGAAGATTCACCGATGACGTATGAGTCGCACATAATTAATCTGGGATTAATTATAAGAGAGAGAAAATTAATCTACGATTAATTACAGAGAATTTTATCTGGGATAAAATTCAATTTAAAGAGAGAGAACGATTAATTTGGAATTAATCGATAAAATAATATATTCGATATATTAAACGAAATTTGATTTCGACGCGGAATTAAAATTAGATTTTAATTCGGGCGAACGAGTTAATTTAGAATTAATTCGCTAGCGACGTGAATAACAATTTTGCTAGGCATAATTATTTAATTAAATTTGATTTAATTACGTCGCAACGGAAAATTCATTAATTCAGAATTAGCAAACTCGAGACACTATGCTGAGGGGACAATACTCTACTTGGCGGTTTGATATATTTTTACTACTTGTATGAATACCATGTAACATAAACTTATAAAACATAATCTTATAACATGGTAAACATATAAACATATCTTGAAAACGTGACAATTCCAACGATATCAAACCAAGGACATGATCATTTGGCCATTATCAAACCATCACCATGACCCACATTCGACCAACCTAACGTTACCATCTTTATTACCACCTTACTATCACACAATATGGCTTAATCATCATTCAAAAAGTCCAATGGGATCATTCCCAAACTAATCTTATGATTCAATTCATCTCATGCATAAATTATGACAATAATCTTCAACCTAAACTTTATCATGCTTCACTTATAGCGAAATATACATGTGGTCTCGTGTCAATATCAACACAAACCCTAAGTTCTAACTCATCTCAAATCTTACAAATTTATGAAAATAACCTTCAATCTATACATGATTACCATAGAAATTAACTATATTATGCTTAATGGTCATGGATCATGCTTAGGGTTTCCATGGGTTTACATGATGAACTTAAATGTCATGCCTGGATTGCTTGAAAATTTCTAAAGTCAGAGTAGAAATCTTACCTTAGTCCAAGATCTCTTGAAAATGACAAGAAAATAATCAATTTCCAAGCCTTGGGAAGCTCCTTGAATGAGCCAAAAATGGAGAGGAAATGGGTGTTTGGTCATTGGAAAAATGATGGAGAATAAGGGGAATGACTATTTATAATAGGTCCAAAATTCTAGAGTGCTCTGATTTAATTTGGGGCAAAACTCTTAAGCTCGTTCGACTGCCACATGAATGTGAACATTTGGTTTAATTTTTTATATTTTCTAATATATATATATATATATAATTTATTAAAATAAAATAAAAAATTAGTGGGTCCAGTGGGGGAAATTGCCACCACTGGGCCCAACGTGGCTCCGCCACTGTATAACATGGTACGTCTATATGGGCATGTCACATAAGATAGATTTTATAATCTATCTAGTTACCTATTAATTATTTAGCTTTGTTTTAGATAATTAGATAGGATAAATCTCAAATAATTTTTAAGGGGATTATTTTTATTATTTGATTTAGAATTATCTACAAGATAAGTCTTGTATGATAAGATATCTTTGTGATGAGTTTTAATCAAATTAAGAGTTCCTCCATTTATATGAGATGAGATCTCTATATATCTTTTATATAAGATAAACATAAAAATTAATCTGTGAAAAAATCTCCCTCAAATTTATTAACTCATTTCCACATATTTTCTTTGAGACACCATCAAAGGCCTTTAGAGCTTGGAACATGTAAAACAAGAAGTATGAGACTCTAGTAGCCACTCTACAGTCACAAAAAAAAAGCTTGTTGTGTACGTGGGATTGTGAAATAAATTGTTCAATCAATTTCCGATGCGAACTTGAAAACTACGAAAAAATGACTTTTAATCCATACTTTTTCCAGTAGTAATATCAGTGCCCTAATTAGCTTATTTTCATCCATGAATATATGCCACATATATTTTTAATCATTTGTCTTCAAAGTGGGTTCTTACCACTCCATATGAGTTATGGAATGGTGCAAAGCCTAATTTGGAAGGCTTACGCCCATGAGGGTCAGAAGGGTTTGTTCACAACTCGTCCCATAAGTTTGGAAAGCTGGGTCCTAGAGCTAATAAGTGTATCTTCATTAGATACTCTGAATACTCTAAAGGATAAATTATGTATGGTGAACATCGTAATGGAGGATTGACAAAATTTGAATATTGTGATGTGGATTTTCAAGAAGATGACTTCCCTAACATTGGTGAAGAAAAAAGAGGGCTTGGGCTCTATGAATTATAGGACACTCAAGATGGCATAGCTCAACCTCAGCTAAACCCTTTTCCATTGTTTAAAAAAGCGCTGAGAATTGCCGCCTCGCAGCGATGGCGCATTGAGGCAGCCGCTTCTTACGATTTCTTCAGTTCGGCCGCTCCACTGCACGTGAGGCGGCCGCCTCACACGCATGGGTTTTTTTCTTAAAAATTTTTCCTTCGAAACGATGACGTTTTGGGGGTTCCAAAACATCATCGTTCCCCCAAAACGTCATCGTTTCGATTTCAATATAAACAAAAAAAAGTAAATTTATGTTATGCTTTCTCTCTCATCGCCTCTCTCGTTCCCTTGTAATCTCAGATGCCTCTCTCGTTGCCTCCCTTTGTTGCCTCTCATACGCGTCGCCTCTCTCGAACCAGGGAAGCTCTCTCTCACGAGTCACGAAACTCTCTCTCTTTATCACAAAGGTAACTCTCTTTCATTGGTTTAAATTTTCTCTTTAGTGTATGTATACATTCAAAATTGAGTAGTCCTGGTATGTTGGGTATTAGGGTTTTTGATGAGAAGCAGTGAGTTATGATGAAAATCAGAAGTAGTGAGTGAGAGAACAATGAGTTATGGTGATTTGGGTATTAGGTTTCTTGTTTGTTTCGTGGGAAATCAGAAGCATCTTGCGGGTTTCTTGTTGCTACGTTTCATGTTTGTGTCGTGGGAAATTGAAATGGATGGGCTGGAAAGAAAATCAGAAGATGTGAGTGAGAGAAAATCAGAAGCAGTTAGGGTTTTGATGAAAAACACTAAAACAATAAGTTAAAGGGGTATATTTATAAGTTTTTTTTTTTTAATTTTCTTGGCCTGAAATAATTGAATTGGATGTAAATTATTTCAGTAAGATGTTGACTCGAACATATCCGGCTTGAAAGTACGGGCATGAAGTTACTGTGGAAGATGGAAAGTGAGGATATAAATATATTGAATGTAATTTTTGCACAAGGACAATCAAATGGGGTGTGTATAGAATGAAAGAACATCTTGCAAGTATTAAGAGTAATGTTGCACCATGTACAATGGTTCCTCCAGAAGTACAATCCGAGATAAATGAATTTATGAAGAAAAAATAAGATACAAAAACGGTTGCACAACTTTATCGAGAAGAAAGAATTGATGAATGATCGGAGAAATCACTCACGTAACGCAAGCGCACGTATCGCTCAAGTAGTATAAAATGTATCGATCCCAAGAGGACTTAATACCTAAGCTATCAATTTATGAAGTTAAATATTTACGAGTACCTAATAGATTGGTTTGTTGATTGGATTGTGATTTCGAACTAAAACAAGTAAATAAAACAGTGCGAATGTAACTCAAAGGAAAATTCAATATTATAAAACTATCTAGGGTTGTGAATCCTACCATTATCTTTTAAAGATGAAGTGGTTATCTCACGTTTGTGCATTATATTGATTTATTAGCCTAGAACACGGATTTATGCAAAAGTCTTTTCCGATGGTCAGATGCAAACACCCAGTATAACCCAATTAATCATATTCCTATGTCAACCAAGTTACCTGAATTCATGGCTACCCCCGCCAATAGATATATTCCCATCTTGTAAGGAAATCTACCTAAGAGTCTCTTGCCCCAAGGTGAGATCGTGAGCTATTAAGTCTAAGGCTAAACCTAAAATCCATTTTCCAAGTTCATTTTAAGTTTACCAAATCAATTTTATTAATGGCCAGTTAACAAGAAGCATTAAGCTTAAGGCTCAATAAATAAACTTTTATATTACACAAGACGTAAAATTACCACTTATAAACCGTTAATATTGGAATTAATCACAACCCCAGATAAAGGGTTTAGTTACCATACATATCTAAGGCTATTAAAAACATAAATAAAGTAAATGACATAAAGTAAAGATGGAAATTAAAAAGATAAAATAAAAAATAAAAAATAAAGAAAATATTGGGGTTAAACTATCCACTTTTATTACTTCTAATTTAGATATCTCCCTTATTATAATATATAAACTTTGCATGACATTACCAACCGACCATATAGGCGGTATCCTGATTAAGTCAGATTTATGATTAATTCCAACCGACCATAAAGGTGGTATCCAATTTAGTCAGGTTAAAATCAATTTAATTAAGTCCAACCGACCATAAAGGTGGTATCCTATTAAGTCAGGTTTTAAATAGTTTATATATTATAATTAAGGGAGATTAATCTAAATATTAGTAATAAAAGCTTAACCTTTAACGCTAGCAGAGGGGAGTTACCTCCTCATACTGAAAAGTAAAAATAAAGATTGAAAAGTAAAGTAAAGAAAGAACTATTGCGTAAAATAAAAAAAAAACAATTACAGAAAGCTGTAAATAAACAAACGAGATACAATCTTCTTAGTATTCTTAAGGAAATTCCCAGAAGAAGGTATGAATAAAATTTTCTGAATTACGCTTCAATATATAGGCATCCAAAATGGCCAGCGTCGCGAATGGAAACGGGAAATGATATTTCCTTATTGCTTTGTTCAGCTTCATGTAGTCCATGCATATTCTTCATCCAATCACCGTTCTTGTTGGAATCATCTCGTTCTTTTCATTTGTGACTACAGTAATTCCTCATTTCTTTGGCACACATTGCATATGACTCACCCATGTGCTGTCAGAGATGGGGTAGATGATGCCGACATCCAACCATTTGATAATTTCTTTCTTCACGACCTCCTTCATGATTGGATTTAGTCTCCATTGATGCTCCACTGTGGCTTTGTACTCGTCGTTCATCATAATTTTGTGCATGTAAATGATGGACTAATGCCTTGAATTTCTGCTATAGTCCAGCCAATGGCTTTCTTGTGTTCTCGTAACACTCTCAGCAACTTATCTTCCTGCTCCAATGTTAGTGATGAAGAAATCATCATAGGTAAATCAGAAGAGTTTCCTAAGAATTCATACCTGAGATGGCTCGGAAGTAGCTTTAGTTCCAGCTGCGGTAGTTTTTCAATCGAGGGTTTGATTCACTCTTTTTTCAGTAGTTCCAAACTTTCCACATGTGGTGTCGATTTGAAGCGAAATGGTCTGTCAAGATAGTTGATACATTCCAGAATTTCATCATCTAGCTCGTTGTCAGTCATATTGGTGATGTAAGCTTCAAGTTTATCTGTGGAAAGTTGCATTGCATCAGTATCCTGAATGATACTATCTACAACATCAATTCTGAAACATTCCTCCTTTTTTTCATCACTGGGGAATTTCATGGATTTGAAAACATTGAATGTAACTTCTTGGTCCTGCACTTTCATGGTTAGTTCTCCTTTTTGTACATCAATAACAGTTCGACCTATAGCCAAAAATGGTCTCTCGAGGATGATTGGTTCATCCTTGTCTTCTTCCATGTCAAGGATAATGAAATCTACAGGGAAAATGAATTTTTTGACTTTAACCAATACATCTTCCACTACACCTTTCGGAAATTTAAGCGATCTGTCAGAAAGCTGCAGAGTAACTGAGGTGGGCATTACTTCTCCAATCTGCATTTTCCTGTAAATAGACAAAGGCATCAAATTAATGTTGGCACATAAATCACACAAAGCCTTACCAAAGTAATGTTCGTCTATGGTGCAAGGGATGGTGAAACTGTCAGGTTCTTTTAACTTTGGGGGAAGCTTCCTCTGAATAATGGTGCTGTATTCTTCTGTCAATGCTACTGTCTCGAAATCTCCAAATCTTCATTTTCGTGATAGAATATCTTTCATGAATTTGACATAGCTCGGCATTTGTTTCAACGCTTCTGTAAATAGAATGTTGATATGCATCTTTTTGAAGATCTCCAAGAATCGAGCAAACTGCTTGTCTAGTTTACTTTTCTGGAGACGCTGTGGAAAAGGTGGAGGTGGAGTGAAATTTTCTTTTGCCTATTTTCCTTCATCTGTGGATCTACTTTGCTACTTTCTTTTGGAACTTCCTCAATGGACGCATTGATTCCAACATCTTTGTTGATTTCAGTACCACTTTTTCAAAGTAATGGCTTGATATTGCTCATTCCCTCGGTTCTTTGGATTTGATTGTGTGTTGCTAGGAAGGGTACCTTGCGGTCTGTAACTCTGAGCATTAGAGATGCTGACTGGCTTTGATTAAATGTTGTTTGGGCTTCAAACATAGCATCGTACTTGGCTTCTTGCTTTTTGAACATCTCTGCAAACATTTCTTTTATTTCTGGTTTTTTTCATACTCCTAGCCTTTGTTCTGCTGTTGGAATCCGAGTGGTGGATTGTTCTTTTGGTGAACTTATGGTGCTCCTCCATATGGTGAAATTATGGCACCGACGATGTTTACAACTTGCGTGCTAAGGTATTGCCAGACATTTGCACATATGCTCCAACCTGGCATTCATTGTTGTGTTGGCTCCGACTTCGTGGATTCCTGCTATTCGTTGAATCATGCTTCTTTCTGTTGGCCACAAAGAATTGTTGTTGGTCATTTCATCAATTAAGTCTCAGGCCTGATCTTCTCCTTTTACCATTAAAGCTCCTTCTGCAGCAGCATCAATTGTGGTTCTCATCAGTCCAGAAAGTCCATTATAGAAGGTTTGGACGTGTAGCAACTTTGCAATATCATGATGAGGATATTTTCTGAGCAATTCCTTGTATCTTTCCCAAGCTTCACAGAGAGATTCTGAGTCATGTTGTACAAATGATGTAATGTCATTCTTTAGTTTTGCAGTTCTGGCTGGTGGAAAGTACTTTGTAAGGATTTTGTGGCTAGAGTGTTCCAAGTTGTGATGGAACCTGCTGGTAGTGAATGTAGCCAAGCTTTCTCTCTGGCTCTCAAGGAATACGGAAACACACGTAGTCTCATTGCTTCTTCTGCCGCTCGGTTGTAATTGAATGTGCCGCAAACTTCCAGGAAGTTGCTGATGTGGGCATTAGGATCTTCAGTTGCATTCCCCCCAAACTAAACTGACTGATGTATCATCTGAATGCATGTTTTGATATCACACGCATTTACTGGTAAGAGAGGAAGTACAATGCATGAAATGAAGCTGTCAACCACTGGAATAGTTCTGTCTCGAATAGGAATTGGTGGTACAACCTCCAAAGGTTTAGGTTCCATGTTGATCAGTGCTTATTGGCCTTCTCGCCTTTCCCTTCTCAACTGTCTTATGGTTCTTTCAATCTATGGGTCAAGCGGACGGATTTCAAAGCCTTTGGTTCTTCTCATGTAGTGTCTGAAAACCTGAAACACAAGAAAACAGAAATAATAAGTAAAAAGAAATTAGACACAAGTAAAATTATCTAATCCTAAAATTAATAAAAGATAAATAAGTACCCGGCAACGGTGCCAAAAACTTGATCGGAGAAGTCACTCACGTAACGCAAGCGCACGTATCGCTCAAGTAGTATAAAATGTATTGATCCCATGAGCACTTAATACCTAAGCTATCAATTTATGAAGTTAAATATTTACGAGCACCTACTAGATTGGTTTGTTGATTGGATTGTGATTTTGAACTAAAACAAGTAAATAAAATAGTGCGAATGTAACTCAAAGGAAAATTCAATATTATGAAACTATCTAGGGTTGTGAATCCTTCCAATATCTTTTAAAAATGAAGTGTTTATCTCACGTTTGTGCAATATATTGGTTTATTAGTCTGGAACACGAATTTATGCAAAAGCCTCTTCCGATGGTCAGATGCAAACACCCAGTATAACCCAATTAATCATATTTCTATGTCAACCAAGTTACCTAAATTCATTAAGATTAAGTTCCAATTATGGCTACCCCTGCCCGAATGGCATATTTCTATCCTGTAAGGAAATCTACCAAGAGTCTCTTGCCCCAAGTTGAGATCGTGAGCTATTGAGTCTAAAGCTAAACCTAAAATCCATTTTCTAAATTCATTTTAAGTTTACCAAATCAATTTTATTAATGGTCAGTTAACAAGAAGCATTAAGCTTAAGGCTCAATAAATAAACCTTTATATTACCCAAGATGTAAAATTACCACTTATAAACCGGTGATATTGGAATTCATCACAACCCCAGATAAAGGGTTTAGTTACCACACATATCTAGGACTATTAAAAACATAAATAAAGTAAATGACATAAAGTAAAGCTGGAAATTAAAAAGATAAAATAAACAATAAAGAAAATGATGGGGTTAAAGGATCCACTTTTATTACTTCTAATTTAGATATCTCCCTTATTATAATATATAAACTTTGCATGACATTACCAACCGATCATATAGGCGGTATCATGATTAAGTAAGATTTATGATTAATTCCAACCGACCATAAAGGCGGTATCCAATTTAGTCAGATGAAAATCAATTTAATTAAGTCCAACAAACCATAAAGGCGGTATCCTATTAATTCAGGTTTTAAATAGTTTATATATTATAATTAAGGGAGATTAATCTAAATATTAGTAATAAAAGCTTAACCTTTGACCCCAGCCGAGGGAAGTTACCTCCTCATACTGAAAAGTAAAATATAAAGACTGAAAAGTAAAGTAAAAAAAGAACTACTGCGTAAAATAAAAAATAATTACAGAAAGTTGTAAATAAACAAACAAGTTACAATCTTCTTAGTATTCTTAAGGAAATTCCCAAAAGAATGTATGAAGAAAATCTTCTGAATTACGCTTCAATTTATAGGCATCTAAAACGGCCAGCGTCGCGACGCAAATTATCTATGCGTCACGACGCATAGTACAGTGAATGTCGGCAGCTCAATAATTTTTCGGCATCGCGATGCGTGAAGGGTTCTGCATCGCTACGCGTTGAACTGTAAACGCGTTCTGATGAGATGTTGACATGTGTCCGCGAAATCACCATGTGTTGCGACGCGTAGGTGCATTGTGTCGAGACGCGTGCACATTAAATGTCGATACTGCATAATTGAGGCGCATCATGACACAGAGGGGTGTGCGCGTCGCGACGCGTGAACAGAGAAATTATAATTTTGCCCTTTTTTGGTAGTTCAAATAGTATATCCAAGAGAACCGTTAGAGGGCCAAATGGATAGATTTGTGATGAATATTGAAGATGGAGAATTGGAGGACAATCTGATACGCCATTCACAAGGAAGATCTTTGTGATCAGACAATACAAGATATTGGTATTTTTTTTATGAGAATGACATTGCTTTTAATGTTGCTATTAGTCCATCATTTGCCAATATGGTGCGATCAATTGGAAATTTTGGCCATGGACTAAAACCATCGACACCATATGAGTCATCAAAAACTATACTGAAAAGGGAATTAGAAAATACGAGAGAAGTTTTTGATGGAGTAAAGAAAAAATGGAGCCAAACAGGAGTGAGCATTATGTCAGATGGGTGGAAGGATATGAGAGGAAGACAATTAGTAAACTTCCTTGTGAACAATCCTTTTGGGACTATTTTTCTTAAATCTGTGGATGTTAGTGATGTAGTCAAGGATGCGATCTTATTGTTCAACCTACTTGATGATGTTGTTGAAGAAGTAGGAGAAGACATTATGATTCAAATGATTATAGATAATGCATCAAACTATAAGAAAGCAGGTGAACTTTTAATGGAAAAGAGGAAACGATTGTGGTGGACGCTGTTAGTGTCCTAGACGTGCCCAAGGTCTTCAAGTCATGATATTGTATGTGAATAATCAAGTGAGTTGCGGAAAAAACTTACATTGATCAGATGAGTGATTTTCACAATCTTTGTATGTTGGAAGCTCCAAGCTTTATGTTGAGTGTTTCCAACCCAAGGGTGAGTTTCCCTATAACCTCACAAGACTCCTTAAGTGCTAGCTTGATTGATTTTTGAAGCAAAAATCAATGGAGAGGAAGAAGATACTCACGGCAAAAGGAGGGAGAAAGAGAGAGTTTGTGTTTTCAACTTGTTACCAAAGTTGATGTGTGTTGGTTTTCCAAAAACCAAAAGTTAAGTATTCCAAAACTTGCTCAACACACTTTAGATGTGTGTAAGTTAACATTAATGCAACCAACTACTTCTATCACACTTGTGACAAGTTGATGTAAGTTAGTGGGTCCCATCACTTTGAATTCAAAATTCAAGTTGGCTTACACAACACACTTTGGGCTCAGGTTCATTTAATCTGATTAAATGAATTTTCCGTCGCTAAATAATTAAATCCAATTTAATTAAATAATTATGCCTTGCAAAATTATTACGATAATCGCTTACGAATTAATTCCAAATTAATTCGTTCGTTTGATTTAAAATCCAATTTTAATTCCGTATTGAAATTCGATTTCAATTAATATATCCAATATATTATTTAATCGATTAATTCTAAATTAATCGCGTTCTCTCTTCTATTTGAATTTTTATCCCAGATAAATTCTTGCCACAATTAATCCTAGATTAATTTTCTCTCACATAATTAATCCCAGATTAATTCTGTTCGAGTCAAATGTCATCAGTGAATCTTTGGGAAGCGGCCCAAAATATCCCTGGATATGTTGGCAGTAAATACAGTTATCAGACTATCCGAACATGTGCGTACCCCGTACCACATTCCTACCGATTTATAAAACATGGTTGGCTTCTAGCAAAACATCGTGCCTACCCAATTCTCCAGAAATATTCAACAAAGAATATATAATTTGTATCAGGCATAGTATACTATGTATTGCGTATTACGATCCAGTATCGGATGTCACATGCTAGCCCCAGGGCTGGAATTGTGTCTGCCCCGTACGAAGCATATATCAGATCACTAGCAACTAGTCTCTGTAATCGGATAATCATGACCTAGTAATACTATTCTGATAGCTGCAGCATTTAAGAGTACTAGTTCTGTATCCATACGTGATCATCGTCTCCATATGACTGAAGTGATACTTCCATCTTGACATCACAACCAACACACTACGATTCTCAATAAACCCAGAAGAGGCGTACACAGAACCTGTTAAAGCTCTGAATGACCAAAACCAAAACGTACTGATTGTCGCAAGTATTAGCGATGTAAGTCTCAGGTTAAGACCAAATACACCTACCCTGATTCAGATTCTCATAGACACGTAGTCATACTACCAATGGAATTCTGAGGGGTCTATCCAGAGCAAAGTTGTTCCAGGTCCAACGGCTAACAGAACCTCATATCACACTTGCATAAGTATCCAATACTTAAATATATGAGAACTATGTCGTTAAGCTTCCATAACGCGCACAAGTGTAATACTAGTCTATTCCGTATTATCGATGTCCAGTCTCGATAATACTACGACTATGGATATTTAATGATTAAACCATTCGTGGATTAATATTGTCTCATATCTTATTAATCTGGAACTAATCATAAGAACTTTTATCATTTATATATCCAAGTAATCCAATTACAAAATGATAAAATAGCAATTTCCTTTGTCACATAGTTAATTTGTACAAAAACACAATGTCTTTTACAAATAGTGATGCTATGGGTCATAATTGTCCAACAATCTCCCACTTGGCACATAGCCAATCACTCAAGTATCTAACACCTGAACTATGTACATGTCGCTCAAACTTTTGCTGAGAAATAGCTTTCCTCAGCGGATCTATAATGTTGTCATCTGAAGTGATCTTTTCGATCTTGACATCGCCACGATGTATGATCTCATGAATCAGATGGAAATGTTGAAGTACATGCTTGGATCGTTGATGAGACCGCGATTCATTAGCCTGTGCTATAGCCCCGTTATTGTCACAATACAAAGGTACGGGCTCATCCGCTAACGGAACTACTCCTAATCCAATTAGGAATTTACGGATCCAAATTGCTTCTTTTGCTGCCTCAGCTGCAGCGATATATTCTGCTTCTGTTGTTGAATCGGAAACAGTCTCTTGCTTGGAAGATTTCCAGCTCACTGCTCCGTTGTTCAAATAAAATATGTACCCCAATTGCGACTTACAGTCATCTTTATCGGTTTGGAAACTTGCATCGGTGAACCCAGTCACCTCAAGTTCTCCTTCCCCATATACTAAGAAAGCATTTTTAGTTCGTGTAAGATGCTTAAGGATGTTCTTAATAGTAATCCAGTGACCATCACCTGGATCGGCCTGATAGCGACTGCACATGCTCAAAGCATATGAGACATCAGGTCGCGTACATATCATGGTATACATGATCGATCTGACTGCAGAAGTGAACATGATCTGACTCATGTTATCTCTCTCATATTTAGTTTTAGGACATATGTCCTTAGATAGAGAGACGCTATGTGACACTGGAAGCAGCCCCCTCTTAGACTAATCCATGTTGAATCTCTTCAACACTTTGTCAATGTAAGAGCTCTGGAAGAGTCCAAACAACTTTCTAGATCTATCCTGGTAGATCCTTATTCCCAGAATAAAGGCTGCTTCTCCCATATCTTTCATGGAGAATTTTAATGAAAACCAAGCTTTCACCGATTGTAGCATGGGAATGTCATTGCCAAGAAGTAATACATCATCAACGTAAAAGACGATGAATGTCAGTGCGCTCCAACTAACCTTCTTATATACACAAGGATAATCTTTATTTTGAATGAAATCATATTCTTTTATACTCTCATCAAAACGTTGGTTCCAAGAACGCGATGCTTGCTTCAATCCATAAATGGATCGATTTAACTTGCAAACCTTGTTTGCATGTTTTGGCACAACAAAACCGTCAGGTTATTGCATATAAAAATCCTCCAAAAGGTTTCCATTAAGGAAAGTGGTTTTGACGTCCATCTACCATAATTCATAATCAAAATATGTAGCAATAGCAAGCATTATCCGAAGGGATTTAATCATGGCAACAGGTGAAAAAGTTTTGTCGTAATCGACACCATGTCATTGATGATACCATTCCACTACAAGCCTAGCTTTTACGTTTGTATGTTGCCATCCATGTCCATCTTTTTTTCGAAGACTCATTTACAACCAATCGGCTTAACGCCTTCTGGTGCATCAACCAGTGTCCAAACTTGGTTGATATATATGGAATCCATTTCGGACTTCATGGAATCTTTCTATAAAGAGGATTCGATACCCTGTATCACTTCCTCATACGTAGTCGGTTCATCTTCCTCAATGAGATTAATATCTACATGAGGTGAGATCAGAAACCCATACCTCTCAGGTTGTTTTTTGACTATCTCTGACCTACGCGGTTCTTGTGTATTAGAAGATTGTGGTACAGTCTCATCCCTGATGAACTGTCCATGTTCTGTGAGGGAGTCGGTGCCAGAAACAGTATCACTCTGATTTTCATCGAGTTCTACTTTCCTCCCACTCACCACTGCATTTAGGAATTCCTTCTCCAGGAAAACCGCATGGAGAGCAACAAATACCTTGTTCTCTTTTGGGTTGTAGAAGTAATATCCTTTTGTTTCCCTATGATAACCTACAAATAGGCATTTATATGATTTGGGTTCTAGTTCGGTACCATCCAAAAGTTTAACATATGCCCAGCATCCCCAAATCTTCAGGAATAAGAAACCCGGTTTCTTTCCTGTCCATATTTCATATAGAGTCTGCCCAACAAACTTTGATGGAACCTTATTCAAAATAAGTATTGCACTGTTCAATGCGTATCTCCAGAAGGAAATTGGTAGCTCAGTGCGAATAATCATTAACCTTACAATGTCTAACAAAGTTCGGTTTCTCCGTTCGGACACACCGTTCAATTGAGGTGTTCTGGGAGGAGTCCACTGTGAAATAATACCATATTCTTTCAGGTAATCGAGAAACTCATTGCTTAAGTATTATCCACCACGGTCTGACCGTAGTATTTTAATACTTTTGCCGGTCTGTTTTTCTACTTCGAGTCGAGAATCTTTGAATTTCTCAAAAGTTTCCGACTTATGTCTCATAAGATACACATAACCATAACGCGATGCATCATCCGTAAAGGTTACGAAGTATTCATATCCACCTCTAGCCTGGCTAGACATGGGCTCACATACGTCACTATGAACGAGGGCTAACAGGTCGGTGGCTCGTACACCGTTACCTCTAAAATGCGTTTTAGGCATTTTGCCTAATAAACAGGATTCACATACGTCATATGAATTAGGATCAAATCCGTCCAAGTATCCACTCTTCGAAAGTGTGGATATACGAGTCTTGTTAATGTGTCCCAGACGAAAATGCCACAGATAAGTTTCATCTGTTTTACTCAATTTGAGCCTTTTATTTGTCATATTATATGTTTGAGATTTATTTATATTCAAAATATAAAGACCATTATTAGCATCAGCTGTACATATATCAAAATCATCTTTATAAACAAACTCCCAGTGTTCCGGAATACAAAGGTATACCCGCATTGGGTCAAACAAGATACATAGATAATGTTTCTAGTCAAACTAGGTACACAATAACTGTCTGATAATAAAAGTACATGCCCTGAGGGCAGTTCCAAAACATAGGTCCCTACAGCCAAAACAACGACTCTCGTCCCGTTTCATACTCGTAGGTCAATCTCGCCTGGAGCCAGTCTCCTGCTAATCTGCAGATCCTGCACATTAGTACATATATGAGTACCATATCCAGAATCAAAAATCCAATTTTTAAAACTAGAAGTAGACATGTTAATTTCAATAACAAACATACCTGAAGCCGGAGCCTTTCCCGCCTTCACTTCCTTCATGTGTGCCTTGTACTCACGGAAGTCACGCTTCCAGTTGTTGGACATTATGACCCATAGCGTCACTATTTGCACAGATCATTGTGTTGTTGTAGCAAATTAACTATGTGACAAAGAAATTGCACTCTCATCATTTGTGATTAGATCACCATAGATATATAAATGAAGAGAGGTCCCTATGATTAGTTCCTGGATTGAGATGATATGAGACAGTATCAGTCCACGAAGGATTAATCATTAAATATCCCTAGCCGTAGTATTATCGAGACTGGACATCGATAATGCGGAATAGGCTAGTATTGCACTTGTGCGCGTTTGTGAGGGCACAACGGCATAGTTCTCATATATATAAGTATTGGATACTTATGCAAGTGTGATAGGAGGTCGTGTTTCACCGATGGTACGGGAAACAGATTCGCTCTGGATAGACCCCTCGGAATCCCATTGGTATTATGACTATGTGTCTATGGGAGGCCGAAATCAAGGTAGGTGTGTATAGTCTTAACCTGAGACTTACATCGCTAATACTTACGATAATCGATAGACTTTGGTCTTGGTGGTAGGGGACTTTAAACGGGTTCTGAGTACACCACTTCTGGGTTTATCAGAGAGTCGTAGTGTATTGGGTGTGATGTCAAGATGGAAGTGTCACTTCAGTCATTGGAGATGATGTCATGCAGGATACGGTACTAGTGCTCTTGAGTGTTGCGCAACCAATCGGGATATTGTGACCAGGTCATGTATATCCGATTATAGAGACTATGTTACCAGACATCCGACATGTGTTTCGGACGGGGCAGACACTTATCCAGCCCCAGCCCTAGCACGTGATTATCCGATACTGGGCAATATACACAATACTACGGTATACTACGCTTGATACAGATCTATATATTCCTGTAAGAATATTTCTGGAGAATTGGGTAGGCATGGCGCTTTGCTAGAAGCCAACCTTGTCTTGTAAATCGATATAAACGTAGTACGAGGTACTTACGTGTTCGGACAGTCCGACGATCGTATTTACTGCCAACATATCCGGAGATCTCATGGGTCGCTTCCTGAAGATTCACCGATGATGTATAACTCGCACTTTAATTAATCTAGGATTAATTAGAAGAGAGAGAGATAGAATTAATCTGGGATTAATTCAATGAGAGAGAAAATTAATCTGGGATTAATTGCGGAGATATTTTATCTGGGATAAAATATTAATTAAAGAGAGAGAACGATTAATTTGGAATTAATCGATAAAATTAATATATTCGATATATTAATCGAAATTGGATTTCGACGCGGAATTAAAATTAGATTTTAATTCGGGCGAACGAATTAATTTAGAATTAATTCGTTAGCGACGTGAATAGTGAATTCGCTAGGCGTAATCATTTAATTACGACGCGACGGAAAATTCGTTAATTTGGAATTAGCGAACCCGAGCCCGAGAGTGATTGCGAGCGCGTTCGCATTTCGAATTCGAGTGCGGCACGCAAGTCACATCAAGCGTCAAATCAATAGTCGCGTCAATTGTCAAATCAATTGTCACTTTGAGTGATGTGACTTGACAACATGTCACTTTATTAAAGTGATGTGATGTGACTTAAAGTAAAAGTTGAAATGATGGAAAGCATTATTGCTTTTTATTTTTTGACTTTAGAATTAAATGAAATAAATATATATATTAGATATCTTTTTCTCTCTTACAAGAGTACAGTACACGGTCTCTTCCTCTCCCTCTCTTTTCCCTCTTCTTCTTCTCTTCCACTTCACGGCATGGTGCCGATTTTCTCCTCATTTTTTTTGGTTAGACCGATTTTTGAGAAGCAAATTGAAGAAGACTTAGTGCTAGCACACCTTGAGTTGTATATAGGTGATAGGGAAACGAAATCTTTGAGCATGGAAGATTGAAGCTTGGAGCTTCAATGGAGTCTTGCATGGCCGAACATGGAGGAAGACAAACCAGTCCAAACCGCACAGCCCACTGTCAAGGAAAGCCATTGCCGAGCTTGGAGGGAGCTCAAAAACGCATCTTGTTCTTCATCCATCAAAACCGAATTCAATGTGAGTTGATTCCGCCATCTCCTTTGATGTGTTCATATGTGATTTTTTATGCATTGTTTGTGATCTTGTGGACTTGATTAAACTCCAACACCAGTGACCTCGTTCGCCACAATGTAGGCATACATCTTGGTATATGTCATTTTCCTTCCCAGAAGACTTTGACGATTTGGCCTTGTCCTTTCTTTTCTTCTTCTTCTTCACACCTCCAGAAGCCTTCAGCCAAGCCTTGGCCTTCTGAGATGTCGAAGTAAGATGCGCCTCACGCTTCTTGCCTTTCAGAAGCTCTGGCTCTGCCTCTTTCAGCATCGCCATCAACTCTCCAAGAGTCTTCTCTTGGTTCATCATATTGTAGTTCATGATGAACCTGCCCCAGCAGTCTGACAGAGACTGTAAGATCAAATCTATGGAAGTCTCAGCCTCGAAGGTTATGCCCAGCTGACCTAGCCGTTCGATGACAGTAATCATCTAAGATCAAAGATTAGATCTATGAAGGTCCTTCAATTTCAACATCATGTTGTATGGATCCAATCCCTTATTTTGACGACGAAATTGAGGACTCATTGCCGCAAGCATGACGGATTGAGCAGTTGAGTTGTCATCAATGTGAGTCTTCCAAAGCTCATGATCAACAACCCGCTCATGTGCAGGCTCAGGCCCGAGAGGTCTGTCTATGACATAGAGCAACTTCACGGCTCCCAGGACAATCTTGAGATTCATCTCCCAATCTGGAAAATTCACGCTGTTAAAGAGATTATTGCCTATGACGATGTCTCTGTTGGATAGTTATGAACCATAGCGTCACTATTTGTACAGATCATGGTGTTGTTGTACAAATTAACTATGTGACAAAGGAAATTGCTCTTTTATCATTTGTGATTAGATCACCAAGATGTATAAATGATGAAAGGTCCATATGATTAGTTCCGGATTGATAAGATATGAGACAGTATCAATCCACGAAGGTTTAATCATTAAATATCCCTAGTCGTATTATTATCGAGACTAGACATCGATAATGCGGAATAGACTAGTATTACACTTGTGCATGTTATGGGAGCATAAAGGCATAGTTCTCATATATTTGGGTATAGGATACTCATGCAAGTGTAGTATGAGGTTGTGTTTTACCGATGGTACGGAAAACAGCTTCGCTCTGGATAGACCCCTCGGAATTCCATTGGTAGTATGACTATGTGTCTATGGAAGTTTGAATCAGGGTAGGTGTATTTGGTCTTAACCTGAGACTTGCACCGCTAATACTTGCGACAATCAATATACTTTGGTTTTGGTCGTCCAGGGCTTTAACAGGTTCTGTGTACGCCTCTTCTGGGTATATTGAGAATCATAGTGTATTGGGTGTGATGTCGAGATGGAAGTATCACTCCAGTCATAGTGGAGATGATGATCACGTAGGATACAGAACTCGTTCTCTTATATGCTGCAGCTATCGGGATATTATGACTAGGTCATGTTTATCTGATTATAGAGACTAGTTACCAAAGATCTGATATGTGCTTCGTATGGAGCCGACACATTTCCAGCCCCAAGCCTTGCACGTGACATCCGATGCTGGATCGAAATATGCAATACTACGTATACTATGCCTGATATAGATCATTTATTCCTGTAAGGATATTTCTGGAGAATTGGGTAGGCATGGCACTTTGCTAGAAGCCAACCTTGTCTTGTAAATCGGTAAAAATGTAGTACTAGGTACGTACGTGTTCGGATAGTCCGACGATCGGATTTACTGCCAATATATCCGGTGATCTCATGGGTCGCTTCCCGAAGATTCACCGATGATGTATGACTCGCACTTTATTAATCTGGGATTAATTAGTAGAGAGAGAAAATTAGTCTGGGATTAATTACGGAGATATTTTATCTGGGATAAAATATTAATTAAAGAGAGAGAATGATTAATTTGGAATTAATCGATAAAATAATATATTCGATACATTATACGAAATTGGATTTCGACGCGGAATTAAATTTAGAATTTAATTCGGGTGAACGAGTTAATTTAGAATTAATTCATTAGCGACGTAAATAGTGATTTTGCTAGGCATAATTATTTAAGTGCGTCGCAACAGAAAATTCGTTAATTTGGAATTAGCGAACCTGAGCCCGGGAGTGTTTGCGGGCGTATTCGCATTTGAATTCAAGTGCGGCCCACAAGTCACATCAAGCGTCAAATCACTAGTCAATCAATTGATGTGACAACTTGTCACTTTTGATGTGATTGATAGTAGTTGTTGGAAGTGGTTGTGGCTTAATTGCCATTTGACTTTTGAAAGCAAAAATTGAAAATGAATTTTTTAATTCATTTTGTGTATTAGATACACAATTCATCCAACAACCAAACTAACACCACTCTCTCCACTCTTCTATCTCTCTCTCGCCCAAAGGGGCTGTTTCCATTCTTCTCTTCACTGCCATCACCGAGAATGAAGGAGAAGCAAATGGTAATTTTTGTGGCAAAAATTACCGAGTGCTAGCACATAATGGAGACATACAAAGGTGATAGGGAAACCCACTTGTGAGCTTGAAATCACCACCCAAAAGATTGGAGCTTGGACCGAAAATGGAACAATTTTGGAGGACAAAATCTGCACTTTGCCGTGAGCTTCCAAGGAGGGCGGAAAAATTTTTGTTCTTCGACGCATCGCCTCAACCGATCGATGTAAGTATTCCGCAACTTCTTCGAGTATTCACATGTTAATTTCATTGCTTTAAATCGATCCTTGGGACCGTAGAAACCCAACAGTCTCTAACGCTAATCTTTCAAGTAATCTTGATTGCAATAGTCCAACTATCCAATCAACGATATCGGGTACAATCAAATGTAATGATTACTATAGTCCAACTATATAATCAACTACAAATGAAGTAATGGTACAGTCCAACTGTTCAAAGAAAACAATAAAATATTAGTCCAACTAATACAAATATATAACAACGAAAAATAAAGCGCGCATTTAGCAAGTAGTAAACGAAATTGTAAATTTAATACTGGCCTCCCATAATTTTTCGGCGAGCCTCTAACCCTCTATTGAGTACTCGGGAAACCCAGTTTCCTAGTGGGCTAGGATCCCGTTAAATAACACACAACCTTGACTTTGGCCAACAAGCTGTATGAAACTTAACTAGGTAGATCTCTAAGATCAATTGGATCCCATCCAATTCCTATATCCGGTAGGTGGACCTCAAAGTCCAAATATATATCCAATATATATATATATATCCTAGCATTTTCCTCTGAATCAACTAAGCTTTGGCTTTGGCTCAACAAGCTTAATGATTCCAGTTAAGCGTGACCCATTGACAATGGGAAAGCTTCGTAATCCACGTCGATGTACAGAAGTGACCTTGACTTTGGCCAACAAGTCACAACTGCCTAAGACATGCGATATATAACAAAGCCTTCGTGGTTCAAACACATCTTCGATGGACAATGATCTTGACTTTGGCCAACAAATCAAAGCCAATCTTGGATCTTGAGAAAGAACCACTCAATGGAAGAAATACAATTAATATTGAAGTGAGGGTTTTCATGTAAATTGACATCAAATTTATTATCTTTGATTAGGTCTCATCATACACCCTTAAACATGCATTCTAAAAGCATAATAAGGTGCGAATAAATTAATAATGATATGCGGATGGATATATAACAAACTTTGTTCCTATAACAAATCTCTCACTTTCCTTTCTCCCGCTAGCACTATACATACTTCTACCCAATTACATATTACATTAAAGAAATCTCATTTACATTGAGGGGAATTGGTGAGAAGAGAAATACAAAGAGTAAAGAGATAATAGGCTGGACACGCAGGTCCAATTTAATAAATTCCGAATTTATTACAACAATTTCCAAAATTGCCCCCTCCCTTCTAATATCCATCCGATATACATTATTCATACAAATACATCCAAGTATTCACACAAAGCATGTTATTCAATCAATCTAATCCAATTAATTAATCTTTGAATTAATGACCATCCAATGTTCAAACAACGATTTGATTTGTGTGAGTCCAACTCGTTTAAGAATAAATACTCAAAGTACGTATTCTTGAATTATATCGAACTACAATTTTAAATCCAATTTAATTTGAATTCAATACTAATTCGAATTTAATTCCAAATTAAATAATTATACTTATTTATGTGCCTTAAAGACTTGGATTCCAAATCCAATCCAATTGGGTCTCAAAAGCCCAATTAGCATCCAATGCCAATTTAATTAAAGTCCAATAGGCTTTCAATTAATTCTTTAGGCATGGGCTTTGGCCAATTATGGATCTAATCCAAGATGCCAAGGCCCAATAAGGAATCACCCTTTTGCCAAAAATCAATTTAGGCCCAATTAAATTATTAAAGCCCCAAAAATTATATTTGGACTTTATGGAAATGGTTTTAGGCCAAATTTGAATCCAATTTAATTGTCCAAAACCATACTTCGCCCAACTGACCGGTGCTTACACACATACGTCTAACGCAAGCGCATGTATCGTTCAAGTAGTATAAAAAATATCGATCCCATGAGGACTTAATACCCAATCTATTAATTTTATGAGGTTAAATGATTACTAGTATCTAACAGGTTGATTGATTGATTTGAAATGGTGAAAATTTTAAATTTAAAAACAAGTAAATAAAATTACACGAAGGTCGGTTTAAGAAAATTCAATATTAAAAACTATCTAGGGTTGTGAATCTTTCTAATATCTTTTAAAAGATGAAGTAGTTATTTCATGTTTGTGTAATAAATCGGTTTACTAACCTGGAACACTAAATTATGCGAAAGCCTCTGTCGATGGTCAGACGCAAATACCCAGTTTAACCCAATTGAACCATATGTCTATGTCAACCAAATTATCTGGATTCATTAAGTTTAAGTTCCAATTATGGCTACCCCCACCCGACAGGTATATGTCTATTCTGTAAGGAAATCTATTAAAGGGTTATCTATCCTCAATGAAGATCGTGGGCTATTAAGTCTAAGGCTGAAACCTAAAATTCATTGTCAAGTTTATTTTAGATTTACCAGATCAATCTTATTAGTGGCCAATTAACAAGACGCATTAAGCTTAAGACTTAATAAGTAAACCTTTAAATTACCCAAACTTTAAAATAACCCCTTATAAACCGGTGATATTAGAATTCATCACAACCCCAGATAACTAACTTAGTTACAACACATAACTAGGGCTAGTAAAAACTTAAATGTAAAAGACATAAAGTAAAAATGTGAAATTGTAATTGCGGTAAAGTAAAAGCTGAAAAGTAAAATACAATAAATTAAATGCTAAGGTAAAAGGATCAACTTTTACTATTACTAATTTAGATATCTCCCTAAAAATAATATATTTACTTGTGATTATTTTACCAACCGGCCATATAGGCAGTAGCCTGATTAAGTCAAATTAAGTCCAACCAGCCATAAAGGGAGAACCAAAATAAACCTGCCATATAGGCGGTAAGAAAATTTAATTACCAACCGACCAATCTGGCGGTATCATTGATTAGTCAGGTTTAAACCAGATTAAAATGAATTACCAACCGACCAATATAGCGGTATCTTTTTTAAGTCAAATTTTAAATATTGAATATATTATATTTAGGGAAGATTAATCTAAATAGCAATAGTAAAAGAATTACCTTTCACCCTAGCATGGGGGAGTTACCTCCTCATGGTGAATAGTAAAAACTGTAAAAAGTAAAGAAAATAAATTACTATTATTACATAATGTAATTAAAATTAATTACAAAACTGAAATTAAAAGAAAATAGATAGAAAACTCCATATTTACATCAGAGAAATTAGAGAGGAAGGTATATCTGAAACTGAAATTTCGAGCTCTATTTATAGGCCCAAATAAAGTCCCCGCGTCGCGACGCCAAGTTTGTTCTTACGTCGCGACGCGATGACGTGTCATCACGTGATTGGCCGGTTTTGATTCTTATCTGCTGACGTGGCGATTGCGGATAATTTGATTCAATAATTATGCTGACGTGGCGACACGTGGCTAAAGGGATTGTCGGTACCATAAGATTCTGACACGTGGCACGCTCTGATTGGTTGATGATGACGTGGCGATGACGTGGCACTTTGGCTCGGTCAACCGGTGATGTGGATAATGATGTGGCAGACACGTGGAGTGACATGTGGCGACACATGGCGATGGCGACTGTCGGCACCGTAGGATGATGACACGTGGCACGGCACACGTTAGCAGATCGGCTGTGATGGTGACACATGGCACGACGCACGTTAGAAAAGTCAAACTTCTCAGATTCTGACTTGTGGACCCGACGCACGTTAGTATGGATCGGCGCACGTTAGGCATCGCGACGTGCAAAATGATAATTTTGCCATTTTCGTCCTTTTTCACTGTTTTGGCCCCAAATCACCTCCAGAATGTCCTGAAACTTTATTTATCTACAAAATAGCACAAAACACATCAAAATATTCACAAAACTCAAGAAACTATACCAAATATTAAGTTAAATGAGTGCGAAATAGTGATATAAATACCACTCATCACACCCCCAAACCTAACATTTTGCTAGTCCTCGAGCAAAACATAGAATAAAATAACATAAACATCTTAAAATAAAATTTAACTAAGCCACTTTCGTAGGGATCACGGTTGCATTTAGCGTATGCAACATGCCTTTAAACCCCTAGGTGTCCCTAGTGGACGAGTTGTAGTCTCGTGAGGGTTTACAGTAATGATACCCACAAATATTTTACAAAAGTAAAAAAGGTAGTGAAACTAATACACACAAAAGCAAAAAGACAAGAGAAAATAGAATAAAGAAGTTAGTGACTAATCAGGTGAAATTTCTACTCAAAGTTACTAGTTGTTTTGTTTCTTTCTAAATTACTGAATAAGTAAATTCTCCGATTATATTTATCATTCTCCATATACACAGCCAAAAAAATATTAAACAACTCATTTTTGCCCACAACAGTCACAAGTGCAGTTGATAATAAGGTAATATTTTTGTCCTAAAGTTTTATTAGAATTCACACCTTTTGTAGCAATGGAATAATTTTTCTGATTTTTCTGATTTTTTCTTTGATTTTTGATTTTTTTTTTATTTATATACAATACATTCCGTCTATGTAGCGAGTGTTGGGTCGGTGGCTCCCAAACCAGTTGGCTTTAGAGCACCAGGTGTTAAGACACACATACTGACTTAATTATTCAGACTTAGATATATATATATATATATATATATATATATATATATATATATATATTTTCAACATCCTTGATCCATGTAGCGAGCTTTGGGCCAGTGACTCCCAAACCAGTTGGCTTTAGGGCACTAGGTGTTAAAACACCCTTACAGACTTAATAACTCGGACCTCAGACATTTTTTTTTACTCCATTGCTTTTTGAGATGCTTCCTCCAATTAAACTAGAGCACTGAATATTACAAACTTTTCAATTATAGCTCATGTCCGTATGTTACCATGCACATTGATAATACCTGCCAACTGAGTATATGAAGATCCATTTTAGTCAGTATTATGGAGAATTCACAAATTAAAATAATTCAAAAGGAAATAAACAAAAATTAACTTGTTCCGAAATAGGTTTTAGACACGTCTCAGGAGTGGAAACTCCTTACTCAGCTATCTCTTACCAATTTCATCTTTTTAGTCAAAATAAAAACACAAAAACGCAAAATATTTTTGTAATTTTTGAAAAAATTTCAAATTTTTTTGTATTTTTCGAAAAGTTTTGGACTAAAAATAAAAACAACACACCACTAAAAATAAGATACTGATCAACTAATTCCCTCCTCCAAACCTAAATGAGACATTGTCCCCAATGTCTTAAACAGTAGAAGAAGAGTTTAGAAGATAATATTTGGTTAGCTGAAATTCTACAGGAAATTAAAGGTTAAGATCCAGATTAATCCGATGCCTCTTACCACGATCGTCCTCGGACCAATTTATCTTTGAAAGGATAGGGTCAGCTTGTGGTTCATAGGCTAAGATTTGGTCAATTAGATCCGGAGCAGTTCTGGCAGTAAAGAGGAGTTCTTTTAAAAGTTTTGACACGAACCCATTTCTCCGGGCATCATCAAAAAACAGACAAAGAAAATCATAAAATCCATCAACATTAAACAACCCAATTGGTTTCTGGTGTATGTTCAAGTTCGCCCAAGATAGCACTATAAAAATTTCCTCCAATGTGCCCAAGCCACCTGGCAAAGCAATAAAAGCATCAGCACGGTTAATCATTTCTACCAATCGTTCAGACATACCTGTCACGATCAGTTCCTCTCCGTTTGATGGTTCAATAAGATTTGCCTCTGCCAAAGGTTTTGGGATGATTCACAAAACCTGACTGCCTCCTTCCTGTACGGCCTTTGAAACGATCCCCATTAGTCCAAAATTGCATCCGTCATATACTAAGTGCATATTCCTTACAGCTAAGACTCGACCCAATTCATGTGCTGCTTCTACGTATTGTGGCTAAGTACCAACACTAGTACCGCAAAACACACAAATGTTTTCAACTCGTCTTCTTGAAGTGGCTTCCATGTTTTACTCTGGATGTCTTCAAAAGTGCAATGATGAGTTGAATTTATAACACCTGAAAAAGGGTGAGTAAAATAATAGCACTAGTTCCTACCAAATGACAATTATTAGTTAAACAGTAAAATAAATCGTTATAGTTAAAAAGGTCTGGATCATGTCGGAGAAAATAAAAGAAAACAACAAAACAAATCACAATTATTAGGAAAAGACAAAGAGATATAATATGTACAAGAAAAGTAGCGGCTTGATTGACGTCTATGCGTCAGGGACAAGCTTCCCATCCAATTTTCTTATAAATTGGCAAACAGGGTCTTTTTGAGTCAGATTCCCGAGACTTAACTGTTGTCTTTCTTTTTGAAATTGTGCATATAACACACGAATTTCACGATACACATATCCACTGGGATGCGTCTCAAGAGTTTTAGATATATCATCCAAAGACTCCTTACTCAAGCCATCCCTAATGAAATTAATCTTATCTTCGCGGTTATCAGACATCATTCCTAAAGAACGACAACGAGTATCACAAAACATACGAGCACATTTATAACAAACACACATTCTTTTGGCTCTTCTCTTTTTAGTATATGTGCTCCTTCCTAAACCAGGCAGATGTGAAATAAAAGAGTCAGAAGACTCACCTGCCAATCGGACCCATGCTTCAATAATCCAACGAGTGTCAATAGGAATACTTTTGATCATCAGTAACCTCATTTATTCCAAGCGAGCTTTGTAGACTTTCATCAGAGATTTTTGAGGGAGAGAAGGAAATTGCTTGCGAAGATTTGCGAGAGCTTCTTCCATCGTGAAATGACTTTACCTGCAAAAATTAAACATACAAAAATAAAACACACCAGATCATAATATATACATAAATTGCATGGGTTGCCTCCCTGCGAGCGCTAAGTTTTAACGTCATCAGCTAGACGTGACTTCTCGAACTTTAGGCTGGATCTGAAAGTGTGACATTTTCTTTTTGTTGCTCAAATGATTCTCCCCAGTAGTGCTTAACACGCTTGTTTTTAACCTTGAAAGTTTTGTTGGAGTCAGGATCATGTATCTCAACGGCTCTGTCTGGTAAAACCTTGGTGATCACAAATGGACCTGACCACCGTGATTTTGGCTTCCATGGGAAGAATTTCACCCTTGATTTGTTTAACAGTACCTTATACCCTAGTTCTAGTTGTATGCGCACTAACTTCTCATCATGTTTTTTCCTTGCCTTTTCTTTGTACAATTTGGTATCCTCAAAAGGCTGATTGTGAAATTCCTCTAATACGTTGAGCCGGTGGAACTTTTTCTCTTCTATTGCTTGTAGTGCAAGAATTGGCTTTTTCAGTGCAAAAGACGCTTTATCTTCAGGCACCACAGGAAATTGACATGTTTTAAGTTTGTCAATAGAACTTTGCATTGCATTGGAGTTCTGAATGGTACTGTGTATCACATCAAGTCTGAAACATTCCTCATTCTTTTCATCATCTGGGAAATTCATGGCCTTGAAAACATTGAATGTTACTTCTTGGTCTTGTACCCTCATGGTTAATTCTCCTTTTTGTACATCAATAATGGTTCGACCTGTAGCCAAGAATGGTCTCCTGAGGATGATTGGCACGTCTGCGTCTTCCTCCATATCAAGGACAATAAAATCTGCTGGGAAAATGAATTTGTCAACCTTGACCAGCATATCCTCAACTACATCTCTTGGAAATACGAGCGTTCTATCAGCAAGTTGTAGAGAGACTGAAGTGGGCATTGTTTCTCCAATTTGCAGTTTCCTGAAAATAGAGAAAGGCATCAAGTTAACACTTGCACCTAAATCACATAAAGCCTTACCAAAGTTATGTTCTCCTATGATGCATGGAATGGTGTGTTGGAGTTCTACGGTCCCGAGGATCAAATACAAAGCAAGAAACAAGTGTGCGAATACAACGAGGAAGTCACAGAATACTTACATCGATCGGTTGAGCGACGCGGCAACGAACAAAAAATAATTTTCTGCCCTTGTGAGTGCTCGGCAGTCAACTGTCACAGCTCACTGTTTTCGGCTTCAATCTTCGTCCAACAAGCTCCAAGCTTTGGTTGATGATTCCAAGCTCATGGGTGGACTTCCCTATCACCTTCGCATGTCTCTCGGAGTGCTAGCTCTTGATGTTTTTGCCACAAAAACATCACATTTTGCTTTCTTTTTCCTCCTTGACTCTCGGCAGTGGGCTGCCAAAACCAGAAGAAAAATGGCCCTCCATGGGCGTAAGAGAGATAGAAGTTGGAGAGAAGAGAGAGTTAGGTTGGAAGAAGAAAGTGTATCTAATACACTTAATTAATTTCCAAAATTAATTTACTTATATTTTCTCTTTGAAAATTTCAAGCCATAAATGCTTGCCAACCACACACATCACTTCCCATCAATCAGTGAATAGTGACTGGCGTCAATCACTCAAAGTGAAAGACATCTATCACTTGATTGACGAATGATGTGACGCTAGATGCGACTAGCGATTTGACGCTTGATTTGACTTGCGTGCCGCACTCGAATTCGAAATGTGAATGCGCTCGCAAATAATCCCGGGCTCGGGTTCATTAATTCCAAATTAATGAATTTTCCGTTGCGACGTAATTAAATGATTATGCCTAGCGAAATCACTATTCACGTCACCAACGAATTAATTCTAAATTAATTCGTTCACCCGAATTAAAATCTAATTTTAATTCCGTGTCGAAATCAAATTTCGTTTAATATATCAAATATATTGTTTTATCGATTAATTCCAAATTAATCGTTATCTATCTTTAAATGATATTTTATCCCAGATAAAATATCTCCGTAATTAATCCCAGATTAATTTTCTCTCTCATCTAATTAATCCCAGATTAATAAAAGTGCTTGTCATACGTCATCGGTGAATCTTCGGGAAGCGACCCATGAGATCCTCGGATATGTTGGCAGTAAATTTGGTCGTCGGACTATCCGAACACGTAAGTACCTAGTACTACATTTATACCGATTTACAAGACAAGGTTGGCTTTTAGCAAAGCGCCATGCCTACCCAATTCTCCAGAAATATCCTTACAGGAATATAAGGATCTATATCAGGCGTAGTATACGTAGTATTGTGTATATCAATCCAGTATCGGATGATCACGTGCTAGGCCTGGGGCTGGAATTGTGTCTGCCCCGTACGAAGCACATGTCGGATGTCTAGTAACTAGTCTCTATAATCGGATAAACATGACCTTGTCATTTTATCCCGATGACTGCAGTACTTAAGAGAACCAGTACCGTATCCTACGTGACCATCATCTCCATATGACTGGAGTGACACTTCCGTCTTGACATCACACCCAACACACTACTATTCTCAATATACCCAGAAGAGGCATACACAGAAACCAGTTAAAGCCATGGACGACCAAAACCAAAGTATATTGATTGTCTCAAGTATTAGCGGTGCAAGTCTCAGGTTAAGACCAAATACACCTACCCTGATGTCGGACTTCCATAGACACATAGTCATACTACCAATGGAATTCCGAGGGGGTCTATCCAGAGCGAATCGGTAAAACACAACCTCATATTACACTTGCATGAGTATCATATACCCAAATATATGAGAACTATGTCGTTATGCCCTCACAACGCGCACAAGTGTAATACTAGTCTTTTACGTATTTATCGATGTCCAATCTCGATAATACTCTGACTATGGATATTTAATGATTTATCCTTCATGGACTGATACTGTCTCATATCATTCTCAATCCATGAACAAATATTAAGGACCTTCTATCATTTATACATCTAGGTGATCTAATCACAAATGATAAGAGTGCAATCTCTTTTGTCACATAGTTAATTTGTACAACAACACCATGATCTGTATAAATAGTGACGTTATGGGTCATAATTGTCCAACAATCTCCCACTTGGCCTATAGCCAGTCACTCGAGTGTCTAACACCTGAACTATGTACGGTTGGCTCAAACTGTTGAGAAATGCTTTCTTCAGCGGATTTGCATGATTATCGTCTGATGCGATTTATACGATCATTACATCGCCACTATGTATGATTCGAATGAATCAGATAAATATCGAAGTATATATCTAGATCGTTGATGAGACCGTTAATTCTTTAGCCTGCGCTGTAGCCTAGCTCAGCTGCTAATAGAACTATATCTAATCTAATTAGATTTGTTATCGACCCAGAAGGCTTCCATTGCTGCCTCAGCTACAACAATAACCCGAATTTGTTGTTTATTCGGTAACAGTATCTTGCTTGGAAGATTTCCAGCTCACTGTTCCGTTATTCAAACTTTATAGTACCATTTGCGACTTATAGTCGTTTTATCGATTTAGTAACTTGTTGCAGTGATCCCAGTCACTTCAAGTTCTCCATCTCCATAGTTTAAGACAGCATCCTTAGATCTCTAAGATACTAATGGATGTTCTTAACATTAATCCAGTAACTATCACTAGGATTGGCCTATTTGTGAATCCATATGCTCAAAGTGTATGAGACACCAGGTCGCGTACATTTTTCAATGTATGAGTTCTCAGAGAGTTTTTATGAAAGCCAAGCTTTCGCCGATTTTATTATGGGAATATCATTTCCAAGAAATGATGTATCTTCATTATTTATAGGACAGCCACTGTCAGTGCGCTCCCACTAACCTCATTGTATACACAAGAATCATTTCATTTTGAATTAAATCATAAACTATTATGATTACATCAAAACGGTAATTCCAAGAACCTAATGCTTGCTTCAATCCAAACATGGATCGAATAACCTGCAAACTTTATTTGCTAGTTTTTGTACGACAAAACCGACAGGATGTTTTAAACATCCTCCAAAACGTTTCCTTTTCAGGAAAGCGATTTTCCCGTTCAGCTGTTATATTTCATAAATGAAACATACAGTGTCAGCAAGCATTATCCAAATGGATTGACCGTAGCAACAGGTAAAAGGTTGAATCGTAATCAACACAATGTTGATAACGATACCTTTCCGTTACAAGCCTAGCTTAGAACGTTGTTATGTTGCCATCCATGTATGTCTTCCTTGAAGACTTATATAGTACCAATAGGCACAATGCCTTGCGGTACATCAACTAGTATCCAAACTTGGTTGATATACATGGAATCCATTTCAGATTTCATGACACTTTGTCATAATTGGGAGTCGATTCCTTGTATCACTTCCTCATACGTAGTCAGTTGGTATACCTCAATAAGATTAACATCTTTATGAGATGAGATCAGAAACCCATACCCCAGGTTGTTTTCTGATTCTCTCCGACTTACGTGGTTCTGTGTGTTCGAAGATTATTGGTATAGTTTCATCCTTGATGAACTATTTATGTTCCATTAAGATTCGGTGCCTGGAACAGTATCACTCTGATTTTCATCAAGTTTTACTATCCTCCCACTTACCACTGCATATCGGTATTCCTCTTAGGAAAACCGCATTGTGAGCAACAATTACATTATTCTCTTGTGAGTTGTATAAGTACTATACTTTGTTATCCCTAGGATAACCTACAATTGGCACTTATCCAATTTGGGTTTTAGTTTGGTATCATCCAAACATATGCCTAGCATACCCAAATTTTCAGGAATGTGAAAACCCAGTTTCTTTCCTGTTCATATCTAATATGAAATCTGTCAAACAGACTATTATGGAACCTTATTCAAAATAAGTTATGCACTGTTTAAAGCTTATCTGTTGAAGGAAATGGTAGCTCAGAGCGACTCATGATTAACCTTGTCATGTCTATCACAATTCGGTTACTCGGTTCGGACACACCGTCAAATTGATGTGTTCCGGGAGGAGTCCTCGTTGAAAGAATACTATACTTTTTCAAGTATATAAGAAACTTATTGCTTAAGTATTTTCATCATGGTCTAACCGTGATGATTTAATACTTTAGCCGATTTGTATGTCTATTTCGTGTCGAAACTATAAAAGTTTCCGATTTGTGTTTCAAAAGAAACACATAACCATAACGAGATGCCACATCCATAAAGGTCATGAAATATTCATATCCACCTCTAGCATAGCTAGACATGGGCCCACTTGCTTCACTTTGAACTAGAGCTAACAGATCGGTGGCATTTGCACTTTTACCAAGTAAAAGTGTTTTAGGCACTTTGCGCAACAAACTAAATTCGTAGACTTTATTTGAATGGATTCAAATTAGTCCTAGTACCCACTCTTCGAAAGTGTGGATATACGAGTCTTGTTTAATTGTGTCCCAGACAACAATGCCACATTTAAGTTTCTTCTGATCAAATCAGTTTGAGCTATTTGTTTGTCATGTTATATGTTTGAGATTTATTTATATTCAAAATATAAATTCTGTTATTCACATCTAATGTCTTTATCTTAATATCATCTTTATAAAATAAAACACTTTAGTGTTCTAGAATATAAAGGTAAATCCACAACGGATTAAACACTGATATAAAGATAATGTTTCTAGTCAAACTAGTTACATTATAACAGTTTCCTATTTTAGGTGCATACCCGAAGGGTAGTTCCTAAAATTAGGTTCCTGCGGTTAAAACAGTGACTTTCGTCCCGTTTTCGATTCGCAGATAAATCTCTATTGAAGTCAGTATCCTGCTCATAGCAGATTCTGAACATCAATGTATATTTATATATTATACTAAGCATTTAAAATCCAATTTTAATATTAGTAGTGAACATAATTTTGACAAACATATTTGAAGTCAGAGCCTTGCTCGTCTTCAATTCCTTCATGTCTGCTTTGTCCAAACGGCAGTCACGCTTCCGCGATCCCGTTTGCCACATTTAGGCAGACATTTTGGGATATGTCTTTTATCTTCCCAGAAGATTATAATGATTTTGCCATTGCCCTTTTCACATTCCAGTAGCCTTTGGCCAAGCCTCGGGTTTCTAGAATATCGAAGTAAGGTGCGCCTTGCGCTACTTGTCTTATTGCAAACTTTGACTTTATCTCCTTGAGAATAGTCATTAACTCTCCAAGAGTTAAGTATTGCAATTTAGTATTTCTAAGATCTAATTATAGATCTATGAAAATCCTTCAATTTCATTTTCATACTTTAAGGATCTAATCCTTAGTTCTAATTAAGAAATTAAGGAGTTTACTTGACAAGTTTAATGGATTAAGCACTAAAGTTATCATCACATGAATCTTCCAAAGATCATGCTACTATTTGCTTAACTTCGGGCTTAGGCATAATATGTTATTTTATCAAATAAAGTAACTTATTAGTTTCCAGGACCATCCTGAAATTATTACCGATTTGAAAATTAAACCATTTAAATACATTTTCCCTAGGATTATGTTTTAAATGTCAATCTTTCAATTTTATCTTGATTTTAATAGTACAACTATTTAATCAACGATTTCGGTACTATTTATTATAATGATTATTATAGTCCAACTATTTAATCAATCATAATTATTTGTTTGAATACAGTCCAATTGTTAATTAAAACAACGTTTAAATATTAGTCCAACTAATATTTAATTGATTTGACGAATGATATTTGTTTGAGCGCGTATGGCAAGTAATTAAACGAATATTGCAAATTCAATTCTTGCCTCCCACTAGTTTTCGGCGAGCCTCTAACCCTCTGTCGAGTACTCTCGAAACTGTGTTTCCTAGCGGGCTATGATCCCGTTAAATATCACACAATCTTGACTTTGACCAACAAATTGTATGATAATTAACTAGGTATATCTCTAAGATCAATTGGATCCAATCCAATTCCTAGATCCAGTAGGGGGACATCCAAGTCCGAAACATATATCTTATATATGCCAATATATCCAATATATTGCCTAACCTTTTTCCTATGAATCAACTAAGCCTTGGCTTTGGCACAACAAACTTAGTGATCCCAGTTAAGCGTGACCCATTGACCATGGAAAGCTTCGTAATCAATGTCGATGGACAAGAAGTGGTCTTGACTTTGGCCAACAAACCATAACTTGGACAAGACACCAATATGGAACAAAGCTCTCGTGATTCAAACTCATCCGCGATGGATAAAGGTCTTCACTTTGGCCAACAAACCAATTCCAGTCTTGGATCTTGAGTAAGAATCACTCAATGGAAGGAAAAACGCTTAATATTTGTGAGGGTTTTTCGCGTGCAAATTGGCAACCAATTTATTATCTTTGTTAAGGTCTCATCATCATTCACCCTTAAACATGCATTCTAAATACATAATAAAGCGCGTATAACAAAATAATAATGATATGCGGATGGATACTTAACACATTGATCCTAGATCCAATCTCTCACTTTCTCTCTCCCGCTAGCACATGTATTACTTCTACCCTTTACACTACACTTCTAAAGAAACCTCATTTACATTGAGGGGAATATGTGAGAAGATAATACAAAGAGTAAGGAGGTAATAAGGCTGGACACGCAGGTCCAATTAATAAATCAAATTTATTACAACAATTTCTAAAATTGCCCCACCCATCTAATATCCATCCGATATACATTATTCATGCATCGCAACCATGTATTCACACAAGCATGCTATCAATCAATCTAATCAAATTAATTAATCTGATAATTAGTGACCATCCAATGTTGAAACAACGATTTGATTTTGCTCGAGTCAAACTTGTTTTTGTGAATAAGTACTCAAAGTACGAATTCATGAATTAAATTAAACTACACAATTAAATCCAATTCAATTTGTATTTAATACTAATTCACTATTTAATTTCAAATTAAATATTACACTTATTAACGAACCTTTACGATTTAAATTCCAAATTTAATCGTTACGGGTCTCAAAGCCCGATTAACGTCCAACGTTAATTTAATTAAAGTCCAATGGGATTTTAATTAATTTCTTGAGGCATGGACTTTTGGTCAACTCGGGTCAAACCAAATAACCAAAGCCCAATCAAGGAATTACCCCATAAGCCTAGAAATCAATTTAGGCCCATTAGGCCTAATTAAACTTTTAAGGTCCATTAGTCACATTGGGGCTTTATGGAAGCGGTTTTGGGCCCAATTGGATCCAACCAATTTTACCTAAACCCAACTTGGTACAACCAAGCCCAATTAGCCCATTTACAACATAACAAGCCCAAATCCAATTTTAAGCCCAATTTAATTAAACACAAAAATTCCAAATTTCACATTTAATTAAACTAAAGTGTATTACACAATTAATTACATAAATCAACATTTCCAAATTATCAATTTACACAACTAATCATGCTTTTTAACATCAAATAGTGTCCAACACAATTTAATCAAAAATCAAACCCAATATACATGATAAGTGTCTCGGCAATAGGGGATTTTATGTCAAATTCCAAATCCAATCCAATTGAATCTTTAATCAACATTAAATCAATATTCCCAATTGATTTCCAACACATCCAATGATCAAAAAATCACCAAGACAAATAGGGCTCTAAACTCTCGGCTTTAGTAGGGATTTTCAAATCAATTCCAAATTCAATCCAATCAAATCCTAAATCAATATTCCCATTGTTTTCAAGTCATCCAATGAATCAAAAAACTAAATACCAAGACATTAGGGTTCATCAACCATTCAGCCAAGCCATCAAATTTTGGGGAAAATTGTTCCAAATCAATTTTCTTGAAATTGATCAAATCAAACTTCAATTAAACATGTTTTAAGCATACTCAAATATCCAATTTAATCAAATCATGCTCAAAAACATTTTACCCAAATTTTAAGCTCTAATCAAATTTCATGCTTTTAATCGCTCTGATACTATTGTTGGAGTTCTACGGTCCCGAGGATCGAATACAAAACAAGAAACAAGTGTGCGAATACAACAAGGAAGTCACGGAATACTTACATCGATCGGTTGAGCGACGCGGCAACGAACAAAAAATAATTTTCTGCCCTTGTGAGTGCTTGGCAGTCCACTGTCACAGCTCACTATTTTCGGCTTCAATCTTCGTCCAACAAGCTCCAAGCTTTGGTTGATGATTCCAAGCTCATGAGTGGACTTCCCTATCACCTTCGCATGTCTCTCGGAGTGCTAGCTCTTGATGTTTTTGCCACAAAAACATCACACTTTGCTTCCCTTTTCCTCTTTGACTCTCGGCAGTGGGCTGCCAAAACCAGAAGAAAAATGGCCCTCCATGGGCGTGAGAGAGATAGAAGTTGGAGAGAAGAGAGAGTTAGGTTGGAAGAAGAAAGTGTATCTAATACACTTAATTAATTTCCAAAATTAATTTAATTATATTTTCTCTTTCAAAATTTCAAGCCATAAATGCTTGCCAACCACACACATCACTTCCCATCAATCAGTGAATAGTGACTGGCGTCAATCACTCAAAGTGAAAGACATCTATCACTTTATTGACGAATGATGTGACGCTAGATGCGACTAGTGATTTGACGCTTGATTTGACTTGCGTGCCGCACTCGAATTCGAAATGCGAATGCGCTCGCAAATAATCTCGGGCTCGGGTTCGTTAATTCCAAATTAACGAATTTTCCGTTGCGACGTAATTAAATGATTATGCCTAGCGAAATCACTATTCACGTCGCTAACGAATTAATTCTAAATTAATTCATTCGCCCGAATTAAAATCTAATTTTAATTCCGTGTCGAAATCCAATTTCGTTTAATATATCAAATATATTATTTTATCGATTAATTCCAAATTAATCGTTATCTCTCTTTAAATGATATTTTATCCCAGATAAAATATCTCCGCAATTAATCCCAGATTAATTTTCTCTCTCATCTAATTAATCCCAGATTAATAAAAGTGTGAGTCATACGTCATAGGTGAATCTTCGGGAAGCGACCCATGAGATCCTCGGATATGTTGGCAGTAAATTCGGTCGTCAGACTATCCGAACATGTAAGTACCTAGTACTACGTTTATACCGATTTACAAGACAAGGTTGGCTTCTAGCAAAGCGCCATGCCTACCCAATTCTCCAGAAATATCCTTACAGGAATATAAGGATCTATATCAGGCGTAGTATACGTAGTATTGTGTATGTCGATCCAGTATCGGATGATCATGTGCTAGGCCTGGGGCTGGAATTGTGTCTGCCCCGTACGAAGCACATGTCGGATGTCTGGTAACTAGTCTCTATAATCGGATAAACATGACCTTGTCATTTTATCCCAATGACTGCAGTACTTAAGAGAACTAGTACCGTATCCTACGTGACAATCATCTCCATATGACTGGAGTGACACTTCCGTCTCGACATCACACCCAACACACTACGATTCTCAATATACCCAGAAGAGGCGTACAAAGAAACCGGTTAAAGCCCTGGACGACCAAAACCAAAGTATATTGATTGTCGTAAGTATTAGCGGTGCAAGTCTCAGGTTAAGACCAAATACACCTACCCTGATTTCGGACTTCCATAGACACATAGTCATACTACCAATGGAATTCCAATGGGGTCTATCCAGAGCGAAGCTGTTTCCCGTACCATCGGTAAAACACAACCTCCTATTACACTTGCATGAGTATTGTAGGACACAGAAATCAGCGACGCTGTTCTAGGCTCGCGGCCTAGTTGGGAAGTACGAAATAACATGGAGTCGCCACCCGGTGTGAACCGGGACACAGATTTAAGGCCACACTCACCCCTCGCAAGGGAAGACCTCAAACCTGTTGGGTTCGGAATGGTCCCTTACTTATGCCACTTGTAATGATGTCATTTATGTAATATCTTAATCGAATCTACAGAACATGCTCAAGAACAACATATATCTAGTTCATGTTTATAAAGATAAATCATATGTCTAAGTTTGCATGCTTGAGAAGTAAGTTATCACCACAGCGAACACATAATAACACACGGCAATCCCATGAACATGCTTAAATTATATAATGCGGAAAACAAATAACAACATAACATAATGCAAATTCCAAACGCAAAATAAATAACTAACCATGCTTAAAAATAAATAACTAAATAAGATACTAGACTAAATCATGCTTACAAAAATAAATAACGTACTAGCAACCTAATCATGCTCAAATACATGGTTGGATGAAACGAAATATGTGTGGTCTCTCAAGTAGTACGTGACGTTGTATCCCGAATGCAAACCGCACTACCATCCATTCGGATTCGGCTAAGGAATTTACGTCCGGGTTTCCATCCGATATACCACAAAAGAGAACACGCATTCCGTTCATCCGGAATTCATATCATGCCTCAACAAACGACTCTCATGCGATAATATATTAAAAAAATAAAAGAAACGAAAGATAATAAGTAAAAAGGGTGCCCTCAGGTCTAACCTCTTTTGTCGTTTCTCGAAAGCGCGTTACACAGCCGTCGGAATGGTCGATGTTCCATAACTTTTCTGGTTCACTAATCCAACATTTTTCCTCGTTGTTTCGCTGCTTGAGCTGCTGTTTTCACTCAGTTTCACTGCTGTTTGTGTGGTATTTTCTGGTTACTATTTCTTGGTAATTTAGGGGACTGTTTTGGCGCGTTTGGAGGGGTATTGGGCTGCTGTTTTAGGGGCATAATTTTTGGTGATGTTTGGGACAGTTTTCACGGCAATTTGAGGGTTATTTTGAGGCAGAATTATGGGATGTTGTGGGTATGATTTTAGGCTGGTTAGGGGGCTGTTATTAACGTGTGAATGAAGGCAGATTGGTGGCAGTTTGTGGCGTGAATGAAGGATGTATTAATGGCAGTTTATGGCGTGAATGAAGGCAGATTGTGTTGTGGTTTGGGCTGATGAAGGCTAGGTAAGATTTGTGGATGTGGGGTGTCAAGGTGAAGCGGTGAGGTGTTGAGTGGGCTGTGGCAGTGCGTGAGATGTGAAGGTTATGTGGCTAAGTGTAAAAGGGTTGTGCGTGAAGGTGGTATGTGGACGTGAGGCGTGAGTGAGGGCTAAAGGATGAAGTGGCGAGTGGGCGGTGGTAGTGCGTGAGTTGAGGCAGTGGCTTAAAGTAAGTGACCTGTTGGAGGGTGTTGTTACGTGGGGGCTATGTGTGAAGGTGAGGGTAGATGGTGCGGCGATGGAGGGGTTCTTTTGTTGGGTGTTCGATGCGGCAATGAAGAGATTTTGGGAGGCTTTGGCGTGAATCAGCTAGGGTTTTGTGGCTTTTGTTTTTAACGTGAAGAGGGGCTGCTGAAGGGTTTTATGGTTTGTCGTTTGTCTTGGCTATGGGCGTGAGAAGAGAAGGGTTATGTGAATGCCGAGAGAGGAAGGACGTGAGGGCTGGTTGAATAGGAGAGAGAGCCGAGTGTTTAGGGTTTATTTGATGTGTTTTTTGTGATGATGAGCCAGCTAGGGTTGAATGTGTGGGTTAAGGGTTCTTTTTATAGGCCAAGGGAGGGGGTTTACCTTGTTGGAGAATGAATATAATTTGTGTATTAATTGGGAGATATTTTTAATTATTATGTGATAGGGAAAATCTTTAATTAGGGGAATTGATTTGATTTGTTCTTTTTAGTTAAGGATATGATTTATTTAAATTTGTAGGTGATTTAATTAAATTAGGAATTTATTTTAATTTAATTTAATTTTTGTTTTATTTAATTTGGAATGTGATTTATTTAGTTTAGGAAAAAGATTAAATTTAATTTAGGAAGGTGATTTAATTTGATTTATTTTAAGTTTAATTTAATTGATTTTAATTTAATTTGTGACATGTATTTTAAATGTTTTAATTATTTTGGATTGGGCTTGGTGTGTTTAAAAACTGAGGTCCAACAAGCGAACCCGAAGCGAAACAATCGAGTTAAATCTGACAAAATGCTAATTTCCAACTTTACCCTTCCAACGTCCGTTTCCCGCGGCTTTCACAACTAAAGAGGTAGTATCTCCATACGAGACTCATCATCGGGACTTATATGCAAGAATGCAGTGCCTACAGTCGCCTCCACTTTGATGGGACTTGTGCAGTGTGTGACAATGACAATCCTATCAAAGTACGTGCAATGCATTTTCACTTACCTGGCTCGCCAGCTGCCACTTGACTTGCATGTTGCTTCGAACTGAATGTTTGGTGGTGAGGTGCCGCGACCTCGAGGTTCATCCCTGCAAGATGCTGCGATCTCTAGGAATCACCACCGAACTGAACTGATGTGATGGCGAGGCGGTTCGACCCCTGGACTTTGTTCCCGAACCATCTGTGAGCTTTGTTCCCGAGTTGTGTAGAGAATGGGCTTTGTTCCCGAACTGAATGTGATGGCGAGGTGCCTCGACCTCTGGGCTTTGTTCCCGAACCACCGAATGTGAACTGTGCTGATGATGCAGTGGGCCCTCGACCCTGTGACGCATCCCGGAACAGCAACTGATATGTGGGCCCTCGACCTGGGTCACATCCTAAAAGTGATGATGAATGAATTCATGGCTCGCCAGCTGCCACCAGACTTGCCTGTTGTTTTGAACTGAATTGATATGGTGGCGAGGTGCCTCGACCTCTGGACTTTGTTCCCGAACCACCGAATGTGAACTGTGCTGATGATGCAGTGGGCCATCGACCCTGGGACGCATCCCGGAACTGCAACTGATATGTGGGCCCTCGACCTTGGGACACATCCTAAAAAGTGATGATGAATGAATTCTTGGCTCGCCAGCTGCCATATGACTTTCCTGTTGTTTTGAACTGAATTGATATGGTGACGAGGTGCCTCGACCTCTGGGCTTTGTTCCCGAACCACCGAATGTGAACTGTGCTGATGATGTAGTGGGCCCTCGACCCTGGGAAGCATCCGGAACTGCAACCGACAACAGGGGCACCTAGACCCTGGGCACATCGACCCAATACCGCTGACAAAGTGGGCCCAGCCCTCAAACTGATGATGTAGCGGGTCCTCGACCCTGGGACGCATCCCGAAACTACAATTGATGATGCAGTGAGCCCTCGACCCTGGGACGCATCTCGGAACTGCAACTGACAATGGGGGTACCTCGACCCAATACCGCTGACAAAGTGGGCCTCGCCCTTAAGCTGATGATGTAGTGGGTCCTCGACCCTGGGACGCATCCCGAAACTACAACTGATGATGCAATGGGCCCTCGACCCTGGGACGCATCCCGGAACTGCAACCGACAACAGGGGCACCTCGACCCTGAGCACCTCGACCCAATACCGCTGAAAAAGTGGGCATCACCTTCAAACTGATGATGTAGTGGGTCCTCGACCTTGGGACGCATCTCGGAACTACAACTGATGATGCAGTAGGCCCTCGACCCTGAGACGCATCCTGGAACTGCAAATGACAATGGGGGCACCTCGACCCTGGGCACCTCGACCCATTACCGCTGACAAATTGGTCCTCGCCCTTAAGCTGATGATGTAGTGGGTCCTCGACCTTGGGACGCATTCCGAAACTACAACTGATGATGTAGTGGGCCCTAGACCCTGGGACACACCCCGGAACTGCAACCGACAACGGGGGCACCTCGACCCTGAGCACCTCGACCCAATACCACTAACAAAGTGGGCCTCGCCCTCAAACTGATGATGTGTCTCCATACCCGGTGAAACTGATCTGATGTCTCCATACCCGGAGTTCCATACCCGGCAAAACTGAAACTCATGTCCCCATTCCCGGAGTGTCATACCTGACAAAACTGATATTGATGATGATGTGGGCCTTGCCCCCAGAGTGCCATACCCGGCCGAACTGATGCTGATGCTGATCTTCCATTCTCAGAGTGCCATTCTCGGTTTTTTCATTCTCGAACTCTGCTCCATTCTCGGAGTGCCATTCCCGGCTAGTTTATTCCCGAACTGTGCTCCATTCTCGGAGTGCCATTCTCGGCTTGTTCATTCATGAACCTTACTCCATTCTCGGAGTGCCATTCCTGAATTATTCATTCCCGAAATGTGCTCCATTCTCGGAGTGCCATTCTCGGCTTGTTCATTCCCGAACCTTGCTCCATTCTCGGAGTGCCTTTCCCGACAAGACTGATTCTGATAAAGGTGTGGGCTTTGCCCCCAGAGTGCCATACCTGGAAAAACTGATTCTGATAACGATGTGGGTCTCGTCCCCAGAGTGTCATACCCGGCAAGACTGATATTGAACTAATGTAGGCCTCGCCCCCAGAGTGCCATACCCAGCAACACTGATACCGATAATGATGTGGGCCTCGCCCCCAGAGTGCCATACCCGGCAAGATTGATACTGATGCTAATATGGGCCTCGCCCCCAGACTGATGTTGATGTGGGCCTCGGCCCTGGGATTCATTCCTTGGATTCATTCCAAATTCTGACGACGTGGGCCTCGGCCCTGGGATTCATTCCACTAACATTAATGACTTGTTCTTAGAGAAGTAGTACGACTCCATGGGATTCCACGAAGTATAGTTTTAGATCGTGATGTCAAATTCCTTAGTCACTTTTGGAAAGTTTTATGGGGTAAGTTGGGAACTAAACTTTTGTATTCTACTACTTGCCACCCCCAAATTGATGGTCAGACCGAGGTTGTTAATAGGACTTTGACTAAGTTATTTCGTACTATTATCAATAAGAACTTAAAAACCTGGGAGGATTGTTTGCCTTTTGTTGAATTTGCATATAATCGTAGTATTCATTCCTCTACATCTTACTCACCATTTGAAATTTTTTATGGTTTTCAGCCACTAACTCCATTAGATTTGTTACCTTTGTCTGTTGATGAGCATGCGGGGCTAGATGGAAAAAGGAAAGCCGATTTGGTGAAGCATATACATGAGAAAGCAAGAGAGCAAATACAACGAAAGAATGAGCAATATGCTTCTCATAATAATCAGGGAAGAAAACGTGTGGTATTTCAGCCTGGAGATTGGGTTTGGGTAAACATGCGCAATGAGAGATTTCCTGAACAACGTAAATCTAAGCTACAACCGAGAGGGGATGGTCCATTTCAAGTCTTGGAACAGATTAATGACAATGCATACAATCTGGATTTACAAGGTAAGTATAATGTGTCTGCTACATTTAATGTTTCTGACTTAACTTCTTTTGGTGCAGGTACAGATTCGAGGTCGAATCCTTTTCAAGAGGGAGGGGATGACATGATCCAGGCCGACAACAAAGCAAAAGACCCATTACAAGTACCAGAAGGGCCAATTACGAGGCGGATGACCAAAAGCCTCAGAGAAGCAATGGCGGGATTAGTTCAGAGTTTTCTGGCCGATTGCGTATTACGATCCAGTATCGGATGTCACATGCTAGGTCTGGGGCTAGATTTGTGTATGTCCCGTATGAAGCATATATCGGATCACTAGCAACTAGTCTCTGTAATCGGATAATCATGACCTAGTCATACTATCCTGATAGTTGCAGCATTTAAGAGTACTAGTTATGTATCCCTGCGTGATCATCGTCTTCATATGACTGAAGTGATACTTCCATCTTGACATCACACCCAATACATTACGATTCTCAATAAACCCAGAAGAGGCGTACACAGAACCTGTTAAAGCTCCGAACAACCAAAACCAAAAAGTACTGATTGTCGCAAGTATTAGCGATGTAAGTCTCAGGTTAAGACCACATACACCTACCCTGATTCGGATTCCCATAGACATATAGTCATACTACCAATGGGATTCTGAGGGGTCTATCCAGAGCGAAGCTGTTCCCGGTCCAACGGCTAACAGAACCTCATATCACACTTGCATAAGTATCCAATACTTAAATATATGAGAACTATGTCGTTAAGCTTCCATAACGCGCACAAGTGTAATACTAGTCTATTCCGCATTATCGATGTCCAGTCTCGATAATACTACGACTAGGGATATTTAATTATTAAACCGTTAATGGATTAATAATGTTTCATATCTTATTAATCCGGAACTAATCATAAGGACTTTTATCATTTATATATCCAAGTAATCCAATTACAAAATGATAAAATAGCAATTTCCTTTGTCACATAATTAATTTGTACAAAACACAATATCTTTTACAAATAGTGATGCTATGGGTCATAATTGTCCAACAAACGCCGTGTACGGCGCATTGTATTGATTTAATGCTTGAAGGTATTGGAAAGCTACCTCAACATAAAAATGCATTGTTAAAAGCGAAAAAGGTAAACTTACATATTTTATTAAATATCTTCTTATTTCACATTATAAATTCATAATTGTTATTGTAATTTAACAGGTTAGTAATTTCATCTATAATCATGGACCGATTTTGGATTTAGTTCGCCCCGCTCCGACAATTATCACTTTTGTGTTATTATTAACTATAAGATATTATATGAATTTTAAAAGTGTATATTCAATCTTATTATCGCTGACTGGTGGAGAGCATATGGCGATGAAACTCTTCAACTGCAGTCTTTAGCAATAAAGATTTTAAGTCTAACATGGTCATCCTCGGGTGTTAATGCAATTGGAGTACATTTAATATGGTATGATCTAATAATAACCTGTGAATACTTAATTTATTCAACTTATGATAATTTGAATAAATATTTTGTAGATTCATACAAAGAAAAGAAATAGATTATCCACCGAGAAATTGAACTCATTAGTGTACATAAAATACAATATGCGATTGAAGCAAAAATACATGAAAAATATTCATTTCAATAAGATGATGATCCTTTGATTGGGGATGAGTTGTCTTCTGATGATAAGTGGGTGGTTAGAGAAATCTTTGTTGAGAATACTTCCATTGAACAACCAAGTGAAAGTAAACCACCTACACAAAAAAAGAGCAGAGACCAAAGTAAATTACTCTTTACAAATAATGCAATTTATATAATACAAATTAAAAAATAATACGACTTTATGTTATTTGTTAGGGAAATGAAAAGCTCCACAATTAGTGGATGAAGACAATAAAAGTGAAGGATGCTCCTTGGAGGATGACCCATCTGATGATGAGAGGGATTTTGACCCAGGTTTCATGCCGCTAGACACAAATGATAGCTTATTTAGGGATTAGTTATTAATTTCTTTTTGAACATACTATGAATGATGGAGAAATGAATGTATTTTGGATTGTTGATGTTTTTATTATGCTGATATTATGAGTTTAATTTTTTTTTTATTTTGGGATCGAGGCGCCTGCCTCGCCGCCTCGATGAGGTCTGTCTCGAGGTGCCGCCACGTATTTTTAAACATTGCCTTTTTCAGATTCGCAGTTACAAAGAAGTTCATGTGTAAATATTCCTTGCAGACGCTTCTCAATAGAGAGCTAGACGAATAGATGTATATGGATCAACCTATTGGTTTTGGAACAAAGGGACAATAGCATAAAGTGTGCCGCTTGAAATGATTCATTTATGGACTCAAGCAATCGTCTAGACAATGGTATATTCAGTTTCATAATGCCATCATTTATGTGAGTTCTATTATGATCGAAGATAACAATTGTGTATGTGTCAAAAGATTAAGAATATGTTTCTCATTCTCTTACTTTATGTGGATGACATATTACTTGTTAGGAATGATATAGAGTTAATACGTACAACTCAAAAGTGGTTGTCATCCACCATTAAGATGAGGATTTAGGTCAAGCAGATTATATCCTCGAGGTCAAGATCTTCAGGAATCGTTCTAAGAGAATCTTGAGTTTGTCTCAAGAAACCTATATTAAGAGAATCGAGTGTTTTCGCATGCATGATTATAAATCAATGGATACTCCAATGGATAAAAGTCTTCACTTAAGCTTAGATCAGTATCCTGAAACACAAGAAAAGAAGAAAATGGAAAAATTTCCATATGAAAGTGCAGTTAGCAGTTTAATGTATGTTATGATATGCGCTCGACCTGACATCTGTTATACAATAGACAAGGTTAGTAGATTTCAAAGTAATCATGAGATTTCACATTGAGGAGCGATCAAAAGGATAGTTAGATATATGGAAGACACCCAAAATATGGCTTTGTATTATCAAAGTGGGAGTCTAAGACTAGTGGGATATAGTGATGTCGATGGTTCTGCAGATATAAAAGAACACAAGTCTACATCAGGCTATATATTCATGCTTGGAGGTGGAGTCATTCATGAGGTAATAAGTAAGAAGTAACAATGCTTTCTTATCTACAATGGAGTCAGAGTTTGTGGCATGCACCATGGTGGTGCAAGATGCATTATAGTTGAAGAGATTCTAGCAGAGCTTGAGTATTATAGGGAATCTTGGTAAGTTTGTTATAATTTATTGTGATAATACAGTTGCATTGGCTTGTGCAGAAGGATCCCAAGTATCATTCTAAGTCCAAACACATTTATACTCGTTGCCACTTGATTATGCCAAAAAAGTACTTGCGATTATCACAATATAGTTGAGGTGTCGATTCCTCAGAGAGATGGTTACGACAGAACTGAATCACTTAGCACGAATGTTAGCAATAACTTAATTAAAGAAAATGATTGAATTGGCTGTTTAGATTAAAGATTATGAAAAACACGTAGGAATTATCAATAGAGAAAGGCAGCAAAGCGTCGGGAATCCCTCTTGTATCAAGTCCTTATATTCAGTAGTTGAACCCATTTATTACTCAGTTGAAGGTTTCACTTCCCAAACTAACAATCAGAAGATATTTCAAATTAAAACACATTAAATCTAAGGTAATCGAAGAATTATTTTCTCTATGTTAACAGCACACTATGTTATCATTATGACCTATCTAACGTTGACAATATACCCACATGCAATACTGTAGCAGAAGATCAACTCATAAAACAACAATACCAGTTACAACTGGGTCCCTCAATCACACATAGAAAAAGCATGACTATTCCTATATGAAAATTTATAAAACACAATCTATGGATTATAAATCAAAAGATAATATAGAATAATGAAACATCAATTGAATTACACAATAAAGATCGTTCAAGAATCAACAACATGAATATAAGAGTTAAATACAAGAGTTAATTCCTAACTTTGCCTAGGAGATTAGTTCTCCATAGAAATGAAAGATATAGCCTGAAGGAATCGGAGAGACATCCTGTCTGACATGAAGCTTCATTGTTCTTCTCTCTCAAATATGTGATTTCAACTCTTTGTTGTGTATTTTCTTCTCCCTTTTTAGGGTTTTGGACGAGCTTAGGTATATATAGGGAAGTCTCGGAGTCCTTGTACATGTAAAACACGACTGAATTAAGTTTCTAGGCATCTGTCGAGGCACCGCGGCGCCGGAAAATGGCGTTGCGGCACCCAACTCTCAGCAATTCTCTATGAAGCAATATTGAAGGCGCGTCGAGACGCCAGGAAGTGGGCGTCGCGACCCGTGGCATAAATTCTAGTTGTTGTTTTGCGCGTTTTCCTCTCTTTCTGTGTGCTTCTGATGGGTCCGTAAGGTCCCAAAACACGTACAATTGCTCAAATATCTATGTTCCATTGCTTCCTAATAATAAAACATAAAATAAACTACAATTAAGATTAAATACTTGATAATAGAGCCGAAGTAGTGATGTTCAAAGTCCATTTTCATGCTCTTATCACAACCCCAACCAGCTTATTGCTAGTCACTAGCAATTCAAGCGCAAAAATAAAATTTAAACTAAACTAAATTAAAAAGAAATAAATAAAACTTTCTAAGCCAGTTTCGTAGGGATCACGATTGCATTTAGCGTATGCAACAAGCTTTTAAACCCTTATGGGGCTATAGTGGACGAGTTATAGTCTCGTGAGGGCTTACGACGACGACACCCACAAACGTCATTCAAAACATATGTAATAATGCAAAAATAACAAAATAAAATAGTTCTAATAGTTACGCATATTATTTTCCTCGAAGAATGCATAGTAATGAAATCAGAGAACATTCAAAGTACTCAAAGCAACTCAAATCCAAGTCCTTAAATAAATCATCTAAGTCAGACTCATAGTGTGTGTAAAGGTTCATTCATAGCTCGACTCCTAGGTAAGCCAACTCAATGATTTCGTTTTAAAAATTGGGATCCGATTGGTCAAACCAACCTAGATATCTCAAGTGTGCTATGTAATTGCCTTTCTTTGCTCAATATGATATGATTTTTTATATATGCAAAATCATAGTCCTAATAATGCAAAAATAACAAAATAAAATAGTCCTAATAGTTACGCATATTATTTTCCTCAAAGAATGCATAGTAATGAAATCAGAGAACATTCAAAGTACTCAAAGCAACTCAAATCCAAGTCCTTGAATAAATCATCTAAGTCAGACTCACAGTGTGTGTAAAGGTTCATTCACAGCTCGACTCCTAGGTAAGCCAACTCAATGATTTCGTTTTAAAAATTGGGATCCGATTGGTTAACCAACCTATATATCTCAAGTGTACTCTGTAATTGCCTTTCTTTGCTCAATATGATATGATTTTTTTTCTTTTCTTTTTGTTGTTTCAAAATCTTTTTTTTTTCAACACACCTTCCTCTTAAGGTAGCATTTCTCCTCATGGTGGTCCTAACACTCGCCCATGGGTAGCTTCACGCTTATCGATTATAGGTGGTTTAATTTTTTTCTTTTTTTTTTTCCTTTTTTTTCTTTCTGTTTTTATTTTTAACCATACCATACATCATAACATTAGCAAATCAAGATAGACATCTAAGCAAACAGTTATTCATCGACATGCAATTTTCTTCAACTAATCACTTTGCCAACTACCTAGGTTCTTACTGCTAAAAACCTATAGTTAAGTGCTTACGAGTCTAACCTAGATCAACTACTCAAGGCATCAGATAAAAATATACTAAAGAACTTATCGTTTCTAAGATTTCATCCTAAAGTAAACAATACTCATCATTGAACTTATGCTTTACTATTAAGGATTAAAAACTAATTAATATTGTTTTTTTAATAGATATGACAACAAGGATAATGCATGAACAACTCCATAAACCATATGACATTATGACAACAGGGATAACACATGAACAACTCCAAAAAGCATATGACATTACCACCCCCAACCTAAATCTAATATTTTCCTCAATGTAAGATTGACATAAAGAAACAAGAGTGAGGAACAACACTACCGTGCATTTCTCCTCATGGTGGTCCTAACACTCGCCCATGGGTAGTTTCACGCTTATCGATTATAGGTGGTTTTATTTTTTCTTTTTTTTCCTTTTTTTCTTTCTGTTTTTATTTTTAACCATACCATACATCATAACACACCAGCAAATCAAGATAGACATCTAAGCAAATAGTTATTCATCGACATGTAATTTTCTTCAACTAATCACTTTGCCAACTACCTAGGTTCTTAATGCTAAAAACCTATAGTTAAGTGCTTACGAGTCTAACCTAGATCAACTACTCAAGACATCAGATAAAAATACACAAAGAACTTATCGTTTATAAGATTTCATCCTAAAGTAAACAATACTCATCATTGAACTTATGTTTTACTATTAAGGATTAAAAACTAATTAATATTGTTTTTTTAATAGATATGACAACAGTGATAATGCATGAACAACTCTATAAAGCATATGACATTATGACAACAGGGATAACGTATGAACAACTCCAAAAAGCATATGACATTACCACCCTCAACCTAAATCTAATATTTTCCTCAATGTAAGATAGACATAAAGAAACAAGAGTGAGGAACAACAATACCGTGCATGGAGTTGATCAGGCTCCCGCTAGTAAAACGTTGGTTATGTGCATTGTGTGGGTTGTGCTAACACCTGTATAAATACCAATGTAAATAATAAACATGCATTAGCACACAATAAAATAAAATTGAAGTAAAGAAAAAAAATAAAAATAAAAATAAAAATAAAAATAAAATAAATATAGATGCAAGGGTTGCCTCCCCGCTAGCTGTAAGTTTAACATCTTCAGCCAGACGCAATCACCCAAATGGTTATGGTGGCTTCCACGGGTGATTAAGACATGAAACAGAATTTATGGTTAGCCATTGATCCCCCATGGTCTACTGATGGCTGAAATTTCAGGCTGCATATATGGAAAAATGGCTCAACCTCCTTTTTAACTTTCCAGTAATCATCTTCAAGTGAGCACTGGGTCTTCTTTTCCTCTTTTTATGGTTCTTTGGGGTCAGTTCCAGTTCGGGAGGGTTATAGTCATGTTGTATAAAGGTTATCTACTGTAAGACTGTGTCTATCAAGTATATATAGTGATACTCATCATCATTTCGTTGTTTCTCAACATGAAAGATATTCACTTCTAGTGTCATATTCCCAAATGATAACTTCATGAGACAATTCATGTAATTAATAAAGGCATTAGCTGTAGCAAGAAAATGTCTACCTAAGATTAGTGGGACTTTTGACTCAGTTTTAACCACAGACTAAGTATCTAAAATTAGAAAATCAACAGGATAGTAGAATTTATCGATTTGAAGTAAAACATCCTCAACAACTCCTCGCGGTGTTCTGAGAGAGTGATCAGCTAACTGCAAAACCACATATGTAGGTTTAATCTCTCCAAGTCCTAGCTGCATATAGATAGAATATGGTATAAGAGTAACACTAACACTTAAATCTAATAAAGTCTTACCAAACTCGTATAAGCCAATATGGCAAGCTATAGTGGGGCATCTGAGATCTTTATATTTTAGTGGGGCCCTCTAGTCAATTACTGCACTTGCTTGTTCTGCCAAGAATGTAGTCTTCTTCACATGATGTTTTCTCTTCATGGTACGTAGATCCTTCAAAACTTTCACATATGTGGGAACCTGTTTGATCACATGTAACAGAGAGAGGTTAATCTTTACTTGCTTTAAATGTTCTAGGATCTCACCATTAGGGTCTGTAGCTCTTGCAGTAGGCCTAAGAGCTTGAGGGAATGGTACTCGAACTGGGCTCTGCACCACTTGTTCTTGGTGAAGAATATCTGCATTACTACATGTGGTGTCACATTTAGTGTTGGAAGTGTCCTGCACATTTATCTCTTTACCACTCCGAGTGGTTATAACATTAACACCTTTTACATTAGATGCTTCATGGTCAACATGTACCATGTGTTGCCCTTGCGGATTTGGTTGACCCTGAAATGGAAATTTTCCTAGTTCTTGCACACTTAAAACATTAGTCAATTTAGAGACTTGACTCATAATCTCCTTAGTTTCTTCAACCACCTAAGCTATTAATGACTCAAACCTTTGATTAATTTTACTCCGGGCTTCTATAAATGCGTGCACAGTGTCCTCTAAAGAATTTCTAGGGATAGTAGGTGTGTGATACTGGGGAGCATTGTAACCTCTAGGTTGTGGTGTTTGAGTAGGTTGTTGAGACTCATGTTTCCAACTGAAATTCGGGTGGTTCCTCCAACCAGGATTATAAGTATCTGAATACGGTGTATAAGGTTTCTTGTACATCCCTAAGGCATTACATTGTTCCTCATACATTTCCCTCATCTCACCATTATAAAGGACACTCTTGGGCCAGATGGTCAATCCTCTTACACATAAAACATACCCATTGAGGTTCTAACTAGGCTACCGCATGCATAGTTTTGCTATATTTGGCTTTAAAGCTCCTATCTCTCTAGTTAATAGCTCAACATATGCTTTAATACTATCATTTTCCCTAAAGTGGTGTATGCCTCCGCTAGAAGGAGTGGAACGTGTCCTATCAATTATATCCAAGGCATTAGGTCCAATCCAAATGTGAGATTTTTCGGGTAGGTCATTTAAATACTCGAGTGCCTCGTCAGGGTCCTTTCGTATAAACTCACCATTGCACATCGTCTCAACGAATTGGTGCTCCCTAGCGGTTAGACCGTCATAAAAGTAACTCATTAAACGCCAACTCTCATACCCATGATGATGATGACAACTAGCTAACATCTCCTTAAACCTCTCTCAAGTTTGATAAAGGGTTACACTATCTTTCTGGGAGAAAGTAGAGACCTGTCTTTTCAAAACATAAGTCTTATGGTGTGAGAAGTATTTATTGAAAAATGTATGTGTCGTCTCACCCCATGATCCTATTGAACGAGGTCTCAAAGATTACAACCAGCTTTTAGCTCTATCCTTAAGGGCGAAAGGGAAGAACTTAAATCTAATTGTGTCTGTAGTCCCAAATTGGTCATGGAAGGTTGCTACAACCTCTTCAAACTCCCTAATATGCATATAAGGGTTCTCATTCTCCAAACCATGAAGGGTTGGGAGATACTGTATCATTCCAGGTTTAAAGTCTATATATGGTGCATTGGGGGGAAATATTATGCATGATGGTGCAGCTGTGCGAGTAGGATGGAGGTACTCCTCAAGAGACCTAATGGGTGGCCTCTCGTAATCACTCATGTTGTGTGTGCTAGATCTAGGTGGTGTGGCAAAAAGGTTCTCAAATAGATTTTCTGAATCTGAATCTTCCTCTTCAATTTTAACAAATCTACCAAATTGATCCCTCAGACTAGGCATGCACACAAACACAAATAAAACAAGAAACATAAATAAAAGAATTAAAGTTAAAAAATCAAAAAAAAAAGTTATTGCCCAATTAAAGATGATACCAGAGAAGCTAAAAAGGAGGGTGAACCAACTTTTACATATGTGCAGCTTAAAATGTCACCCACCAGACCCTGAGGGATCCATGGATACACTGCATCAGCAAGCCATAAAGTCATGTTTATGCCTTCATCACTAATGTCCGCCGAAGAAAGAAGCACATAGGACTATTCGATCCGTTACTTGGAAGCCATCATGACAATCTGAGTGGTTATGTCTGGCTGAAGACTTTAAACTTAACACTAGCGGGAGGCAACCCTTGCATCTCCATTTATTTATTTATTTATTTTATTTTATTAATTTTATTTACTTTAGTTTTATTTTATTGTAAAAATTAGATGTAAAATTGTTAAATGTCTAATTTAAATTAAGTAAACCTTATATAGTAAACCTTATATATATAAAGACATACATTCGTTATATATATAAAGACATACATTCGTTATTTTATTTTATGCCCAGGAAATGAAGGAATAAGTAAACCTTATATATATAAAGACATACATTCGTTATGAGGGCCAATTGTATGTACATGAGTATAGACCACTTGTCGTATTGTTTGTGAGCCATCGGTATTATAATTCATGAAAGTTAAGTTTTTATGATGTTAATGTGGTGGTGATAAGTATATGCACATGTGTATATAATGGTATATTTATATGATAAGTAGTGTTGTGGTTTCTGTATGTGTGTTAACTTGAAGATCAATTTGATATTAGAACTGGGAATTAAGAATTGAGGTAATGAGATTGCATAATAGAGAAGAATGTAAAATTAAGATATGATAATATAGTTGGAATGATAACTTGAGCATGTATGATGAATGCTTGTAAAGAATAGAATATATATGTCATTAATTTATAAGAATACAAGTATATATAAATATTACCACATAAAGATAAGTTTTGTGAGAGCATAGATTGTGCATGTGCATGAATGATCTCACTGTGTCATAAATATGCATGAATGAATACATGTACTTATATGATAATATAAGATAGACATATAAGTAATAGAACACATATGTCATTAAATTATAGTCATGCATGAACATATATATGTAGTTATAGTTTAAAGATAAGTACATAAGAAAGCATGGCTGTGATTAGTGAAAGCATAGGAAATGTATATGCATGATTAAGCATTAAGATTTTCACAAATTGAGTGAAATTAAGAATGATTTTGAAATTCAAAGAGTTTTAAAGGAGAGTTTCAAATGCTGTTGAAAGAATCATATTCAAAAAATATTTTTACAGTTTTGAGATACATAAGAGGGTTTTCTGGTTTTTCGGGGCAAGAGGTAAAAACTCACCCCAATATGTAACTTGAGATTCAGTTGGAATTGACGGATACAGAGGACATATGCACATGTAGAGCCATGATGATGGCTTAGGTTCGTGTACCTGGACTCTAGTTCAGAGCTTGGGTGGTAGCATCGATCCGCACCCCCAGTTATAGTGGTGGCTATGTCCAGTTGAGTCGTTTTCCTGAACATAGAGCTCTACGTCCAGTTGATTCATTTTCCTAAGCGTAGGGCACCACCAGATTCAGAGATGCCCAGTTAAGTCGTTTTCCTGGGCATAGAGTACCACCAGTTTTCAGAGACCCGATTGAGTTATTCCTGGACACGTCCAGTTAAGTCATTTTCCTGGACGTAGAGCAGTTTTCAGTTTTCAGATTTTTCAGTACATAGTTTTCAGATCATCAGTACGTAGTTTTCAAAAGTCAGATTTTATTAAACAGTTTTCAGAAAATAGATTTTAGAAACAGTTTCCAGAAACCATAGATTTAAAGCATATTTTCAGAAAGATAAGTTTTATTAAGAGACTTTCGAACAAGAGTTTCAGAACATAGTTTTCAGAAAATAGTTTTTCAGAAAAGGTTTTCAGGAAGTTTTTTCAAAATAATATGACACGTTAAAGTAGAAAGTAGTTTAAAAGTCATACATATAAATCATACATTTTGGTTATCATTTGAAAATGCATATAGTTGATATTATGCATGATAGCATTAGTACATTCATATTTAAGTGTTTCAGAAAAGGTTTTAAAGTAATAGTTTATAAAAGCATGATATATTGAGTAGAGTATAATTCACAAGATATGTTTATAGAGCATACTGTGGGACACAGAAACTGGGCGACGCATGCTGTTCCGGGCTCGCGGCCCGGTTGGGAGTACGGAATAGTCCGCGGGGGAACTAAACCGGAGAATAATGGAGTTGCCACCCGGTGTGAACCGGGACAAAGATTTAAGGCCGCACTCACCCCTCGCAAGGGAAGAGCTCAAACTGTTGGGTTCGGAATGGTCCCTTACTTATGCCACTTGTAATGAAATGATTTGTGTAATAATTTAACCAAGCCTAAGCAACATATTTCCAAGAGTATTATACTTTTAAGTTCACATGCATGAAAGTAATCATCATAACGGCGAACATGCAATAGCACACAGCAATCTCATGAACATACTTCGATCATATAATGCGGAAAACAAAGAACAACCTAAACATAATGCAAATTCCAAACGCAAAATAAATGACTAATCATGCTTGAAAATGAACAACTAAATAGGCTAAATCATGCTTAAGAACCAGGTAACATACTAACGGCCTAATCATGCTTGAATACCATCTCATGAACACATCAAATAGATAAATGCATGGATACAAATAGTTTGATTGATTACATGATACAAGAGAAATCACCTAAGAAACAATTATGCATGACATGTGATGAAAATGACTCAGTTCAATGTATGCGCATTCGTGTAGCGTTTGAAAATGCGTTCGAACGGTGAACAAAAGGTTCGCGTTCGTATAGCGTTTGAGAACGTGTTCAAACGGGACATGACCTGATGAAATAAAACACATTCGCGTTCGAGTAGTGTTCGTAAATGCGTTCGAACGGTAAACAGAAGGTTCCCGTTCATATAGCGTTTGAGAACGCGTTCGAACGGGACCAGACCTGATGCATGATAAAACAAAGGAAATACATGCGCATTCGAGTAGCGTTAGTAAACGCGTTCGAACGGTAAACAGAAGGTTCACGTTCGCGTAGCGTTTGAGAACGCTTTAGAACGGGACTGGACCTGATGAAACAAAATGCATTCGCGTTCGAGTAGCGTTCGTAAACGAGTTCGAACGGTAAATAGAAGGTTCACGTTCGTATTGCGTTCGAGAACGCGTTCGAACGGGACCAGACCTGATGCATGAGAGATGACGCAACATATACATAAATAAGTAAATCCACAATGTAGGACCCCGTGTGCCCGATTGAACTCATTCTCATTCAATCGGGTGTACCTTGTCTGGCGCGGCAAAACATCGTGGTAAAGGTAGCCTTCATGCATTTTCCCTCGAATAGAGGACCTTTAATCCACCCTAGTTAGCCCATGCGCATTAGAATGCAATATATGCATGAATAGAACAATGATATGCATAAAGTCAATGACATAACAAAAAACGCAGCAAAACATCGTGGTAAGGTAGCCTTCAGGCATTTTCCCTCGAATAGAGGACCTTTAATCCACCCTAGTTAGCCCATGCGCGTTACATCACAATGCATAGAAAGTAAAGACAATGATATAGGACTTTGTATGCTCGGTTGAACATATCTCACATCCAACCAAACATACTTTGTCCGGCGCGGCAAAGTATTAGCGTAAAGTTAGCCTTTTGGCATTTTCTTCCCTCAAATGGAAAACCTTTAGACCAATATGCTAAGCCCATGCGCATCACATCATTAACACACAAACAAACAACATACATAAAGTAAAATGACGAATATAAGATGCGGATAATAAACAATCAAGATAAAATAAAGGAAGATATGTGCCGTTTATTCAAGTGGTACGTGGAGTTGTATCCCAAGTACAGACCGCACTACCGTCCATTCGGATTCGGCTACGGAATTTACGTCTGGGTTTCCATCCTATATACCACAAGAGACGACACATTTTCCCTTTCATTCAAAGGCCACAACATGCATCCACAAACGACTCTCATGCGAATAAAACAATTAAAAAACGAATGACAATAAATAGAAAAAGTGCCATCAAGTCTAACCTTTTGAAGAATTGGAATTGAAACGATCATTCAGTGATTTTGGTTCAGTTCGAAATCGCCGAACTATTAACTGTTTCAATTATGATTTTAATCCGATTTAATTTCGATCTGGTGCCGAATCGTTGACCGTTTCGATTCTGATTCTGACCCAATTGAATTCAATTGCGGTCCGATTTAAGAGTTGTGATCCCCCCCCCCCGACAATTCTCATCCCCTCGTATCCCCTCAATTTCCGAAAATATCCCCTTCATTTGTCAAAATACATTCTTCAATAAACTAAATATATCTCAATTATATATAAATTTAAAAATAACATATATACTTATTTTATTTTATTAATTAATTTTTTTATTTTATAATTTTTTATTTTATTTTTTTAAATTTATATTTTTTTGCTATTTATATATATAATATATATATATATATATATTCTTTTTTTATTTGTTTAATAAATATTACAAATTTCATATTTATTAATTAAATTAACTTTTAATAAATATATTAGATTTATTAAACAAATTGACTATCAAAACTTTTATTTTATAAATTAATTTTATTTGGTTAAATTATATTTTTTTTATACATAAATAGTATTAATTAAATTAAAAAAATTTTAAAAAATAAATGAATATATACAAAATTTATAATATTTATTAACAAAAGTCAAAAAATTATAAAATAAAAAAAATATAATTAATAAAATGGAAAAGGGAGTTATAATTAGTATATATTTATTTTTCAATTAATATATATATATTGGCAAATGGACTTATAATAATTGGGGGAGTAATTTTTGGCAAGGAGAGGGGTATTTTCGGATTTTCCCATGGGGACAAGGGGGGATTTGGTCGGGGGAGAAGTAATTTAACCGATTTATAAGATATAAAATCACTTAATAACCGTGTATTTGCTTAACTATGTCCCATCTAATCTTAAAAATACTAATGATGATCCCTCTTGTAATTACTTGTGAGTATTGGCGGACAACTATATAGTATTTGAGAAACAGTGGACAATTATAATTTATTTATGAGAAATGATAACGAGTGTTCTAAGAAGCAAGAGCACTCATTAAGAATCTATTTTAGAAAAAATTTGATGAAAAAAAATCATTAATATTTTGATAATTTTTCTCATTTTCATAAAAATGATATTAAAATTTTCTTAAAATGAATTCTTAATATATGCACAAGGGCATTTGTTAACCCAACCCTTTATTTATTATCATTATTTTAAATTGTTATTTTGACATTTGCAAGCTGAATGGGATATACAGTGGACAACTGTATGGCATTTCAGATATATAATTAACCGGTTCCCAGACTTGACCATCATCAAAATCAAAAGCAACAATAATCATGGTAATTTTTTTTAAATTTTAAATCTATATATATAAAAATTAAAAATTAAATTTTTTTTATTATATCACGTGACAAATTATTATTAAATTATAAAATTAAATTAATAAATCTATTAAATAAAAAATTTATTTTAATAAAAATACATTAAATTGTAAAATTAAAATATCTTTAAAATAATTTTTTATTATTAATTTTAAAATAAGAAACTTATTATAATATAAGAATATAATTTTCTATTAAAATAAGAAAAATATTAATTCAATATGTAGCACATAATATCTACAATTAATTTTTTATTAGATTATATTATTAAAATAACTTTAAAATTAAATTTTATTTTTAAATTGTAAAATAAAAATAAAAAACCTATTCATAATCTCATATTAAAATAATAAACCAATTAATTTTATTAATAATTTTGTAGTTGATTATTTTTAAATTATAAAATTAAAAAAGATAAACTATTAACCTATTACAATATTATAAGAAACCTATTACAGCATAAAAATATAATCTCCTATTAAATTGTAAAATTAAAATATCTCTAAAATTCAATTTTTATTATTAAAAATTAAAATAAGAAACGTATTATACATAAAAACAATAATCTCATATTAAAATAAGAATCCTATTAATTTAATCTCTACAATTAATTTTTTTTAAATTATAAAATTAAAATATCTCTAAAATTCAATTTTTATTATTAAATTATAAAATTAAAATAATAATTATTAAAATAAGATACCTATTACAATATAAAAATATAATCTCCTATTAAAATAATAAACATATAAAGTTTATTAATTAAATTTATAGTTTATTATTTTTAAAATTACAACATAATAAGATACATATTACAACATAAAACCTAATCTCCAATTAAAATAAAAAAAAAACTATTAATTTAATTAATTAATATTGTAATTTATATTTTAAATTATAAAATTAAAATGGTAAACTATTCAAATAATAAACCTATTATAATAAGAAAATATATTATAATTAAAATAAAAACATATGTGACATAATTTCTATAATTAATTTTTTATTATTAAGAAAATTATAAATTATTAAAATAGCAAACCTATTACAATATAAAGATAGAATCTTCTATTTATTATTAAATTATAAAATAAAATGTCTGTACGGTTATTTTTTATTATTAAATTATCAAATTAAAATAAAAAAAAATAATATATATATATATAATCTACTATTAAAATAAGAAACTTATTCTTATTAAATTATTAAATTATAATTATAAAAAAAAAAATTAACATATTACAATAATAGAGTATATTATAACTCCTAATCTCTATAATTAATTTTTTTGTTACCTATTAGAATAAGAAGACATATTATAATTTGCTACTAAATTTTTTTTAAAAAAAACATACGTGGTACCTAATCTATACAATTATTTTTCATTATTAAATTATAAAAAAAAACCTATTACAATATTAAAATATAATATTTTATTAAAAATAAAAGACCTAAGTGACAGCCGTCCGCAAAACCTAGACAAATTTTTGGATTATGAGTCTATTGTTTTTTGTTATTTTCTTTAAATTTTTTTATAAATTTTTTTCATGAACTTTTTATTATTTGTTGTATTTTAGGATGCAGATTCTGACTATTAACTCTTGCATATAGACGGTAAAGATTTCAAGTTCGGTAAGAAAATTTAAATTTAAATTGAATAAATTACATTAAATTTTTTTAAGATAAATACCTAAAATAACATTATGATTTTTGTTATAATATAAAATTATAGTTAAAAAATGTTCAACCCGCACAAAGTGCGGGCGCTATGCTAGGACAAATCAACTTTAGAAAATCTATGTTATGGAGTAAAATGAAGCAACCAGTTAATAAACAGAACTAGCAACCATAGAACAATAAATTAAAATAAAATATATAATTTTTTTTGTGTGGCAGATATGAAATAAATTTCAAAATTATATGATTTTAGTTTTTATTGACTTCAATGGACCATAATCAAAAGTTTATATGAATTATTTTTTTGAATTTTTTGTCAACTGAAATTTTTTTTAAGCCCCATCTAAGCGTCGAAGGCTGCCTGACTAATGTTTAGCGTGTTTTAGAATATTGATTCGGCCCATCCTTAATTTATTTATTTTTTTCCCTAAAATGTGAATATATTTTTAATGTAGATTATAATTTTTTATAGCACATTAAGTCCCAAAAAAAAAAAGGTCCCCCAATTTAATGTCAATAAAAATAATCAAATCACTAGGCTTTTGACCATGATGTTAGTTACATTGTATTGAGTAGACTCGGACTATACAAATGATATGAATTTTTAGAATGTTATGACATAATTATAAAACATTAAAAGTTGAAAAGATTATAAGTTTATAACATGTTTTATTAAGTTAATGCATTTTCTACAACAATATAATTCATATAAACGTATTTCATAAGATGTACATCAAGTGTTTCGTATAGATTTACGAGTGACAATGGGCCGGGCTTGGCTTTGGTAAGCCCAGCCCAAGTTCGAGAATAATTTTTTAATCTCGGATCCGGGAAAAGCTCGGCCCGGGATGTTACCGGGGCTTGGTTGTTTGGCCCGGTTTTTTAAAAATAAAAAAATTATATATATATAATTATAAATATATATATAATTTATTATATAAATATAAAAATATATATATAATATATTTTTTACCCCGGGCCCGGTGCAAAGCCCGACTCGGACTCCTCCATTCCCGGACCGAGCCCTGACTTTTTTACCATCCCTATATAGATTCTATGCAATGCATTTACTTACAATTCTAAATTGAGTTACTTTATGCGATATGACAAAGAAATATGCTTTCACTTTATATAAATAATATCTATACAAAATACCAAAAGAAATTAATGTTTATGAATTGATAGGCCATCATTCACCTTAGTTTTTTTTTTTTTTTTTCCAACTTGTCATTTATCTTTAGATGAGACTGGGGAAAAGTGAAAGAAATTTTTTTATTTTAATGACGATAAAATAAAATTATTTTATTAAAAGAATTATTTATTTAATATTTTATAAAATATATTTTAATAATTTTTTTAATTGAAATTATTCAAGTGATTTATATGTAGGGGGTGGTAAAACAAATCAACGAATTAAATTTGTATCGAATCATAAACGAATCGAATCGAAATGTGATGGATTCGTATTCAATTCGTTTATTAAACGAATCTTAATATCAGGATTCGTATTCGATTCGTTTCGAATATTCGTTTAGTCATGATATTATTTAATATAATAATTTATCGTAGTTGATTTTCATTAGTTCTTCATAAATATATACATATAAAATATGTAATTAATATATTTATTAAAAATACCTCACCAAATATCAAAAATATTATTTTTTCTGTGGTAATTAGCTATAATTTCTCGAATCTTAATTGAAAAATAACAATAACTAGTAAAAAAAAAAAAAAAAAACGAATCATAAACGAATAAACAAATTCATGAGCTTAAATTCGTATTCAATTCGTTTAATAAACGAATCGAATCGAATTGACCCATTTATTAAATGAATCCATTTTTTCAAACTCATATTCGCTTAAAGCGAATCGAATCGAACGAATAAACGAATCCTGATCCAAATTATCACCCTTATTTATATGTGACTCCGCCAAATGAGACTAGGTATGTTCTTCAACAAATTCTTAATTTTAGTCCCCGACTTTTTATGTTCTGAGAAGGCACTTGAGCCAATGGAAAACATGTTTTACATATAAATTAGTAATAATGTGTACGAGTGTTGAAAAATCAAGTCATCCTCATGATTACAGTCCATCCGATTTCGTTGGATTTAAAATATCAAATTCACGGGGTCCAGTCTTGAGTTATTAAAAAAAATCAGGTTTAACTTGACTCGAATTTATATATACATGATCAGATTTTAATTTACATCTTATAATCTATAAAAAGTTCACATTTAGTTAAAAGACATAAGATTTTTTTTGTCTTTATATGTCCTTATAATTAAAATAAAATCCACATGAACCTTACCTTATATATATTATAATGTCGAGTTCGAATCAAGTCAAACCTGAATTTTTGATAACTCAAGACTTGATATATATAAGAGCTATTTTTTTGATAACGGAGGTGTCCGAGTCAGCTTACGCATACCTCGACTAATTCTCGAGACCTGTGTCTCGTGTCTTCAAAAGTTTTTCAGCACATATCAGGGTAAGTCACTGATTTTTTACACCAGAAGTCATGACTCTAAGGAGATGCATCTAGTGGGATTCAAACCCTAAACCTGAGATAGAGTAAATCACTGCAGTTCAAGACCTTTACCACTGAGAAACCGATTTCTTCCGGAAACATAAGCTTATTCATTATAAGAACAATATGGTTAAAATAGTTCTTTTTCAATTTGTTGGATTCAGAATTTTTCACAATGACCCAATCGAGGTCGAAAAATTTGACTTGACGGAACCGCCATTTATTCACCCCTACGACTATGAGGTTACTTAGGTATTAGTTTAATTAGTATGTATCTTTGATGTGGTATTCTTGCCATATCTATCTATGAATAAAATATTAAATTTTTTACAAGGAAGGAGCTTTGGGAGGCATTATAACAATGAATGGTTTGGGCACCGAAAGATGCAATGATTTAAGAAAATAAATAAATATGTGAGGTGGGTCCCGCATATAAAAAAAAATAAAAATTAGAATTCACTATTTGCACAGTGAATCTCATGCGTATAAATAGAAGCTTCATTAAATTAATTTCATCATCTTATTCTCAACCAAATCATATGTATTCTAAGAGAGAAAATATAGTTTTTTTTTAAGAGTTTGTGAGAGAGTTGTAGTTCACTTATTCTAAGAGAGTGTGAGATTGTTCACTCCTTGTGTTTAGAGAGAGGTTGTAAAATTCTTTCCACTATAGTGAAATTCTTATATATTTGCTTGTGGATGTTATCCTCACATTGAGGGTTTTATCACGTTAAATTTGTGTCTCATTGCTTTATTTTATTGTTAAGATTTATGGTAGTCTAAGTCTCCTAATTATTATTGCATTGTTATATGGTAGGCAACGCCTCCTGAACTAAGAATTATTCTCGATTTCACTTTACTTGTGTGTCAGCTTCAGCCCACGATCCCCTAATAGTGGTATCAGAGCTTCAGGTTCAGGGTCACTATTCACGGAGACTATTCACATATACGGTATAATACTATTCATATATACAGTACTATTTACATATATAATACTATTCACATATTCAACACTATTCATGCATACGATACTATTCACGTATACAGTACTATTCACGATGAAATAGTAAAAAGTCGGTTCAAGTGAGAAGCTGATCGTCATCAGAAACATGATAGGAATGTTCGAAATTGAGAAGTTCAACGGGAGCAAATTTTCCATATGGAAACTTAAAATAAAAGCAATATTGGGAAAAGATAATTGCTTGGCAGCAATTGGAGAGAGACCAGCTGGAATAACCGATGAAAAATGGAAGGATATGGATGATAACGCTATAGGCAATTTGTATCCAGCCTTAGCAGATTCTGTGTTATCCAATATTGTATAAAAGAGGACTGCAAAAGAGATTTGGGATGTACTTACCAAATTGTACGAGGTCAAGTCACTACATAACAAGATGTTCTTGAAAAAAAGACTTTACACTCTTCGAATGAGTGAGTCCATATCTATGACAGATCACATCAACAACTTGAATACACTATTTTCCTAACTCAGTGTGTTGGATTATAGTATATCAACAAATAAACTTGCGGAGATTCTACTTCAAAGTCTGTCTGATTCGTATGATCAACTTATCATCAACTTGACAAGTAATGTTGTCACTGGTAATCTAGTCTTTGACGAAGTGGCAACTTTTGCTCTGGAATAAGAGTCTATAAGGAAGACAAATCATCTAGTTCGCAACAAGTAGAAGCATTGGTGATGACAAGAGGGAGATCAACAGAACGTGGCTCAAGTGAGAGTCAAAACCATGGCAGATCGAAATCAAAAATTAAGAAGAATGTTAAATGCTACAACTGTGGCAAGAAAAATGAACGTCAAGAAAGATTGTTGGAATCTGAAGAATGGTGGAGAAAAAGCTCCTGTTGCAACAAAATCTCAGGGATGTGTTGCAAGTACTTCTGAAGAAGGTGGCGCACTTTACAGTGAAATAGCAATGATGTCCATGTTGGAGATGATGCTTGGAGTGCCAATCTGAATTGTACACTTTATTATTTATTAATAAAATAACTACTTTTTCATATCTTATTAATGGTATTGTCATTATGCGTATTAGATTGATGTATAAATATGCTAAGAATGACATCGATCTTAGAATAGTCTTGTAATAATACTGGACACTATATGGTCCGACATTGAGATAAGTATTACTATTATAACCTATTCTTAAAGTAAATATTCATAGTCATTGGTTTTGAAATACAGTTGAATTCCTATAACCTATAAGACTAATACATGTCGTATATTGGAATTGGAGTTCCAATGATTTAATCCGATGTACCATGAGTTTTGGAAACTCGTATAGACGTGTGGGTATTGGTTGGACCGAATACTGAATGATTCACAGGTGATTCCTAATAGTTGGAAGTACACACCACCGTCAATAGGAATCTCCTCGAGTCGAGTAGCATATGTAATCCTTTGACTATAGGGTAACATTAATTTTGTGTGAGATCTTCCACACATTGATGCAATGTATGTCAGAAACCTTTCATGGTCTGACCTCTAGATGTTCGTTGGGTGTGAACCGATACACTCAGTAATCAAGTGCGAAGCAAGATAAGATCAGTCGGCCCGTATGTGTATCATAAGGGGTTTAGGTATCCATGTTGGCAAAGTTATGATTCTTAAAGCTTTGGTCAAAGTCGATCACCCATGGTGGATCACATCAGTTATGAAGAATCGTGGACATGTTGACATGAGATGTGCGTCTAAGAAACTTGACGGTGTATTTTATGTTTCCTAAGTACAACTCGGATAGCCTATGACAGAGGGATTGTTAAACATCGACCCGGCCAAGGTTCCGGTTCGGAACCGGAACCGAACCGGTTGGAACCGGACGGTTTCGATTCCGGAACCGAACCGGAACCTAACCGGTTCGGTTAGGGTTCCTCCCCTAGCCGAATCGGTTGGAACCGGTTTGAATTTATACAATAATATATTTTTTTAATTTTTTAGATAAGAATTTTATTTGTAATTTAGTGTAATTATGTAATGTAATTTAACGTAATTTGTAATTTACATAATTTTATTTGTAATTATGTAATTTTATTTTAAATTATTTTCAAAAAAAAATAATTTAATGTAATTATTTGTAATTTAACTTTTATTTTCAAAAAAGTAAAAAAAAAAAAACCGAATGGAACTGGAACCGGAACCGGAACCGAACAGTTCGGTTCCGGTTCCGGTTCCATGTTAGTGTGGAACCGGAATTAACCGGTTCGGTTCCGGTTCCACACAAAGTGGAACTGGAACCGGGCGGTTCGGTCTAGTTAAACATATATGATGACCTCGACTTGTATAGTTCAGAAAGGTCATTCGTATTCTTTGCGAATTCGGAGGTGGCCGAAGTGCGTACATATTAGCTAGACTTATATGACGAACATGTCTGAACTTAGAGAGTCTCAATATGAAATGTACTCGTTTAGCACTTGGGTAGTTGATTAATTTTGATAAAAGATAATATTCGATATTATAATTATCAACTAAGATAATCAAGTGTTATTGTATAACATTGATTATTTATTTTGACCTAATTGGATTAATTCAAAAATTATACAATGGCTTAATTGTAAGATCATAATTATGTCTACCATTTGAGGATATTATGGTAATTGTAAGTTTGTAATAATAGGTAATTTTGGCTTGATTTAATTGGATTAAATCAAAGTGGCAAACATTTAGCTAATCCATTTCCTAATCATTGGCTTGATTTATTTGGATTAAATCAAAGTGGGAGACAATGAAGATTAGTCACACCTAATTATACATATTTAGACAAATTAGATTAAGCCCACCTAAAAGTTGATTACAACTTTTATTAATTAAAAATTACCTAAGTTTTGCTATAAATAGCAAGCTTTATGAAGGTTTTAATTAAGAAAAGCAAATGTTTGAGAAAACTAAGTACAAGCAAATTCTTAGATAAATTAGCCTAAGTTAGAGAAATATTTAGAGAAGCTTGTGAGGTCTCTACAACATTTCATCTAGGAGAAATCAAGATTGGATCTTGGGGTGAAGCTTGATAGCATTGGAATCAAGATTGGATCTTGGAGTCAAGCTTGCTAATCCTTGGAAGTTCTCCAAATATTTCAACAAAGAGAAGTAGATTGGATCTTTGTATCAACCTTGATAGGTAAGTTTGATATTCTCTAAAAGCTATATTTTTCATTCGTGAGACATATAGTGCTGAATTATGTATTAGATACATAATGTTCAAATTAGGCTAATTAATTGTGTTAGGATGCTTTGGAAGTATAAACACAATATACTTGTAATTGGATCCAAATATATATGTTAGACATAAATATAAAATTAGAGTTTGAAATTCTAGATTAAATCTTAGAGCTATAGTTACTATTCTAGAATCACTTGACCACCTTTTAGTGACCTAGAATTGTTCACGAGACATTTCTTATTGGGATTCTAATTTGGTTTGTGTATTGGATTCAAAATTTACGCAAGTGCGTATTTAGAATAAATTTATGTTTTTGTAAAAATATTTGATATTTTGAAAAACTTGATTTTTATTCTATAACATGTGTTGATGTTGGTTTTGAAGTTAAAATTAATTTTTGGTGTTTTTGAAGTGTTTAGGGAAGACCGAAAGAAATTAGGGTAATAGACCTTAATTCCTTCAGCTCACTGGAAATTAAGCTGAAGGAAAGTATAAAGAAGCAAATGTTAGAAAAAATGGTCTTGCACGCACTGTGCGCCAGCGCACTGTAGAACGCGCGTGATGTGCGTGCGAGTGCCGAATTTGTTTTTGCTCATTTTTAAGCTTCCGGACTCTGATTCATTCCCTGTTTTTTCCTATACACTTGTAATAGAATATAGTATTTCATTAAATATTTTAAAATTACACCCATATTTTATATCCACAGGTTAGACCCATTTCCGTTGCATGGGGCACCGATCCGACCCTAGGGGTTCCACAACTGCCCCAACAAAATGGTACCAGAGTAAGGTTTAACCACACAACACATGTTGCATGTTAGACATGTATTTGAATCTATGCCACAGTACTTTTAATTTAATTATTCATAAGACATATTGGATATGTAAAGCATGTTTTAAATTAAAATTTTGACCTAATCAAATTAATGACTTGATTGTCATAAATCTCCCATGATTACTTTATTTAAGTAATAATATTAGTAATGTTGGAGCATTATTAGATGGTCCGTCTTTTCAATACGGAGATGAATGAGTTCTTACTACTTATATCCAATATCGTCATTAGTGTGAGGGTATAAGTGCTCGGAACTTAGGTCGCTCTGGTAAAATATTAGATGTAGTTTGATAGGTTAACGTAGTCACCCAATATCATCATCAGTGTGAGGGTGTACATACGAAGCTCATGTTGAGACAGTTGTGGAACCCCTAAGGTCGGATCGGTGCCCCGTGCAGCGGAAATGGGTATAACCCATGGATATCAAGTATGGATATAATTTTAGATTATTTAATGAAATACTATATTCCATTATGAGTGTATAGGAAAAATCCGGGACAGAATCGAAGTCCAGAAGCTCCAGAACGAGCGAAAACAAAATTCCCGTGTGCGCATACGCTATCATTGTTCGCTACAGTGCCGCGCACACTGTGCGCCTACTATAACTTTTTTTCCATTATAAAATTTTCATTTCCTTCAGCTCACATTCCAGTGAGCTGAAGGAATTATGGTCTTTGACTCTAATTCTTTCCGGTTCTCCCTAAACACTTCAAAAACACCCAAAATTAATTTTTAATTTCAAAACCAACATTAACACATGTTATAGAATAAAAATCAAGTTTTTTAAAATATCAAATATTTTTACAAAAACATAAATTTATTCTAAATACGCACTTGCGTAAATTTTGAATCCAGTACACAAACCAAATTAGAATCCCAATAAGAAATATCTCGTGAATAATTCTAGGTCACCCAAAGGTAGTCAAGTGATTCTAGAATGGTAGCCATAGCTCTAAGCTTTAATATAGAGTTCCAAACACTTATTAATTGTTCCATGTCCAATATGAACATCTCTGACCTAATTACAAGCATGTTGTGTTTATACTTCTAAAGTATTATAACACAATTGATTAGCCTTATTTCAACATGAAGCTATGTGATCATGCATCTAATACATAAATGAACATAGCTTAGGAGAAGATAAAATATTACCTAGTAAGCTTGGTGCAAGATCCCATCTACCTCTCATTTGTTGAAATCGTCGGAGAACCGCCAAGGTGTGTAATCTTGACTTCAAGATCCAACCTTGCTTTCCAATGCTAACAAGCTTCACTTCAAGATCTAATCTTGATTTCTCCTAAATGAAATGTTCTAGAGACCTCACAAGTTTCTCTAAACACTTCTCTAACTTAGGCTAATTTCTTTAAGAATTTGCTTGTAATTGTACTTGTAATTAAAACATTCCTAAAGTTTGCTATTTATAGCAAAATTTAGGTAATTTTTAATTAATAAAAGCTGTAATCAACTTTTAAGTGGGCTTAATCCAATTTGTCCAAATATGTATAATTAGGTGTGACTAATCTCCATTGTCTCCCACTTTAATTTAATCCAATTAAATCAAGCCAAGGATTAGGAAATGGATTAGTTAAATGTTTGCCACCTTGATTTAATCCAATTAAATCAAGCAAAAACCACCTATTATTATATACTTATAATTACCATAATATCCTTAAATGGTAGAGATAATTATGATTTTACAATTAAGCCCTTGTGTAATTATTGAATTAATCCAATTAGGTTAAAGTAAATAATCCATGTTATCCAATAACACTTGATTATCTTAGTTGATAATGACAATATCGAATATTATCTTTTATCAAAATTAATCGGCTACCCAAGTGCTCAACGAGTACACTTCATATTGAGACTCTCTAAGTTCAGACATGTTCGTCATATAAGCCTCGCTAATATGTACGTAATTCGGCCACCTCCGAATTCACGAAGAACACGAACGACCTTTCTGACTATACAAGTCGAGGTCATCACATATGTTTAACAATCCCTCCGTTGTAGGCTATTCGAGTTATGCTGAGGAAACATAGAATACACCGTCAAGTTTCCAAGGCGCACATCTCATGTCGACCGGTCCATGATTCTTTACAACTGATGCGATCCACCCTAGGTGATTGGATTTGGCCAAAGTCTTTAAGAATCGTGACTCTACTTACATGGATACCTAAACCCCTTATAGTACACATACGGGCTGATGGATCCTATCTTTTTTCGCATTTGATTACTGAGTGCATCGGTCCACACCCAACGAACATCTAGAGTCCAAACCATGAAAGGTTTCCGAAATACATGACATCAAAGTGTGGAGGATCTCACACAAATTAATGCTATCCTATAGTCAAAGGATTACATATGCTACTCAACTACATGATATTCCTATTGACGGTGGTGTGTATTTCCAACTGTTAGGAATCACATGTGAGTCATTCAGTATTCACTCCAACGAATACCCACATGTCTATACGAGTTTCCAAAACTCATGGTACATCGCGTTAAACCATTGGAACTCCAATTCCAATATACGACATGGACTTGTCTTCTAGGTTATAGGAATTCGACCGTATTCCAAAACCAACGACTAGGAATATTTACTTTAAGAATAATTTACACCTAGTGTCAAAACTATTCTATGGTCGATGTCATTCTTAGTATATCTATACATCAATCCAATACACATAATGACAATACCATTATAAGGTATGAAATGAAAAATAGAGTTATTTTATTAATAAATAATAAAATGTAAAAATCGGATTGGCACTCCAAACACCAACTCCATCAAACTCCCACTTGCTTAGTGCCAATCTGGATGGTACCGTAGTCTCATCTCCTCCACATGTTTATCGAATAACTTAGGAGGTAAGACCTTTGTAAGCGGGTCTGCTATGTTGTCTTGTCATTGAACCTTTAAGACCACTGTGTCTTTTCGTTCAATTATCTCTCTAATTAAGCTATTTTTTCTTTCCACATGTTTAGACTTGGAATGCGCCCTCAGCTCCTTAGCCTGCGCGGTGGTTCCGTTATTATCACAGTATAATGGGATCGAATTCGTAACACTAGGCACAGCGCCAAGTTCTGTGATAAAATTTCTAATCCAAACAACTTCTTTAGCAGCTTCTGAAGCCGCTATAAATTTCGCCTCAGTGGTAGAATCAACTGTTGAGTCTTGCTTTGAACAACACCAACTAATCGCACCACCGTTAAGGGTAAATATGTATCATGATTTAGATTTTCTATCATCTAGATCTCTCTGGAAGTCGGAGTCTTTATAACCCTTAACTTGTAGCTCATCTTCTCCATATATTAGAAACTTATCATTTTTGTGCCTTTAAGATATTTTAGGATATGTTTCACGGCTATCCAATGATCATTACCTGGATCAGATTGATATCGGCAGGTCACACTGACGCTGAACCTGATGTCAGGTCTAGTACATAGCATAACATTTATTATGCTTCCAATACAAGAAGCATATGGCAAGTTAGACATCCTAACTCTCTCTTCCTCGGTTTGAAGTGTCATTTTCTTCGAAAGATGTATGACGTATCAGAAAGGTACATTTCATGCCTTGCAGATGGTAAAACTGTACCTTTCTAACATCTTGTCTATGTTCGTCGATTGTGACAACCCTATAAGCTTCCTAACTCTATCTCGGTAGAGCCTTATACCTAGTATATATGAAGCTTCACCTATATCTTTCATGGAGAAGTTCTTGCAAAGGTAGGCTTTCACACTTTGCATCATCCCTATATCATTTCCTATGATAAGTATGTCATCTACATACAAGACCACGAAAACTATCATGCTCCCACTAACTTTCTTATAAACACATGGTTCTTCCTCATTTTTGATGAATCCAGATAATCTAGTTATCTCATCAAAACGACGATTCCAGCTTCGGGATGCCTGTTTAAGGCCATAAATAGACTTTTGGAGCTTACAAACCAAGTTTGAAGTCTCACTGGATACGAAACCCTTTGGTTGTTCCATATAAATATCCTCTTCAAGGAATCCATTTAGGAACCAATAGACTTTTGGAGCTTACAAACCAAGTTTGAAGTCTCACTGGATACGAAACCCTTTGGTTGTTCCATATAAATATCCTCTTCAAGGAATCCATTTAGGAAAGCGGTTTTCACATCCATATGCCATATCTCATAGTCGTGATATGCAGTAATGACTAAAAGAATATTAATGGATTTTAACATGGCTACTGGTGAAAAAGTTTCCTCATAGTCAATCTCAGGACGTTGAGTGTAACCTTTTGCTACCAGTCGGGCCTTAAAGATTTCCACCTTTCTATCGGGCCCTCGCTTCCTTTTGTAAACCCATTTACAACCAATAGGTTTAACTCATTCAGAAAGTTCAACTAAGTCCCAAACTTGATTGTCATGCATTGAATCCATTTCGAATTTCATGGTTTCCTGCCATTTTCCAGATCGATATCCAATATCGCTTCTTTATACGTAGTCAGATCTGTCTCCTCTAAGAGGAAAACATCAAGGCTCACATCAGATGTTAAAAATAGTCTATCAGGAGGCCTTGATATTCTATTCGACTTACGTAGAATCTGTGTTATAGATCCTTCATCTAATTGGATCTCTGGTTCCATCTCAGGTTCCTTAATGTTGGGATCAAACTCATCAAGTTTAATCTCTCTACAATTCCCACTTTCTCTTAAAAATTAATTTTTAAGAAAAGTTACAAAGCGAACAACAAATAAATTTTGTTGCTCGGAATCGTAGAATTGATATCCAATGGAATTATCAGGATATCCAACGAACCTACATTTATACCCTTTGGGTGCTAGTTTATCCCGCTGCATAATTCTAACGTATGCAGGACAACCTCAAGTCTTTAAATGTCTAAGACTTAGATTTCTACTGAACCCTATTTGATAGGGGGTCGTAGAAACAGCTTTCGATGGAACCCTATTAAGTATGTAGGAAGTAGTTTGTAAAGCGTAACCCAAAGGTAATAAGGAAGATCTGTATAGCTCATTATTGTTCGCACCATATCTAATAAAATACGATTTCTACGCTCAGACACTCCATGCGTTGAGGTGTTTCTGGTGGACTATATAGGGCGAGAATTTCATTCTCCCTTAAATAATTTCTTAATTCTTCACTCGTGTATTCACCTCTTCGATCTGATCTAAGGCATTTGATGAATTTATTGGTTTGTTTTTCTAATTCGTTTCAGAATATTTTGAACTTGTCAAATGTTTTCGACTTATATTTCATCAGATAGACATATCCATATCTAGACTTGTCATCTATGAAAGTCACCAAAATATGTTGAACCATCATGAGCGGCATGATTTAATAGACCACACACATCGATGTGTATTAGTTCCAATAAATCTCCAGCACAATGTCCAACACCTTGAAATGAGGCATTTGTCATCTTTCCTTTGATACATGACTTACAAATCAGATAAGGATCTAAGGTAAGATTTTCAATCAAACCATCATTTACCAATTTGGATAGACGTCTAACACCTATATGGCCCAATCTCATATGCCATAATTCAGTATTATTTAGTTCAGACTTCCTACTTGTATTTTTCTCTATATTAAAGACATCTCTACATGTTTCTAAAACATAGTGACTGTTTAATAAAGAACATTCACATTTCAATAAATTTTCTTTATCATACAAACATAAAGTTTCATCCTTAATGTTTATTTTATATCCCTCTTTATCTAATATTGGCAGTGATATTATTTGTCTGATAAGTGAAGGAACATAATAACAGTCATGCAAATCTAATTTACATCCATTTGGGAGATCTAGAACAATTGTTCCTATGGCTTTGACATCCAATGTCTCGCCATTGCCAACTCTAAGCTGTATCTCCTCTTTATTCAACCTTCTTTTAACCCTCATTTTCTGCAGGGAATTGCAAATATGAGTAGGACTGCCTGTGTCTAACACCCATCCATTATTTGCATCTAAGGCTAATGAGATGTCAATAATTGGAAAAATAAAAAGCGTACCTGAGGGTCATGCTTTTCCTTTAAGCTCTAGACAATCCTTCTTCCAGTGTCCAGACTTCTTGCATTGTAGACATTGATCACAAGCTACTTTCGGTTTTGCGCATTTGCGCTTCTTGGAGTTTTTCTTTGATATCTTATTCTTCCATATTTTTATTTTCTTTGACTTCCCAAAAGTCTTTGAAGAGCCAGCTCCACCATGGAGATACAGTGTGGGGTTGCCTTTCTTCAAATCTTGCTCCGCCGTGCATAGTATGTTATGAAGTTCTTCGTATGTGGCTTGCATCGAATGCATATGGAAATTCAATACAAAGCCAGCATAAGAACTTGGCAAAGAAGACAGAATCAAATTACGGCCCAGCCATTCATCAAATACAATGCCCTATCATTTCAGATATCGAATCTGGTCGATCATGTTCAAAACATGAGTTCCATGTCATATTTAAGTTCAGCACGGAACAATTCCTTAGACCTTCGATAAAGTTTCATCTCTTGGTTTGCCTCGAACAACTCATTGAGTGTTCGCATGATGCTCCAAGCATCCGGTACTTCAATGTACTGTCTAAGTAAATTTGGAACCATCGATCCCAAGATATAAGATTTCACCTTCAGGTTATCATCCTTCTGTTAGTGTCCTAGACATGCCCAAGGTCTCTAAGTCATGATATTGTGTGTGAATGATCAAGTGAGTTTGCGGAAAAAACTTACATTGAACGAATTTGTGATTTCAAAAATCTTTGTATGTTGATGAAGCTCCAAGCTTTGTTGAATGTTTCCAACCCAATGGTGAGTTTCCCTATCACCTCACAAGACTTTTTAAGTGCTAGCTTTGAAGATTTTGAAGCAAAATCAATGGAGAAGAGAAGATGATGCTCACGACAAAGGAGAAAGAGAGAGAGAGAGGTTTTGATAATTTTTTTATTTTCCAAAACTAATACACAAGTTGACTTTCAAAAAATAAAATGTGTATATGATTTTCCAAAAAAGCAAACAAAATATGTTGGAAGAAATAAAGCATTAAATGCTCCCATCTACTTCCATCAACTAGTTGACAATTGATGTGAGTTAGTGGGTCCCACCACTTAAATTCAAAATTCAAGTTAGCTTGCTCAACACACTTTGGGCCCGGATTCATTTAATCCGATTAAACGAATTTTCTGTCGCGACATAATTAACTCAAATTTAATTAAATAATAATGCCTAGCAAAATTATTACGTAAGTTACTTACGAATTAATTCCAAATTAATTCATTCGTCCAAATTAAAATCCAATTTTAATTCCGCATTGAAATCTGATTTCAATTAATATATCCAATATATTATTTAATCGATTAATTCTATATTAATCGCGTTCTCTCTTCTATTCGTATTTTTATCCCAGATAAATTCTTGCCGCAATTAAACCTAGATTAATTTTCTCTCTCATAATTAATCCTAAATTAATTTTGTTCGAGTCAAATGTCATCGGTGATTATTTGGGAAGCGACCCAAGAGATCCATGGATATGTTGGCAGTAAATACGGTCATCGGACTATCCGAATATGTGCGTACCTCGTACCACGTTCTTACCGATTTACAAGACATGGTTGGCTTCTAGCAAAGCACCGTGCCTACCCAATTCTCCAGAAATATTCAATGAATAATATATAATCTGTATCATTCATAGTATACTATGTATTGCGCATTACGATCCAGTATCAGATGTCACATGTTAGGCCTGAGGCTGTAATTGTGTCTGCCCCGTACGAAGCATATATCAGATCACTAGAAACTAGTCTCTGTAATCGGATAATCATGACTTAGTCATACTATCCCAATAGCTGCAACATTTGAGAGTACTAGTTATGTATCCCTGCGTGATCATCATCTCTATATGACTGAAGTGATACTTCCATCTTGACATCACACCCAATACACTACGATTCTCAGTAAACCCAGAAGAGGCGTACACAGAACCTGTTAAAGCTCCGGACGACCAAAACCAAAGCGTACTGATTGTCGCAAGTATTAGAGATGCAAGTCTCAGGTTGAGACCACATACAACTACCCTGATTCGGATTTCCATAGACATATAGTTATACTACCAATGGGATTCCGAAGGGTCTTTCCAGAGCGAAGCTGTTCCCGGTCCAACGGCTAACAGAACCTCCTATCACACTTGCATAAGTATCCAATACTTAAAAATATGAGAACTATGCCGTTAAGCTTCCATAACGCACACAAGTGTAATACTAGTTGATTAGTGGTATTTATATCACTTATTCCCACTCATTTGACCTAATATTTTGTATAGTTTCTTGAGTTTTGTGAACGTTTTGATGTATTTTGTGTTATTTTGTTGATAAATAAAGTTTGGAAAGCATTGGAGGCAATTTAGGGCAAAAACGGACAAAAATGCGTCAACAGGGATATTTTGGTCTTTAGCGCGTCGCGACGCCCAGACTTCCGCGTTGCGACATCTAAAATGCGCCGAACAGTGCTAACGTGCGCCGAGTCCACAAATCAGAATCTGAGAAAAGTTTGACTTTGCTAAAATGCGCCGTGCCACGTGTCATCATCACAGCCGATCTACTAATGACTGTTGTGGGCAAAAATGAGTTGATTAATATTTTGTTGGCTGTGTATATGAAGAATGGTAAAAATAATCAGAGAATTACTTATTCGGTAATTTAGAATAAAATAAAACAACTAGTAACTTGGAGTAGAAGTTTCACCTGATTAGTCACTAACATCTTTATTCTCTTTTCGCTTGTCTTTTTGCTTTTGTGTGCATTAGTTTTAATACCTGTTTACTTTTGTAAAATGTTTGTGGGTATCATTGCCGTAAGCCCTCACGAGACTACAACTCGTCCACTAGGGACACCTAGGGGTTTAAAGGCTTGTTGCATATGCTAAATGCAACCGTGATCCCTACGAAAGTGGCTTAGTTAATTTATTTATGTTATTTTACTCTATGTTTTGCTCGAGGACTAGCAAAATGTTAGGTTTGGGGGTGTGATGAGTGGTATTTATATCACTTATTCCCACTCATTTGACCTAATATTTTGTATAGTTTCTTGAGTTTTGTGAACGTTTTGATGTATTTTGTGTTATTTTGTTGATAAATAAAGTTTGGAAAGCATTGGAGGCAATTTAGGGCAAAAAAACGGACAAAAATGCGTCAACATGGATATTTTGGTCTTTAGCGCGTCGCGACGCCCAGACTTCCGCATTGCGACGTCAAAAATGCACCGAACAGTGCTAACGTGCGCCGGGTCCACAAATCAGAATCTGAGAAAAGTTTGACTTTGCTAAAATGCGCCGTGCCACGTGTCATCATCACAGCCGATCTACTAACGTGCGCCGTGACACGTGTCAGCATCCTACGGTGCCGACAGTCATCATCGCCACGTGTCGCCACGTCGTCGCCACGTCACCGCCAAGTCATCAGCCATGTCAGCAAGTCAACAAGTCAAATTGCCACGTGTCGTGCCACATCATCATCAGCCAATCAGGAAGTGACACGTGTCGCAATTCTATGGTGCCGACAGTCTCTTTCCCACGTGTCGCCACGTCGTCGCCACTTCACAGCCACGTCAGCATCAATTATGGATATCCTATCCTTATCTGACACGTGGCGGATAAGAATCTCAGCGACCAATCAGAAGCCGCCACGTGTCACAATAATTGAAGCCCAACCACTTTGCCACGTGTCACCTTATCATCTTATCCAGAATCTTCAAACCAGCGAACCAGAGCGTGCCACGTCGACAAATTCGGCGTCGCGACGCTGAGGACCTGGCGTCGCGACGCTGGATCCTACCGAGGCCTATAATTGAGCTCGAGATTTTAGAATTCAGTGCACCATTCTCTCTCTTATAATCTTCTAAAGAGATAGTTTCTCTCTCTACTTTCTTTTAATTTTTAGTTTTTAGTTTTTAGTTTTGTAATTAATTTTAATTACATTTTGTTAATATAGTAATTTAATTTTTACTTTTTACTTTTTACTTTTTACAGTTTTTGTTATTTACCATGAGGAGGTAACTCCCCCAGCTAGGGTGAAAGGTAATTCTTTTACTGTTACTATTTAGATTAATCTCCCTTAAAAATAATATATTCACTATTTAAAATTTGACTTAAAAAGGATACCGCCAGATTGGTCGGTTGGTAATTCATTTTAATCTGATTTAAACCTGACTAATAAAGGATACCGCCAGATTGGTGGCGGTTGGTAATTTAATTTTGGTTCCGCCTTTATGGCTGGTTGGCTTAATTTGACTTAATCAGGTTACCGCCTATATGGCTGGTTGGAAAACGAATCACAAGTTTATATATTATTTTATGGGAGATATCTAAATTAGTAGTAGTAAAAGTAATTCCTTTTACCTTAGCATTTTATTTTATTGTAATTTTTTTTCAGTATTTACTTTACCTACCGCATTTTTACTTTATGTCTTTTATTTTCAAGTTTTTACTAGCCCTAGTTATGTGTTGTAACTAAATTAGTTATCTGGGGTTGTGATGAAATCCAATATCACCGTTTTATAAGGGTTAGATTATAGCTTGGGTAATATAAAGATTTATTTATTGAGTCTTAAACTTAATGCTTTTTCATTAACTGGCCATTAATAAAATTGATCTGGTAAATCTAAAATGAACTAGACATAGGGATTTTAGGTTTTAGCCTTAGACTCAATAGCCCACGATCTTCCTTGAGGATAGATAACCCTTTAATAGATTTCCTTACAGGATAGGAATATACTTGTCGGGCGGGGGTAGCCATAATTGGAACTTAAACTTAATGAATCCATAATTTGGTTGACATAGACATATGATTCAATTGGGTTAAACTGGGTATTTGTGTCTGACCATCGACAGAGGCTTACACATAATTTAGTGTTCCAGGTTAATAAATCAATATATTACCCAACTTTAAGATAACCACTTCATCTTTAAAATGATATTGGAAGAAATCACAACCCTAGATAGTTTTTAATATTGAATTTTCTTAAAACCTATTTTCGACAATTTTATTTACTTGCTTTTAAATTTAGAATCGTCACCATTCAAATCAATCAATCAACTTGTTAGATATTAGTAATCATTTGACCTCATAAAATTAATAGTTTAGATATTAAGTCCTCGTGGGATCGATATTTTTATACTACTTGAACGATACGTGCGCTTGCGTTATACGTGTGTGTTTACGCCGGTCAAGTTTTTGGTGCCGTTGCCGGGGACTTATTTATCTTTTACTATTAGTTTAGGGGTTAGATACGTTACTTGTATCTAATTTCTTTTTACTTATTTTTTTTTTTCTTGTGTTTCAGGTTCTCAGAAACTTCATGAGACGAACCAGAAGCTTTGAACTCCGACCGCTTGACCCATAAATTGAAAGAACCATCAGACAGTTGAGAAGGGAAAGGCGAGAAGGCCAAGAAGCTTTAGTCAACATGGAACCTGAACCTTTGAACGTTGCACCACAATTCCCATTCGAGACAGAACCATTCCGGTGGTTGACAGACTCATTTCCTGTATTGTACTTCCTCCCTTACCAGCAAATGCGTGTGACATCAAAACATGCATTCAGATGATTCATCACTCAGTTCAGTTCGGGGGGAATGCAACTGAAGATCCTAATGCCCACATTAGCAACTTCCTGGAAGTTTGCGGCACTTTTAACTACAACAGAGCATCAGAGAAGCAATGAGACTGCGAGTTTTTCTATATTCCCTGAAGGACAGAGCTAAAGCTTGGCTACATTCACTACCAGCAGGTTCTATCACAACTTGGAACACTTTAGCCACCAAATTTCTTGCAAAGTACTTTCCACCAGCCAGAACCGGAAAATTGAGGATGACATCACACATCCTTTGTACAACAAGATTCAGAATCCCTCTGCGAAGCTTGGGAAAGGTACAAAGATTTACTCCGGAAATGTCCTCACCATGAGATTCCAAAGTTGCTACAAGTCCAAACATTCTATAATGGACTTTCTCGAATAATGAGAACCACAATTGATGCTGCTACTGGAGGAGCACTAATGGCAAAAGGAGAAGATCGGGCTTGGGATTTAATTGAAGAAATGGCCAACAACAATTCCTTGTGGCCAACAGAAAAGAGCATGATCCAAAGAATTGCAGGAATTTATGAAGTTGGAGCAAACACAACAGTGAATACCAGGCTGGATCAGATATGCAAATGTCTAGAAACACTTAGCACGCAAGTTGTGAACATCACTGGATCCACAAGTTCACCATATGGAGGAGCACCAGAGTCAAACCAACTTGAAGAAACGGTGAATTATATCAGCAATTTCAACAGACAAGGGAACAATCCATATTCCAGCACCTACAACCCAGGGTGGAGGAATCATCCTAATTTATCATGGAGCAACAATTCAGGCCAACAGCAAACTATCCACCTGAATTCCAGCAACAGAACAAAGGCCAGGAGCAGGCAAATGAATCAGGAATAACAGAAGTGTTGACCTACTTGAAAAAGATGGAAGCAAAACACACTCTCAAGCAGCAAGATATGACACTATATTTCAAAGCCATTCAGCCTCTATCAAAGCACTAGAGAATCAAATCGGACAACTGGCAAATGCTCAGAGTTACAGACCGCCAGGTACCCTTCCTAGCAACACAGAGCCAAATCCAAGGAACATGGGAATGAGCATGTCATGCCATCATGTTAAAAAGCGGTACTGAAATTAACAAAGATGTTGGAGTCAAAAAACAGCTGCTGAGGAAGTTCCAAAAGAAACAAAGCAACAGATGGAGGAAAAAAGCAAAGGAAAAAGACAGATCACTCCACCTCCACATTTTCCTCAACGTCTTCAGAAGAACAAATTGGACAAGCAGTTTTCTCGGTTCCTGGAGATCTTCAAAAGCTGCATATCAACATTCCATTTGCAGAAGCGTTGGAACAAATGCCCACCTATGCCAAATTCATGAAAGATATTCTTTCACGAAAACGGAGATTGGGAGATTACGAGATAATAGCATTAACAGAAGAATGCAGTGCCATCATTCAGAGGAAACTTCCCCCAAAGTTGAAAGATCCTGGCAGTTTCACTGTTCCTTGCGTCATAGGAGAACATAACTTGGTAAGGCTTTGTGTGATTTAGGTGCGAGTGTTAACTTGATGCCTTTCTCTATTTTCAGGAATTACAGATTGGAGAAACAATGCCAAACTTCAGTCCACTGCAACTTGCTGATAGAACGCTCTATTTCCGAGAGGCGTAGTTGAGGATGTGCTGGTCAAGGTTGACAAATTCATTTTCCAGCAGATTTTATTGTCCTTGATATGGAGGAAGACGCAGACGTACCAATCATCCTTGGGAGACCATTCTTGGCTACAGGTCGAACCATTATTGATGTACAAAAATGAGAATTAACCATGAGGGTACAAGACCAAAAAGTAACATTCAATGTTTTCAAGGCCATGAATTTCCCAGATGATGAAAAGAAGGAGGAATGTTTCAGACTCGATGTGATACACAGTACCATTCAGAACTCCAATGCAATGCAAAGTTCTACTGACAAACTTAAAACATGTCAATTGCCTGTGGAGCCTAAAGATAAAGCGTCTTTTGTACTGAAGGAGCCAATTCTTGCACTACAAGCAACAGAGAGAGAAAAAGTCCACCAACTCAACGAATAGGAGGAATTTCACAATCAGCCTTTGAGGATGCCAAATTGTACAAAGAAAAGGGCAAGAAAAGACATGATGAGAAGTTAGTGCGCATACAACTAGAACCAGGGCAGAAGGTACTGTTAAACAAATCAAGGTTGAAATTCTTCCCATGGAAGCCAAAATCACGGTGGTCAGGTCTATTTGTGATCACCAAAGTTTACCAAATAGAGCCGTTGAGATACATGATCCTGATGCTAACAAAACTTTCAAGGTTAAAAACAAGCGTGTCAAGCACTACTGGGGAGAATCATTTGAGCGACAAAAAGAAAATGTTACACTTTCAGATCCAGCTTAACGTTCGAGAAGCCAAGTCTGGCTGACGACTTTAAACTTAGCGCTAGCAGGGAGGCAACCCATGCAATTTGTGTATATATTTGATTTGGTGTGTTTTATTTTTGTGTGTTTAATTTTTGCAGGATTAGTCATTTCAAAATGGAAGATGCTCTCGCAAATCTTCGCAAGCATTTCCTTCTCTCCCTCAAAAATCTCTGATGAAAGTTTACAAAGCTCACTTGGAACAGATGAGGTTACTGACAATTCACGGTGTTCCTAATGATATTCGTTGGTATAATTGAAGCATGAGTCCGATTGGCAGGTGAGTCTTCTGACTCTTTTATTTCAATCTGCCTGGTTTGGAAGAAGCACCTATGCAAAGAAACGAAGAGCTAAGCAAATGGGTGTTTGTTTTAAATGTGCACGATTTAATTGCAACACTCGTTGTCGTTCTTTAGGAATGGTGTCTGATAATCGTGAAGACAAAATTAACTCATTAGGGATGGCTTGAGTAAGGAGTCTTTAGATGACATATCTAAACTCTTGAGACGCATCCCAGTGGATTGTTATCATGAAATCGCATGTTATATGCACAATTCCAAAGGAAAGACAACTGTTAAGTCTCGGGAATCTGACTCAAAAAGACCCTGTTTGCCAATTTATAAGAAAATGGATGGGAGCTTGTCCTGACGCATAGATGTCAATCAAGCCGTTACTTTTCCTTGTACATATTATATCTCTTTCTTTTCTTATAATTGATTTGTTTTTATTGTTTTCTTTTATTTTCTCCGACAGGATCCAGATTTTTTTACTATCACGATTTATTTTACTATTTTATACTAATCGTCCTCTGGAAGATACTTGTGCTATTTTTACTCACCCTTTTCAGTACTATAAATTCAGCTCGTCAATGCACTTTTGAAGGCATCTGAGTTGAGAAAGAAATACATAAAAACATGGAAGCCACTTCAGAAGACGAGTTGAAAACATCTTGTGTGTTTTGCGGTAGTAGTGTTGGTACTAAGCCACAATACATAGAAGCAGCACAGGAATTGGGTCGAGTCTTAGCTACAAGGATATGCACTTAATATATGGCGGGGGCAATCTTGGACTAATGGGGATCGTTTCAAAGGCGTTCAGGAAGGAGGCAGTCATGTCTTGGGGAATCATCCCAAAACCCTTGGCAGAGGCAAATCTTATTGGATCATCAAACGGAGAGGAACTGATCGTGCCAGGTATGTCCTGAACGACTGGTAGAAATGATTAACCGTGCTGATGCTTTTATCGCTTTGCCAGGTGGCTTGGGCACATTGGAGGAAATTTTATTTACTATCTTGGGCGAACCTGAACATACCCAGAAACCACTTGGACTGTTTAATGTTGATGGATTTTATGATTTTCTTTGTTTGTTTCTTGATGATGCTCGGAGAAATGGGTTCGTGTCAAAACCTTTGAAAGACTCCTCTTCACTGCCAGAACTGCTCCGGATCTAATAGACCAACTCATAGCTTGAACCACAAGTTGACCCTATCCTTTCAAAGATAAATTGGTCCGAGGACGATCGTGGTAAGAGGCGTCGGATTATCTGGATCTTAACCTTTATTTCCGTAGATTTTCAGCTAACCAGGTACAACCTTCTAACTCTCCTTTTACTGTTTAAGACATTGGGGACAATGTCTCATTTAGGTTTGGGGAGGGAATTAGTTGATCAGTACCTTGTTTTTAGTTGTGTGTTATTTTTATTTTAGTCCCAAATTTTTCGAAAAAAAAAATTGAAAAATTTTCAAAAAATTACAAAAATATTTGCGTTTTTTGTTTTTATTTGACTAAAAGGTGAAATTGGTAGAGATAGCTGAGTAAGGAGTTCCACTCCTGAGACGTATCTCAAGCCTATTTTCAAAACAAGTTAATTTTTGTTTATTTCCTTTTGAATTATTTAATTTGTGAATTCTCCTTAAATGGACTAAAATGGATCTTCATATGTTCAGTTAGCAAATATTATCAACATATATAGTAACATACGGACATGAGCTAAAAATTGAAAAGTTTGTAATATTCAGTGCTCTAGTTTAATTGTAGGAAACATCTCAAAAAAGTGGAGTAAAAAAAAAAAAAAAAAAAAAAAACTTCTGAGATCCGAGTTTAAGTCTGTAAGGGTGTTTTAACACCTATGCCTTAAACCAACTGGTTTGGGAGTCATGGCCCAAAGCTCGTTACATGGATCAAAGATGCTGCAAAAATATATATATCTGAAGTCTGAGTAATTAAGTCCGTAGTGGTGTCTTAACACCTGGTGCCCTAAAGCCAACTGGTTTGGAGTCACTGACCCAACACTCGCTACATAGATGGAAGATATTGTATATAAAAAAAAATAGAGAAAAACCAAAGAAAAAATCAGAAAATGAGAAAATTATTCCATTGCTGAAAAAGGTGTGAAATCTGATAGAACTTTAGACAAAAATATTACTCTCTTATCAACTGCACTTATGACTGTTGTGGGCAAAAATGAGTTGATTAATATTTTGTTGGCTGTGTATATGAAGAATGGTAAAAATAATCAGAGAATTACTTATTCGGTAATTTAGAATAAAATAAAACAACTAGTAACTTGGAGTAGAAGTTTCACCTGATTAGTCACTAACATCTTTATTCTCTTTTTCGTTGTCTTTTTGCTTTTGTGTGCATTAGTTTTAATACCTGTTTACTTTTGTAAAATGTTTGTGGGTATCATTGCTGTAAGCCCTCACGAGACTACAACTCGTCCACTAGGGACACCTAGGGGTTTAAAGGCTTGTTGCATATGCTAAATGCAACCGTGTGATCCTACGAAAGTGGCTTAGTTAATTTATTTATGTTATTTGACTCTATGTTTTGCTCGAGGACTAGCAAAATGTTAGGTTTGGGGGTGTGATGAGTGGTATTTATATCACTTATTCCCACTCATTTGACCTAATATTTTGTATAGTTTCTTGAGTTTTGTGAACGTTTTGATGTATTTTGTGTTATTTTGTAGATAAATAAAGTTTGGAAAGCATTGGAGGTAATTTGGGTCAAAAACGGACAAAAATGCGTCAACAGGGATATTTTGGTCTTTAGCGCGTCGCGACGCCCAGACTTCCGCGTCGCGACGTCTAAAATGCGCCGAACAGTGCTAACGTGCGCCGGGTCCACAAATCAGAATCTGAGAAATGTTTGACTTTGCTAAAATGCGCCGTGCCACGTGTCATCATCACAGCCGATCTACTAACGTGCGCCGTGACACGTGTCAGCATCCTACGGTGCCGACAGTCATCATCGCCACGTGTCGCCACGTCGTCGCCACATCACCGCCAAGTCATCAGCCACGTCAGCAAGTCAACAAGTCAAATTGCCACGTGTCGTGCCACATCATCATCAGCCAATCAGGAAGTGACACGTGTCGCAATTCTATGGTGCCGACAGTCTCTTTCCCACGTCGTCGCCACGTCACCGCCACGTCAGCGCCAATTATTAGATATCCTATCCTTATCTGACACGTGGCGGATAAGAATCTCAGCGACCAATCAGAAGCCGCCACGTGTCACAATAATTGAAGCCCAACTACTTTGCCACGTGTCACCTTATCATCTTATCCAGAATCTTCAAACCAGCGAACCAGAGCGTGCCACGTCGACAAATTCGGCGTCGCGACGCTGAGGACCTGGCGTCGCGACGCTGGATCCTACCGAGGCCTATAAATTGAGCTCGAGATTTTAGAATTCAGTGCACCACTCTCTCTCTTATAATCTTTCTAAAGAGAGAGTTTATCTCTCTACTTTCTTTTAATTTTTAGTTTTTTAGTTTTTAGTTTTGTAATTAATTTTAATTACATTTTGTTAATATAGTAATTTAATTTTTACTTTTTACTTTTTACTTTTTACAGTTTTTATTATTTACCATGAGGAGGTAACTCCCCAGCTAGGGTGAAAGGTAATTCTTTTACTGTTACTATTTAGATTAATCTCCCTTAAAAATAATATATTCACTATTTAAAATTTTGACTTAAAAAGAATACCGCCAGATTGGTCGGTTGGTAATTCATTTTAATCTGATTTAAACCTGACTAATAAAGGATACCGCCAGATTGGTCGGTTGGTAATTTAATTTTGGTTCCGCCTTTATGGCTGGTTGGACTTAATTTGACTTAATCAGGTTACCGCCTATATGGCTGGTTGGAAAACGAATCACAAGTTTATATATTATTTTATGGGAGATATCTAAATTAGTAGTAGTAAAAGTAATTCCTTTTACCTTAGCATTTTATTTTATTGTAATTTACTTTTCAGTATTTACTTTACCGCATTTTTACTTTATGTCTTTTATTTTCAAGTTTTTACTAGCCCTAGTTATGTGTTGTAACTAAATTAGTTATCTGGGGTTGTGATGAAATCCAATATCACCGTTTTATAAGGGTTAGATTATAGCTTGGGTAATATAAAGATTTATTTATTGAGTCTTAAACTTAATGCTTTTTCATTAACTGGCCATTAATAAAATTGATCTGGTAAATCTAAAATGAACTAGACATAGGGATTTTAGGTTTTAGCCTTAGACTCAATAGCCCACGATCTTCCTTGAGGATAGATAACCCTTTAATAGATTTCCTTACAGGATAGGAATATACTTGTCGGGCGGGGGTAGCCATAATTGGAACTTAAACTTAATGAATCCAGATAATTTGGTTGACATAGACATATGATTCAATTGGGTTAAACTGGGTATTTGTGTCTGACCATCGACAGAGGCTTACACATAATTTAGTGTTCCAGGTTAATAAATCAATATATTACCCAACTTTAAGATAACCACTTCATCTTTAAAATGATATTGGAAGAAATCACAACCCTAGATAGTTTTTAATATTGAATTTTCTTAAAACCTATTTTCGACAATTTTATTTACTTGCTTTTAAATTTAGAATCGTCACCATTTCAAATCAATCAATCAACTAGTTAGATATTGGTAATCATTTGACCTTATAAAATTAATAGTTTAGATATTAAGTCCTCGTGGGATCGATATTTTTATACTACTTGAACGATACGTGCGCTTGCGTTATACATGTGTGTTTACGCCGGTCACTAGTCTATTCCGCATTATCGATGTCCAGTCTCGATAATACTACGACTAGGGATATTTAATGATTAAACCGTTCGTGGATTAATATTATCTCATATCTTATTAATCCAGAACTAATCATAAGGACTTTTATCATTTATATATCCAAGTAATCCAATTACAAAATGATAAAATAGCAATTTCCTTTGTCACATAGTTAATTTGTACAAAAAAACACAATGTCTTTTACAAATAGTGATGCTATGGGTCATAATTGTCCAACACCTTCCATCTATCAAAAGTTTCTCACTCTTCTGGAGTGGATTCAGGATCGATATCAACAGGCAGTGGATTGATCGTGACATAAGTCAACTTTTCATACTCCAAGACAAGGCGTATGCTTATTTCCCATTTTAAATAGTTTTCGTCTTCTTTTAGCTTATTGGAATCCAAAAGTTTCATCAATGGATTAGTGGCAGCCATCTACAAGACAACATTTTTGAATAGTAGCAGAACAATTTTCATTTCAAAAGTGATAACACTAATTGATTATGGAATTTTAAATCTATTAGTGCCATCCCACTACTTTACGTAATTCTGTAATCGCCATTAATGGAAAAATAGAAATTTGACTATCAAAATTTCATAGCGGGAAGTGGATCTCATGAAATTTACTCCAGCCTCACACTAATGATGATATTGGCCTTTATAAACTCATTAGGTAGACCTCCAAGGCCAATCACTTCATGTGACTCCTAGTTTGGTCCTGAACCGTTTCTTATCCTCACACTAATGACGATATTGGATTATGACGTGTTCTAGGTGTATACTTGTCAATGTGCACTAATGAGCTGTATGTACACCCTCACAATAATGACGATATTGGGCGATTACATTAACTCATCACACTACATCTAACATTTTACCGGAGCGACCTAAGTTCCAAGCACTTATACCCTCACACTAATGACGATATTAGATATAAGTAGTAAGAACCCATTCATCTCCGTATTGACAAGATGGACCATGCAATAATACTCCAACATTAATAATACTATTACTTAAATAAAATAATCACCTAATCACAGGAGATTTATGACAATCAAGTTATTAACTTAATTAGGTCAAAGTTCTAATTTAAAACATGCAATACATATCAAATATGTATTATGCATAATAACATTAAAATTACTATGGGATAGATTCAAAAACTTATGTTGTGTGGTTAAGCCTTTGCTACTGATACCATTATGTTGGGACAGTTGTGGAACCCCTAGGGTCGGATCGGTGCCCCGTGCAGCGGAAATGGGTCTAACCCATGGATATCAAGTATGGGTGTAATTGTATATTATTTAATGAAATATTATATTCCATTAAAAGTGTATAGGAAAAAACCGGGACTGAATCGAACTCCAGAAGCTCCAGAACGAGCGAAAATAAAATTCCCGCGCGCGCGTACGCTATAGTACACGCGCCCACTGTGCGCTACAGTGCCACATGCACTGTGCGCCTGCTGTAACCTCTTTTTTTTCATTATAAAATTTGTATTTCCTTCAGCTCACATTTCAGTGAGATGAAGGAATTAAGGACTTTGACCCTAATTCTTTCCGGTTCTCCATAAACACTTCAAAAACACTCAAAATTAATTTTTAATTTCAAAACCAACATTAACACATGTTATAGAATAAAAATTAAGTTTTTCAAAATATCAAATATTTTTACAAAAACATAAATTTATTATAAATACGCACTTGCGTAAATTTTGAATCCAATACACAAACCAAATTAGAATCCCAATAAGAAATATCTCGTGAACAATTCTAGGTCACCCAAAGGTGGTCAAGTGATTATAGAATGGTAGCCATAACTCTAAGCTTTAATATAGAGTTCCAAACACTTTTTAATTGTTCCATGTCAAACATGAACATCTCTGACCTAATTACAAGCATGTTGTGTTTATACTTCTAAAGTATTCTAACACAATTGATTAGTCCGGATTGAGATGATATGAGACAGTATCAATCCACGATGGTTTAATCATTAAATATCCCTAGTCAGAGTATTATCGAGTTTGGACATCGATAATGCGTAAAAGACTAGTATTACACTTGTGCGCGTTGTGAGGGCATAACGACATAGTTCTCATATATTTGGGTATAAGATACTCATGCAAGTGTAATAGGAGGTTGTGTTTTACCGATGGTACGGAAAACAGCTTCGCTCTGGATAGACCCCTCGGAATTCCATTGGTAGTATGACTATGTGTCTATGTAAGTCTGAATCAGGGTAGGTGTATTTGGTCTTAACCTGAGACTTGCACCACTAATACTTACGACAATCAATATACTTTGGTTTTGGTCGTCCAGGGCTTTAACAGGTTTTGTGTACGCCTCTTCTGGGTATATTGAGAATTGTAGTGTATTGGGTGTGATGTCACTATGAAAGTATCACTCCAGTTATAGTGGAGATGATGATCACGTAGGATACGAAACTTGTTCTCTTATATGCTGCAGCTATCGAGATATTATGACTAGGTCATGTTTATCCGATTATAGAGACTAGTTACCAGAGATCCGATATATGCTTCGTACGGGGCATACACATTTCCTGCCCCAGGCCTTGCACGTGACATCCGATACTGGATCGAAATACGTAATACTACTTATACTACGCCTGATATAGATCACATATTCCTGTAAGGATATTTCTGGAGAATTGGGTAGGCATGGCGCTTTGCTAGAAGCCAACCTTCTCTTGTAAATCGGTAAAAACATAGTACTAGGTACTTACGTGTTCGGATAGTCCGACGACCGTAATTACTGCCAACATATCCGGGGATCTCATGGGTCGCTTCCCGAAGATTCACCGATGTCGTATGACTCGCACTTTATTAATCTGAGATTAATTAGATGAGAGAGAAAATTAATCTGGGATTAATTGCGGAGATATTTTATCTGGGATAAAATATTAATTAAAGAGAGAGAACAATTAATTTAGAATTAATCGATAAAATAATATATTCGATATATTATACGAAATTGGATTTCGACGCGGAATTAAAATTAGATTTTAATTCGGGCGAACGAGTTAATTTATAATTAATTTGTTAGTGACGTGAATAATGATTTTGCTAGGCATAATTATTTAATTACGTCGCAACGGAAAATTCGTTAATTTGGAATTAGCAAACCCGAGCCCGAGAGTGTTTGCGGGCGCACTCGCATTGCGAATTTAAGTGCGGTCCATAAGTCACATCAAGCGTCAAATCACTTGTCACTTTGAGTGATGTGATGTCTAGTCACATTTGATGTGAATAATTGATGTGAGTGGTTGGAAGTCATTAATTCCAACTTTTGGCTCCAAAGTTTTTGGCTCCAAATTCTTTTATTTTCTCCGACACAATCCAGATTTTTTGAATTTCATGATATATTTTACTGTTTAGCTAATAATTGTCATTTGTAATGTACTAGTGCTATTATTACTCACCATTTTTCAGGTTCTATAAATTCAGCTCATCATTGCATTCTTGAAGACATCCAGAGTTGAAAAAAAAATGGAAGCCACTTCAAGAAGACTAGTTGTAAATATATGTGTGTTTTACGGTACTAGTGTTGATTCTAAGCCAGATTTCGTTGAAGCAACACAAGAATTGGGTAGAGTCATAGCTGAAAGGAATATGCACTTAGTATATGGCGGTCGCAATCTTGGACTAATGGGTATCGTTTCAAGGGCTGTACAGGAATGAGGTAGTCAAGTTCTAGGAATCATCCCAAAACTTTTGGCAGAGGCGAATCTTATAGGACCATCAAACAGAGAGGAACTTATCGTACCAGGTATGTCTAAACGACTGGTAGAAATGATTAACCGTGCGGATTCTTTTATTGCTTTGCCAAGTGGCTTGGGTACGATGGAGGAAATTTTTACAGTACTATCTTGTGCGAACCTGAACATATATCAGAAACTGATTGGACTATTTAATGCTGATGGATTTTATGTTTTTCTTTGTGTGTTTCTTGATGATGCCATGAGAAATGTGTTTGTGTCCTAGACATACCACGGGATCTCTAAGCGTGATTCGTGTGTGAATAATTAAAGAGAGTTGCGGAAAATACTCACAATGATCGGTTGAAGTTCAAAATTTTTTCCATGGATGATGGAAGCTCCCAGCCTTCTTTTAGTGTTCTAAACTCATGGGTGAGTCTCCTATCACCTCATTAAACTCCTTTGAGTGCTAGCTCACTTGGTTTTGCAACAAAACACAAGAAGATGAGAAGAAGAAGCTCGGCAAAATGCAGTGACCAGGAGAGAGAATTTTGCTTTGCTGTGAATAGTAAAATCATGCCAATTTCCAAAATTGACTTATTTTAAATACTTGAGTTGAGTGTTGGAATTGGTTTGTGTAAATGACAAGTAAACCAAGTCTTTTACTCAACCTTTAACTTGCCAAATTCAACTTCATCATTAGTCCAACAATGATGAGGTCAATTGGATCCCACCACTTATTAAATTCCAAATTTAAGTCGGCTAATCCAACACGCAACTTCACTCGGGCCCAGATTCGTTTAATTCCAAATTAAATGAATTTTCCGCCGTGGCATAATTAAATCCAATTTAATTAAATAATAATGCCCAGCAAAATTATTACGAAAGTCACTTACGAATTAATTCCAAATTAATTCGTTCGCTTGAATTAAAATCCAATTTTAATTCCTCTTTGAAATCCAATTTCATTTAATATATCCAATATATTATTTTAGCCCAAATAAATAAATTAAATAGAAAAATCCAATTTCATTATTAAATTTATTTTACCGATTAATTCCAAATTAATCGCGTTCTCTCTCTTCTAGTCGAATTAATCCCATATTAATTCTTACCGTAATTAATCCTAGATTAATTTCTCTCTCTCATAATTAATCCCAGATTAATTATGTTCGAGTCAAATGTCATCGGTGAATCTTTGGGAGGCGACCCAAGAGATCCCTAGATATGTTGGCAGTGAATACCGTCATTGGACTATCCGAACATGTGCGTACCTCGTACCACGCTCTTACAGATTTACAAGACATGGTTGGCTTCTAGCAAAGCACGGTGCCTACCCAATTCTCCAGAAATATTCTCTTAAGGAATACAAGATCTTTATCAAGCGTAGTATATATAGTATTGTGTATTACGATCCAGTATCGGATGTCACATGCTAGGCCTAGGGCTGGAGTTGTGTCTGCCCCGTACGAAGCATATATCGGATCACTAGCAACTAGTCTCTTTATGATCGGAAAGTCATGATCTAGTCATACTTTCCCGATGGCTATAGCACTATAGAGTACTAGTTCTGTATCTCTGCGTGATCATCATCTCCATATGACTGAAGTGATACTTCCATCTTGACATCACACCCAATACACTACGATTCTCAGTAAACCCAGAAGAGGCGTACACAGAACCTGTTAAAGCTCCGGATGACCAAAACCAAAGCGTACTGATTGTCGCAAGTATTAGCGAGGCAAGTCTCAGGTTAAAACCATATAAACCTACCCTGATTCAGATTCCCATAGACACATAGTCATACTACCAATGGGATTCTGATGGGTCTATCTAGAGCGAAGATGTTCCCGTACCATCGGCAAATAGAACCTCATATCACACTTGCATGAGTATCCAATACCCAAATATATGATAATTATGTCGTTAATCTTCCATAACGCGCACAAGTGTAATACTAGCCTATTCTGCATTATCGATGTCCAGTCTCGATAATACTACGACTAGGGATATTTAATGATTAAACCTTACGTGGATTAATATTGTCTCATATCTTATTAATCTGGTACTAATCATATGGACTTTTATCATTTATATATCCAGGTAATCCAATTACAAATGATAAAAGAGCAATTTCCTTTGTCACATAGTTAATTTTGTACAAGAACACCATGTTCTTTACAAAACAGTGATGATATGGGTCATAATTATTCAAAAATCTCTCACTTGGCCTATAGCCAATCACTCAAGTGTCCAACACATGAACTATGTGTGGGTCGCTCAAACTTCTTCTGAGAAATAGCTTTCGTCAGCGGATTTGCAAGGTTATCATCTTATGCGATTTATTCGATCATCACATCACCACGATGTATGATCTAACGAATCAGATGAAACAGTTGAAGTACATACTTGGATCATTGATGAGACTGCGGTTCCTTAGCCTGTGATGTAGCCCAGCTCAGCTGCTAACAGAACTACTCCTAATCCAATTAGGAATTTATATATCTAAAATGCTTCTTTTGCTGCCTCAGCTGCAACAATATTCCGCTTTTATTGTTTAATTGGAAACAGTATCTTGCTTGGAAGATTTACATCTCACTGTTCCGCTATTCAAACTAAATATGTACCCTTATAGCGACTTACAATCATCTTTATCGGTTTGGAAACTTACAGCGGTGAACCCAGTCACCTCAAGTTCTCATTTCCCCATATTCTCAGAAAGCATCCTTAGTTCATCCAAGATACTCAATGATGTTCTTTACTTCAATCCAGTGACCATCACCTGGATTGGCCTGATTGCATCTACATATGCTCAAAGCATATGAGACATCAGGTCGCGTACATTTTCCTAACATACGAGCTCTGGGAGAGTGTCAGCAGCTTTCTAGATCTATCCCAGTAGATCTTTATTCCTAGAATAAAGCATGCTTCTCCCAGGTTTTTCATGGAGAATTTTATGAAAGCCATGCTTTCACCGATTATAGTATAGGAATGTTATTACTGAGAAGTAATATATCATCAACATAAGGACAATGAATGTTAGTGCGCTCCCACTAACCCTCTTATATACACAAGAATCATCTTCGTTTTGAATTAAATCATATACCATTATGATTACATCAAAACGATGGTTCCAAGAATTCAATGCTTGCTTCAATCCATAAATGGATCGATTTAACTTGCAAGCCCATTTTGCATGTTTTAGCACGACAAAACCGTCAGGATGTTGCATATAAACATCCTCCAAAAGGTTTTCGTTAAGGAAATCGGTTTTGGAGTTCAGCTGTCATATTTCATAAATGAAATATACAGCAATAGCAAGAATTATCCGAATGGATTTAATCATGGCAATAAGTGAAAATGTTTCATCATAATCGACACCATGTCGTTGACGATACCTTTTCTGTACAATCCTAGTTGCATAAATTTATATGTTGCCATCCATGTTTGTCTTCCTTGAAGACCTATTTAGTACCAATAGGCACAATGCCTTCTAGTATATCAACCAGTGTCCAAACTTGGTTGGTATACATGGAATCCATTTCGGACTTCATGGCACTTTGCCATAAAAGGAGTCGATACCCTGTATCATTTCCTCATACGTAGTCGGTCCATTATCCTCAATAAGATTAATATCTACATGAGGTGAGATCAGAAACCCATACCTCCCAGGTTGTTTTCTGACTCTCTCCAACCTACGATGTTCTTGTGTAATAGAAGATTGTGGTACAGTCTCATCCCTGATGAACTGTTCATGTTCCGTAAAGGAGTCAGTGCCAGGAACAGTATTACTCTGATTTTCATCGAGTTTTACTTTCCTCCCACTTACTATTGCATATAGGAATTCCTTTTCGAGGAAAACCGCATGGAGAGCAACAAACACATTGTTCTCTTGTGGGTTATATAAGTACTATACTTTGGTTTCCCTAGGACAACCTACAAATAGACACTTATCCGATTTGGGTTCTAGTTTGGTATCATCCAAGCATTTAGCGTATGCCCAATATTCCCAAATCTTCAGGAATGAGAAACCCGATTTCTTTCCTGTTCATATCTAATATGAAGTATGTCTAACAGATTTTTCATGGAACCTTATTCAAAATAAGTATTGCACTGTTTAAAGCGTATCCTCAGAAGGAAATTGGTAGCTCAGAGCGACTCATCATTAACCTTACCATGTCCAACAAAGTTCGGTTTCTCCGTTCGGACACACCGTCAAATTGAGGTGTTCCGAGAGGAGTCCACTGTGAAAGAATACCATACTTTTTCGAGTAATCTTGAAAATTATTGCTTAAGTATCCTTCACCACGGTCCTACCGTAATGTATTAATACTTTGCCAGTCTATTTTTATACTTTGTGTCGAAACTCTTTGAATTACTCAAAGGTTTCCGACTTGTGTTTCATAATATATACATAACCGTAACTCGATGCCATATCCATAAAGGTTACGAAGTATTCATATCCACTTCTAGCCTAGCTAGATATGGGCCCACTTACGTCACTATGAACGAGGGCTAACAAATCAGTGCCTCGTGCACCTTTACCAATAAAAAGTGATTTAGGCAATTTGCCTAATAAATAAGATTCGCAGACATCATTTGAATTAGGATCAAATCCGTCCTAATATCCACTCTTCGAAAGTGTGGATATACGAGTCGTGTTAATGTGTCCCATACAACAATGCCACAAATAAGTCTCATTTGATTTACTCAATTTGAGCCTTTTGTTTGTCATTTTATATGTTTGAGATTCATTTATATTCGAAATATAAATATTGTTATTCACATCTAATGTGTATATCTCAATATCATCTTTATAGACAAAACACCCGGTGTTTCAGAATACAAAGGTATACCCGCAACGGGTTAAACTAGATATAGAGATAATGTTTCTAGTCAAACTAGGTACATTATAACAGTCTCCTAATTTAAGTACATGCCCCAAGGGCAGTTCCAAAACTTAGGTTTCTATGGCCAAAACAGCGACTCTTGTCCCATGTCTAACTCGCAGGTCAATCTCATCTGAAGCCAGTCTCCTGCTAATCAGCAGAGTCTGCATATCAGCACATATATTTATGTACCACCTCCAGTATCAAAAATCCAATTTTAAAACCAGTAGTGGACATGTTTATAACAAATATACCTGAAGCCGGAGCCTTGCCCCGCCTTCACTTCCTTCATGTCTGCCTTGTCCATACGACAGTCACGCTTCCAGTGACCCCATTTGCCACAGTTTAGGCAGACATATTGGGATATGTCATTTGTCTTCCCAGAAGAGTGTAAAGATTTAGCCTTGCCCTTTTCCTTCACACCCCCAAAAGTCTTCGGCCAAGCCTTGGCCTTCTGGAATGTCGAAGTAAGATGCGCCTTGCGCTTCTTGGCCTTTTAGAAGCTCTAGCTCTGCCTCCTTGAGCATAGCCATTAACTGTCCAAGAGTTTTCTCTTGGTTCATGATGAACCCGCCCTAGCATTCGGGTAGAGACTGTAAGATCAAATCTATGGAAGTCTCGGCCTCGTAGGTAATGCCCAGCTAACCTAGCTGTTCGATGTTAGCAATCATCTGCGACACCTAGTGCTCGACAGATGTACCCTCTGACATATGTGAGCGAAAGAGCTTCTTTTGTAATTCGTACTTCTAAGATCTAAGAAATAGATCTATGAAGATCCTTTAATTTCCTCATCATGGTACAAGGATCTAATCATTAGTTCTAACGATGAAATTTGAGGATTCATTGCAGCAAGCATGACAGATTGAGCACTAAAGTTATGAGTCTTCCAAAGCTCATGCTCCACTATTTGCTCAACTCCGGGCTCAGGCCCGAGAGGTTTCTCTATCAAATAGAGTAACTTCCCAGCTCCTAGGACTATCCTGATATTCATTTCCCAGTCTGGAAAATTGGAGCCGTTAAAGACATTTTCACCAAGGATTATGTCCCTAACGCTAATATTTCAAGTTATTTTGATTGCTATAGTCCAACTATTCAATCAGCGATTTCGGGTACAATCGAATGCAATGATTACTATAGTTCAACTATATAACCAACTACAAATGATCGGTTACATTCAAATGTTTTGATTACTATAGTCCAACTATATAACCAACTACAAATGAAGTAGTTTGAATACAGCCCAACTGTTTAATTAAAACAACAATTGAATATTAGTCCAACTAATATATGTATAATTAATGACGAAAAATAAAATGAGCGCATATTAGCAAGTATTTAAACGAAATTACAAATTTAATACTTGTCTCCCACTATTTTTCGGCGAGCCTCTAACCCTCTGTGGAGTACTCGGGAAACCTAGTTTCCTAGTGGGCTAGAATCCCGTTAAATAGCACACAATCTTGACTTTGGCCAACAAGTTGTATGAAACTTAACTAGGTAGATCTTTAAGATCAATTGGATCTCATCCAATTCCTAGATCCAGTAGGTGGACCTCCAAGTCCGAAACATATATCCAATATATGTAAATATATCCAATATTTTTCGTAACATGTTTCCTCTGAATCAACTAAGCCTTGGCTTTGGCTCAACAAGCTTAATGATTCCAGTTAAGCGTGACCCATTGACAGTGGGAAAGCTTTGTATTCGAAATCGATGAACAATAAGTGACCTTGACTTTGGCCAACATGTCACAATCGCCCAAGACATACGATATGGAACAAAGCTTACGTGGTTCAAACACATCTGTGATGGACAAAGGTCTTGACTTTGGCCAAGAAACCAATGCCAATCTTGGATCTTGAGAGAGAACCACTCAATGTAAGGAAAAACGCTTAATATTAAATGAGGTTTTTTTTATGTAAATTGGCAACCAATTTATTATCTTTAATTAGGTCTCATCATACACCCTTAAACATGCATTCTAAAAACATAATAAGGTGTCAAAATAAATTAATAATGATATGCGAATGGATATGTAACAAATTGTTCCTAGAACAAATCTCTCACTTTCCTCTCTCAAGCTAGCACTAACTTCTACCCAATTACATAACACTAATAAGAAACCTCATTTACATTGAGGGGAATTGGTGAGAAGAGAAATACAATGAGAAAAGAGATAATAGGTTGGACACGCATGTCCAATTTAATAAATTCTAAATTTATTACAACAATTTCTAAAATTGCCCTCTCCCTTCTAATATTCATCTGATATACATTATTCATACAAATACATCCAAGTATTCACACAAAGCATGTTATTCAATCAATCTAATCTAATTAATTAATCTTTGAATTAATGATCATCCAATGTTCAAACAACGATTTGATTTGCGCGAGTCCAACTTGTTTAAAAATAAATACTCAAAGTACGTATTCTTGAATTATATCGAACTACAATTTTAAATCCAATTTAAATTATATCCAATACTAATTAATATTTAATTAAAAATTAAATAATTACACTTTCAATAGTGCCTTTTAGAATTGGATTCCAAATCCAATCTTAACGGGTCTCAAAGGCCCAATTTGTATCCAATACTATTCAATTAAAGTCCAATGGGCTTTCAATTAATTCTTTAGGCATGGGCTTTGGCCATTATGGATCAAACCCAAGATGCCAAGGCCCAAGTTAGGAATCACCATATGCCACAAAATCAATTTAGGCCCATTAGGCCCAATTAAATTATTAAAGGCCCAATGTCATACTTGGACTTTATGGAAATGGTTTTAGGCCTAATTGGATCCAACCCAATTGACCAAAACCAAACTTGGCCCAATCAAGCCCATTAAGCCCAATTACAATAATTAAATTAATACATTATTCCAAATTACATATTAATCCAATTCAAGTGTAATTAACATAATTAATCAACTAATCTAATGTTTCCAAAACACTAATTAATCAAATTAATCATGCTCATTAATTCCAATTCATGTCTAATACAAATTGAAGCAAAACAACTCATTCTAACATGCTTAGGCTCACGACAATCATCATGAAATAACATTCAATTCCGATTTCAATCCAATTAAACCAACAATTAATATTCATTTCATGCTTTAAACTTATCCAATAGTCTAAAATCAAAAAATCACCATGAATGTTCTAGGGCATATTTTCGGCCATGATAAGAAATTGGGGATTTTTGATCTAATCAATTTATCTCAATTCCTAAGATGTACAAATCCAATTCAACATCATATAAACACAACCAACTCATCAATTTAGGCAAAATCAAGCTCCAAGCATAAAATCCCAAATTAAAGTCCATAAACCCTAGAATCCAAATCATGCTTAGATCTCACTCTGATACCATTGTTAGTGTCCTAAACAAGCCACGGGATCTCTAAGCGTGATTCGTGTGTGAATAATTAAAGAGAGTTGCAGAAAATACTCACAATGATCGGTTGAAGTTCAAAACTTTTTCCATGGATGATGGAAGCTCCAGCCTTCTTTTTGTTGGTCTCTAAGACATACCCAAGATCATATAAAGCAATGAAATCATGTGAATACAAAATAAAGTATGGCGGAATCATACTTACAAAGAGCGGATGTTGGATGCGTTGAACACAACAATTTGCCTTTGGGAAGTCCTCCAAGATTCGGCCAAGGTCCTCTTTGAATGTTGAATCCAATATCCAACCTATGATCTTTGATTCCAAGCTCAAGGGATTAGTTTCCCTAACACCTTGATATGATTCCTTTGGTGTGCTAGCACTTAAGAAAAATTGCAACAATTCTTCCTTGTCCTTGTGGGAGCTCACGACAATGAGCAAAGATGGGAGAGAGAGAGAGTTTTGTATTTGTTTAATTTTGTTTTCTAAAAACATAATACTAAAATCCTACACCACTTTTGGTATATGCTTATCCAAAAGCATAAAGCAAAAAGAGAGGGAAAATGGCATTCAATGCCTACAACAACCCCCATCATGAATAATGACTGGTTGTTAATCACAAAAAGGTGACTTGACTTACATCACTAAAGTGATTGGCGATGTGACTTGCGATGTGACTTGTGGGCCGCACTTTAATTCAAAATGCGAGTGGGCCCGCAAACACATTTTGGGCTCAGGTTCGTTAATTCCGAATTAACGAACTTTCGTTGCGACGTAATTAAATCAAATTTAATTAAATAATTATGCCTAGCAAAATTACTATTCACGTCGCTCGCGAATTAATTCTAAATCAATTCGTTAGCCCGAATTAAAATCCAATTTCAATTCCGCATCGAAATCTAATTTCGTTTAATATATCGAATATATCATTTTATCGATTAATTCCAAATTAATCGTTCTCTCTCTTCAAATAGTAGTTTATCTCAGATAAAATCTCTCCGCAATTAATCCTAGATTAATTATGTTCGAATCATACGTCATCGGTGAATCTTCGGGAAGTGACCCATGAGATCCCTGGATATGTTGGCAGTAAATCTTGTCGTCGGACTATCCGAACACGTACGTACCTCGTACTACGTTTTACCGATTTACGAGACTTGGTTGGCTTCTAGCAAAGCACCGTGCCTACCCAATTCTCCAGAAATATTCTTAAAGGAATATATAATCTATGTCAGGCGTAATATACGTAGTATTGCGTATTGCGATCCAGTATCGGATGTCACATGCAAGGCCTGGGGCTGGAATAATGTCTGCCCCGTACGAAGCATATATCGGATTACAAGCAACTAGTCTCTTTAATCGGATAATCATGACCATGTCATATTATCCCGATGGTTGCAACCAATTAGAGTACCAGTTCTGTATCCCTGCGTGATCATCATCTCCATATGACTGAAGTGATACTTCCATCTTGACATCACACCCAATACACTACGATTCTCAATAAACCCAGAAGAGGCGTACACAGAACCTGTTAAAGTCCTGGACGACCAAAACCAAAGCGTATTGATTGTCGCAAGTACTAGCGATGCAAGTCTCAGGTTAAGACCAAATACACCTACCCTGATGTGGATTCCCATAGACACATAGTCATACTACTAATGGGATTCTGCGGGGTCTATCCAGAGCGAAGCTGTTTCCATACCATCGGTAAACAGAACCTCCTATCACACTGGCATAAGTATCTAATACTTAAATTTATGAGAACTATGTCGTTATGCTTCCATAACAAGCACAAATGTAATACTAGTCTATTTTGCATTATCGATGTCCAGTCTCGATAATACTACGACTATGGATATTTAATGATTAAACCGTTATGGATTGATACTGTCTAATATCTTATAATCTGGAACTAATCATAATGACTTTTATCATTTATATATTTAAGTAATCAAATTACAAAATGATAAAATGCAATTTCATTGTCATATAGTTAATTTGTACAAAAACCACAATGTCTTTTACAAATAATGACGTTATGGGTCATCATTGTCTAACAATCTCCCACTTGGCCTATAGCCAGTCACTCAAGCATCTAATACCTGAACTATGTACATGTCGCTCTAACTTTTACTGAGGAATAGCTTTTGTCAGCGGATCTGCAATGTTGTCCTCTGATGCGACCTTCTCGATCTTCACATCGCCACGATGTATGATCTCATGAATCAGATGGAAACGTCGAAGAACATGCTTGGATCGTTGATGAGACCGCGGTTCCTTAGCCTGTGCTATAGCCCCGTTATTGTCACAATACAATGGAACATGCTCAGCTGCTAACGAAACTACTCCTAATCCAATTAGGAATTTACGGATCCAAACTGCCTCTTTTGCTGCTTCAGCTGCAGTAATGTACTCCGCTTCTGTTGTTGAATCGGCAACAGTCTCTTGCTTGGAAGATTTCCAGCTTACTGCTCCGTTATTCAAACAAAATATGTACCCGAATTGCGACTTACAGTCGTCTTTATCGGTTTGGAAACTTGCGTCGGTATACCCAGTTACCTCAAGTTCTCCATCTCCATAGATTAAGAAAGCATCCTTAGTTCGTCTAAGATACTTAAGGATATTCTTAACCGCCATCCAGTGACCATCACCTGGATCGTCCTGATAGCGACTACACAAGCTCAAAGCATACGAGACATCAGGTCGCGTAAATATCATGACATACATGATCGATCCGACTGCAGAGGCGAACGGTATCCTACTCATGTTGTCTCTCTCATCTTGAGTTTTATGACACATGTCCTTAGATAGAGTGACGCCATGTGACACTGGCAACAGTCCCCTCTTGAACTGATCCATGTTGAATCTCTTCAACACTTTGTCAATGTACGTGCTCTGGGAGAGTCCAAGCAGCTTTCTAGATCTATCCCGGTAGATCTTTATTCCTAGAATAAAGGCTGCTTCTCTCAGATCCTTCATGGAGAATTTTAATGAAAGCCAAGCTCTCACCGATTTTAACATGGGAATGTCATTGCCAATAAGCAATACATCATCAACGTAAAGGATAATGAATGTCAGTGAGCTCCCACTAACATTCTTATATACACAAGGATCATCCTCGTTTTGAACAAAATCATATTCTTTTATGATCTCATCAAAACGTTGGTTCCAAGAACGCGATTCTTGCTTCAATTCGTAAATGGATCGATTTAACTTACAAACCTTGTTTGCAAGTCTTGGTACGACAAAACCGTCAGGCTGTTGCATATATGACCGGCAGGTATAACGCAAGCGCACGTATCGTTCAAGTAGTATAATAATATCGATCCCACGGGGACTTAATTCCTACTATTGTTATTAATTATTGATACTATTTATTTACAGGTATCTAATTATATGGAGAATGAAATTGATTGCTTTTGGTTGGTTGAATGTGGATTTGCTAATTAAAATAAAGACAGACTCAAAAGAAAATACTAAGGAAAATAAAAGAAAAGACTCAAGGATCTAGGGTCGTGATTCCGCACAATATTATTATAAAGATGAATTGATTCTCTTATTTATGTGTAATAAATCAGTTTGCTAACCTGGAACACGAAAAATATGCAAAAGCCTATGTCGATGGTCAGACGCAAATACCCAGTATAACCCAATTGAACCATATGTCTATGTCAACCAAATTACCTGGATTCATTAAGATTAAGTTCCAATTATGGCTACCCCCGCCCGACAGGTATATGTCTATCCTGTAAGGAAATCTATTAAAGGGTTATCTATCCTCAAGGAAGATCGTGGGCTATTGAATCTAAGGCTGAAACTTAAAATCCATATGTCTAGTTCATTTTAAGTTTACCACATCAATCTTATTGGTGATCAGACAACAAGAAGCATTAAGCTTAAGACTCAATAAACAAACTAAAGAATTACCCAATAAATAATTAAATCAATTATTAAGCCTAGTAATATTGTGTTTCATCACTTCCCTAGAATAAAATAAAATGCTGGGATTAGAGAATCCACATTTAATATTTCTTATCTATGAATCTTACTTATTATAAAATATAAATTATTTTATGTTATGCTTTCTCAGGAATTAATAATATTAAACATTTAAAACCAGCCATATAGGCGGTAATCCATTTAGTCCAATTACACCAGCCATATAGGCGGTAATTATCTGTCACATAAAGACCAGCCATGTAGGCGGTAAAGTAATTTATATTTAGACCGACCATATAGGCGATAATAAAGTCAGCCATTAATTAATCCAGTTAAATTATAATTTATAATTTATAATTAAGTGAGATTTACCTAAATAATTATATTAAATGTTTCACCTTTTACCCCAGTGGTAAATTAACTACAAAACATAAAGTAAATAAAAGTAAATAAAATTTTATTACAAAAAGTAAAAGTGCATAATTAAAAATACTAAAAGTAAAAATGCTAAATTAAAATTACAAAAACTAAAACACACAAGATGCAATCCTTAGAGTCCTTACAAAACTCAAGGAAGTCATGATTTGAATTCTGAAATCGAGTTGAATTTATAGGCGCGGATAGGCTTCCAGCGTCGCGACGCCAGTGCTTTTTGGCGTGGTATGCTGAGGTGATGAGACGTGGCGATTCTGGATAAGGTGATAAGGTGACACGTGGCAAGGTGGTTGGGATCTCAATTATTGTGACACATGGCGGCTTCTGATTGGTCGGATCAGATTCTTATCCGCCACGTGTTGATTTCGAATAAGTGAGCCAATAATTGATGCTGACGTGGCACACGTGGCGAAAGGGACTATCGGCACCATAGAATTGTGACACGTGGCACGCTGTGATTGGTTGATGATGACGTGGCGATGACGTGGCATTCTGACTCGGTCAACCGGTGATATGGACGATGACGTGGCTGACAGGTGGAGTGACATGTGGCGACACATGGCGATGGTGACTGTCGGCACCGTAGGATGATGACACTTGGCACGGCGCATGTTAGCAGATCGGTTGTGATGGTGACACGTTGCACAGCGCACATTAGGAAAGTCAAACTTTTCTCAGATTCTGACTTGAGGACCCGGCGCACGTTAGCATGGACATGGTGCACGTTAGGCGTCGCGACACTAAAGGCTTGCACGTCGCGATGCGACAAATTACCAAAATGCCCATTTTGTCCAATTTTCACTGTTTTTGTCCAAATCACCTCCAGAATGTCCTGAAACTTTATTTATCTACAAAATAACACAAAACACATCAAAATATTCAAAAAAAAATCAAGAAAATATACAAAATATTAGGTTAAATGAGTGAGAAATAGTGATATAATTACCACTCATCAATATAAACATCCTCTAAAAGGTTTCTGTTAAGGAAAGCGGTTTTGACGTCCATCTGCCATATCTCGTAATCAAAATATACAGCAATAGCAAGCATAATCCGAATGGATTTTATCATGGCAACGGGTGAAAAAGTTTCGTCGTAATCGACACCATGTCGTTGACGATACCATTTCGCTACAAGCCTAGCTTTGTACGTTTGTACGTTGCCATCCATGTCAGTCTTCCTCTTGAAGACCCATTTGCAACCAATAGGCTTTACGCCTTCTGGTGCATCAACCAGTGTCCAAACTTGGTTGGTGTACATGGAATCCATTTCGAAATTCATGGCATCTTTCCATAAACCGGAGTCGATACCTTGTATCGCTTCCTCATACGTAGCTGGCTCGTCTTCCTCAATAAGATTAATATCCATATAAGGTGAGATCAAAAACCCATACCTCTCAGGTTGTTTTCTAACTCTCTCCGACCTACGCGGTCCTTGTGTATTCGAAGATTATGGTACAGTCTCATCCCTGATGGACTGTTCATGTTCCGTTAAGAATTCAATGCCAGGAACAGTATCACTCTGATTTCATCAAGTTCTATTTTCCTCCCACTTATCACTGCATTTAGGAATTCCTTCTCAAGGAAAACCGCATGTAGAGCAACAAATACTTTGTTCTCTTGTGGGTGATAGAAGTAATATCCTTTTGGTTTCCCTAGGATATCCTACAAATAGGCATTTATCCGATTTGGGTTCTAGTTTGGTACCTTCCAAACGTTTGATGTATGCCCAGCAACCCTAAATCTTCAGGAATAAGAAACCTGGTTTCTTTCCTGTCCATATTTCATACGGAGTCTGTTGAACAGACTTTGACGGAACCTTATTCAAAATAAGTATTGCATTGTTCAATGCATATCCCCAGAAGGAAATAGATAGCTATGTGCGACTCATCATAGACCTTACCATGTCTAACAAAGTTCGGTTTCTCAGTTCGGACACACCGTTTAATTGCGGTGTTCCTGGAGGAGTCCACTGTGAAAGAATACCATATTCTTTCAAGTAATCAAGAAACTCATTACTTAAGTATTCGCCACCACGGTCCGACCGTAATGTCTTAATACTTTTCCCTGTCTGTTTTTCTACTTCGTGTCGAAACTCTTTGAATTTCTCAAAGGTTTCCGACTTGTGTCTCATAAGATACACATAACCATAACACGATGCATCATTCGTAAAGGTTATGAAGTATTCATATCCACCTCTAGCCTGGCTAGACATGGGCCCACAAATGTCACTATGAACAAGGGCTAACAGTTCGGTGGCACATGCACCTTTACCGCTAAAAGGTGATTTAGGCATCTTGCCTAATAAACAAGATTCGCAGACGTCAAATGAATTTGGATCAAATCCGTCCAAGTACCCACTCTTCGAAAGTGTGGATATACGTGTCTTGTTTATGTGTCCTAGAAGACAATGCCACATATAAGTTTCATCTTTGTTACTTAATTTAAGCCTTTTGCTTGTAACAATATATGTTTGAGATTGATTCATATTCAAAATATATAGACCATTATTTACATCAGCAGTGCAAATTTCCATATCATTTTTATACATAAAACACCCAGTGTTTCTAAATACAAAAGTATACCCACATTGGGCTAACATAGATACAGAAATAATATTCCTAGGAAAACTAGGTACATAATAACAGTCTGAAAGTTTAAGTACATGCCCCGATGGCAGTTCCAAAACAAAAGTGCCAACGGCCAAAACGGCGACCTGTGTCCCATTTCCAACGTGGAGGTCAATCTCTCATGAGGCCAGTCTCCTCCTAATCTGCAGATCCTGCACATCAGTACATAAATGAGTTCCACAACCAGAATCAAAAATCCAATTTTTAAAACTAGTAGTAGACATGTTTATTTCTATAACAAACATATCTGAAGCCGGTGCCTTGCCCGCTTTGATTTCCTTCATGTGTGCCTTGTACTCGCGACAGTCACGCTTCCAGGGACCCCCTTCCCGCACTACAGATATACATTTTGGGATTTGTCCTTAGGTTTCCCAGAACCCTTTGACGATTTGGCCTTGCCCTTCTTCTTATGCTTCTTCTTCTTGACACCTCCAGTCGCCTTGGGCCAAGCCCTCGGAGTCTGAGATGTTGAAGCGAAGTGCGCCTCGCGCTTCTTGCTTTTTTGAAGCTCTTTCTATGCTTCACGCAGAGTGGACATCAACTCTCCAAGAGTTTGTTCTTGGTTCATCATATTGTAGTTCATGGTGAACCCACTCCAAGTGTCGGGGAGAGACTGTAAGATCAAATCTATTGAAGTCTCAGCCTCGAAGACGATGCCCATCTGTCCGAGCTGCTCAATGTCAGCAATCATCTGTGACACATGGTGCTCAATAGACGTACCCTCTGACATGCGAGCGCGGAAGAGCTTCTTCTGTAACTCATATCTTTGCGATCTAAGATTAGATCGGTGAAGATCATGCAACTTCACCATCATCTCATAGGGATCCAATCCCTTGTTTTGACGATGGAATTGCGGAGTCATAGCGGCAAGCATTACCGATTGAGCAGTCGCGTTGTCATCGCTAAGAGTCTTCCAAAGCTCTAGCTCAAGCAACTGATCAGGTCGGGGCTTAGGCCCAAGAGGTCTCTCTATGGTGTAGAGTAACTTCTCGGATCCCAGAACAATTCTGAGATTTATATCCTAGTCTTGAAAGTTTGTGCCATTAAAGACATTGTCGCCCATGACAATATCCCTAATGCTTAACTTTCCTGTCATCTTAACCGCAATAGTCCAACTATTCGATTAACGATGTATGGGTACAGTCTAACTGATACAAGAATAATAATAATAAATTAGTCCAACAAATAAAATAATTGACGAAATAATTTGAAAGCGCGTAAAGCTAAGTATTTGAACGAAATTGAAAATTCAATACTAGCCTCCCACTATTTTTCGGCGAGCCTGTAACCCTCTGTTGAGTACTTGGGAAACCTAGTTTCCTAATGGGCTAGGATCCCGTTAAATAACACACAACCTTGACTTTGGCCAAAAAGTTGTATGATATTTAACTATGTAGATCTCTAAGATCAATTGGATCTCATCCAATTCCTAGATCCGGTAGGTGGACCTCCAAGTCCGAAACATATATACAATATATATGCCAATATATCCAATATATTTTCCTAACCTTTTTCCTCTGAATCAACTAAGCCTTGGCTTTGCCACAACAAGCTTAATTATTCCAGTTAAACGGAACCCATTGACTTTGGAAAGCTTCGTAATCGATGTCGATGGACAAGAAGTGATCTTGACTTTGGCCAAAAAATCACAACTTGGACAAGACATACGATATGGAACAAAGCCTTCATGATTCAAACACATCCGCGATGGACAAAGGTCTTGACTTTGGCCAACAAACTAGTGCCAATCTTGGATCTTGAGTAAGAATCATTCAATGGAAGGAAAACTCTTAATATTTGTTGAGGGTTTTTCACGTAAATTGGCAACCAATTTATTATCTTTGTTAGGTCTCATCATACACCCTTAAGCATGTATTCTAAAAGCGTAATAAGGCGCGAAAATAAATTAATAACGATATGCGGAGGGATATCTCACAGATTGTTCCTAGAACAAATCACTCTATTTCCTCTCCCCGACTAGCATTATTCTTACTTCTACCCAATTACATAGTACAATTAAAGAAACCTCATTAGCATTGAGGGGAATTAGGTGAGAAGAGAATTACAAAGAATCAAGAGAGATAAGGCTGGACAAGCAGGTCCAATTTAATAAATTCTAAATTTACAATAATTTCCAAAATTTCCCTTTCCCTTCTAATATCCATCTGATATACATTATTCATTCAACAAATCCATGTATTCACACAAAGCATGTTATTCAATCAATATAATCCAATTAATTAATCTTGAATAAAATGATCATCCAATGTTCAAACAACGATTTGATTTGCGCGAGTCCAACTCGTTTAAGAATAAGTACTCAAAGTACGAATTCTTGAATTATATCGAACTACAATTTAAATCTAATTTAATTCATATTCAATACTAATTCCATATTTAATTCCAAATTAAATAATTACACTTTTAAATGAACCTTTAAGACTTAGATTCCAAATCTAATCTAAACGGGTCTCAAAGCCCAATTAACATCCAATGTCATTTAATTAAAGTCCATTGGGCTTTCAATTAATTTCTTAAGGCATGGACTTTGGTCAATATGGGTCAAACCCAAATACCAAAGCCCAATCAAGGAATCACTCTATTTTCCAAGAAACCAATTTCGGCCCATAAGGCCCAATTAAACATAAAAGGCCCATTTGTTATATTTAGACTTAATGGAATGATTTAGGCCCAATTTGGATCCAATCCAATTGACCTAAACCAACTTGGCCCAACCAAGCCCATTAGGCCCAAATACAACATTATAAGCACAATTCTAAATTAAGCCCAATTAATCAAATTCTAAAATTCCAAATTTCATAATTTAATTAAATAAAGTGTATTGCATTAATTAATTATCTAAATTAACATTTACAAAAAATCAATTTAATTAATTAATCATGCTTTAATTTGTTCAACACATGTCCAACATTATTGAAACAAAAAATCATCTCATTTCATGCTATTGAAGCTCACGGCATTTTGGGATTTTTTTATATCTGATTCCGATATCAATCCGATTGAATCTTAAATCAATATATCCATGTCTTTCAACTCATCCAATGATCAAAAAACAAAAAATACCATGACTTTTAGGGCATATTACATTCGGCCAAGCCAAAATAATTGGGGAAAATTAATCCAATTCAATTTTCGTCAAATTGATCATGTATAACTCCAAGTTATTAACATACAACCATACTCAAACAAACAATTTGTTTAAAACATGCTCAAATAAAATTTACCCAAATTTTAGTATATTAACCCTAATCATATTTCATGCTCATCAAGGCTCATGATACCATTGTTGGTCTCTAAGACATACCCAAGATCATATAAAGCAACGAAATCATGTGAATACAAAATAAAGTATGGCGGATAATGGATGCGTTGAAAACAAAAATTTTCCTTTGGGAGTCCTCCAAGATTCGGCCAAGGTCATTGTAAGCACTGCATTTTTGCATATAAGTCCCGATGATGAGCCTCATTTGGAGGCACTACCTTTTAAGTTGCGGAAACCGCAGGAAACAGATGTCGGAAGGGAAGAGTCAAGAATTGACTCATTGTTGGATTAAATTCGCTGGATTAGTTTGGGTTCGCTTGTTGGACCTCCGTTATTAAAACACCTCCCCAGCCCAAGCCCATTAAATCACACCCAATAATAATTAAAACATTTAAAACACATGTCACAAATTAAATTAAATTAAATTTAAATTGAATTAAATTAAAACCAATTAAATTAAAACCAATTAAATTGAAATTAAACACAAATTAAATTAAACTAAATCAAATCCAAATTAAAATCAAATTAAATAATTCACTCACCAATTTAAATAAAATTCCCCAACAATTACAATTATTCATTTCCTTTAAATAAACTAAATAAAATAAATTACAATTTACTTGATTTCTTTCCTTTTAAAAATCCCATACCAAACCCTAACATGCACTGTTATATAAAGAAACACTCACGCCCTCTAGCCTATCTTCTTCCCCCTTGCCACTGTCTCCTCGGACTCACTTACACAGCAACACAAAAAAATGTAAGCCATCAACCTGTAACAAAAAAAACTTAATTCTATTCCTCCACCAACAACGACAAACCCTTCACAAAAAGCCAAAGACAGAAAAACAAATGAACCTTTCAAAGCACTAACACCTCACCCACCGACAAACCCTAAGGCAATCCACGACAAAGCAAATAAACCTTAAAATCCACGCACGACCAGGCCACCATTTGACAAAAAATTACCGACGACACTGCCCCCTAACCATTCAAAAGATTCACCCCACAGACCCTAATTGACGCCAGTAAGACCGTGAAACTGCCTTCCGCGCATCCACCAGCCCCTTCACAAAGCCACTGCCCCTCAACGTTCAACAAGCACCAGCCCCACTACCCAACACACTCCCCTACACATAACCACGTTCACTACCCTCTCCTCGGTACAGCACTCAAGCCAAGACCCCTCAACATGTAGCCTTAAACGCCACACATAGCACTCAAGCCAAGACCCCCTCAACAACGAGCCCCCTGACTCTCCACGCCATCACCCACTCTCTAGGTCAAAGACAGCCACAAACCCTAACAGTTCAACAGCCTCTTCCTTCAACGCACAACCCTCACGTTCACGAGCCAACTATCATTCTCTTCTCACGTAACAAGCCTTTCACCACACTCACATAATAAGCCACGATGAGCAGCCCCCTGACCTAGCACACTCACGCTAAAGCCACGTTGAGCAGCAACCTTCTGACCAGAACCGAGAAGAAATTACCCTAAAACCGTGAACACCAAACAAATCCAAGCCAAAAAAAACAGTAATAGAAATAACCTCAAAACAGTCCCCTTTACACCCCTGAAAACAGTCCCAGAAATAACCCTGAAAACTACAGTAAAAACAGAGAAAACAGCGAGTGGAAATAGTGGGTGAATCAGAGAAAACAGCGAAACGGAGTGAAAACAGCAGCCCAGACAGCGAAACATCTAGGAGGAACGTTGGATTAGTGAACCAGCAAAGTTGCAGAGCATTCTCCCTTCCGACGGCCGTGTAACGCGCTTTCGAGAGACGATAAAAGAGGTTAGACCTGAGGGCACCCTTTTTACTTATTATCTTTCATTTCTTTTATTTATTTTAATATATTATCACATGAGAGTCGTTTTTTGAGGCATGATGTGAATTTCGGATGAACGGAATACATGTTTTCTTTTGTGGTATATCGGATGGAAACCCGGACGTAAATTCCGTAGCTGAATCTGAATGGACGGTAGTGTGGTTTGCACTCGGGATACGATGCCACGTACCACTTAAGAGACACACATATTTCGTTTCATACAACCTTGTATTCGAGCATGATTTAGTCTAGTATGTTATTTAATTATTTATTTTTAAGCATGATTAGTTATTTATTTTGCGTTTGGAATTTGCATTTTGTTTATATTGTTATTTGTTTTCCGCATTATATAATTGAAGCATGTTCATGGGATTGCCGTGTGTTATTGTGTGTTTTCCGTGGTGATAACTTACTTTTCAAGCATGCAAACTTGGACATAGGATTTATCTTTATAAACATGAACTAGATATAGGTTGTTCTTGAGCATGTTGCGTAGATTCGGTTAAGATATTGTATAAATCACATCATTACAAGTGGCATAGTAAGGGACCATTCCGAACCCAACAGGTTTGAGGTCTGCCCTTGCGAGAGGTGAGTGCGGCCTTAAATCTTTATCCCGGTTCACACCGGGTGGCGACTCCATGTTATTTCTCCGGTTTAGTTCCCCGCGAGCTATTCCGTACTCCCAACTTGGCCGCGAGCCTAGAACAGCGTCGCCCAGTTTCTGTGTCCTACATTCTAGCGACTCCACTGGGGTTAGAGAATCAGCCCCGAAATCATGTCTTGTGATGTTTGTGATTTGCGCTTTAGTTAACCGTGTCTATAGTGGTCACACGCCATAACTCGTTGGCACGTACCTTAAGGTATAAAAAAATGTGTGCTTACTTGGTCGCTTGAACCCTTGAGTGGGGAGTCCTAGTTGTGGGCAATCCTTCGTCAACGAGAGCCTTTGTCCACACTCCCGTAAACCTACATGAAAACCTTAGTCGTAGAACTAATAGATATTATTTGTTTTATGTTTGTGTTTTGGACCGTCGTCATTTGGATCCAGTTGGACCACTTGTCAAAAAGATGTGAACTTGTTGGGCCATTTAAACTGGGACGAGTTCGTGTCCTTTGACAATTGGGCCAAAAGCTTCTAAAATACCGATGGGCCATTTTATGTTTAGGCCTCGTATCATTTGAAGTCGTTTAGCCACGTTATAGCAAAAGTGTAAACATGTTGGGCCTTTTTAACTGGGACAAGTTTACACCACGCAATAGTATAATTGAACGCTTTAAAATGATAATGGGTCGACCTGTATGTTCCATGCATCGCACGCATCTCATGCATCTCATGCATACCAACATCATGTTAACCCTGTGTCTTAAAAGCCATCATAGATATCCGTTGGGTTGGGGGTAAAAGAAGGTTTGTCAATAGGAGTTTAGCAAACATGGATGGTGAGGAAAATGAAATCGAGAAACAGAAAACCTCACGGCAATGATAGAAAGACCATTGGGGGGGCCTTCAAAAAAAAAAGAAAAAAAAAGAGAGAAAAAAAAAAGAAGAGAAAAAAATTGTTTGTTTTTAGTCCTTGATAGTTAGACATAAGTCCGATGATGAAATTGATTTCTTTAGAGTGAAACTTTAGAAACGATAAACCCTTGACGTGCTTTTATCGAACGCTTTGAGTAATTGATCTATGTTAGACTCGTAAGCACCTGATTATGGTTCTTAGCGGTGAAAACCTGAGTAGTTAGTAAGATGACGAGTCGAAGAAATTGTAGGTCGGTGAATGACCGTTTGCTTAGATGTCTATCCTGAATTGCTTGTGTTATGATGTGTGGTATGGTTGAAAATAAAAGAAAAGTCTCTAAAGTAAAAAAATAGACCGCCTATAACCGATAAGCGTGAAGCTACCCATGGGCGAGTATTAGGACCACCATGAGGAGAAATGCTACCTTAAAGGGTAGGTGTGTTGAAAAAAAAAAGAAAAAAGAAAAAAATGAAGTTCAAAATGAAAAGAAAAAATGAGAGAAAAAGGAAAAGAAAGATAAAACCATACAATATTGAGCACGAAAAAGCAATTGCGGAATATAATTGAGACATCTAGGTTGGTTTTACCCACCGATCCCGATTTTTGAAACGAAATCATTGAGTTGGCTTGCTTAAGGATCAAGCTGTGAAAGAACCTTTGCACACACACACTTTGAGTCTGGCATAGATCATTTATTCAAAAACTCAAATTTGAGTTGCATTGAGTGTTTTGAATGTTCCTTGGTTTCATTACTGGGCATTCCTTGAGGACGATAATATGTATAACTATTGGGACTATTTCGTAGCATGTGATATAGTATGATGATATGGAAGGCCCCACCATGTGGTTCATCTTGACCAAGTGCAAACAGCAGAGAATAGAAAGTTAAATCAAGACTGGGAGCTACCAGTCTACCACCTCATGAATCCGGGACATAACAAGAAATTGAGCCATGAGACCAGAGAGAAGACTGTGCAATCACCTGGAGAACTGGCGGAAGACCTAACCCAACGGAATAGGAAATTCATTCATGCATGCAGGCATACACGTAACACTTTTTTGCATTCTTTTTGTGTTTTTTTTGTTTTGTATTCACAGGTTTTGAAGAAGAAAAAGAAAAGCAGCAAAGACAAGCCAATCAGAAGTAACAACAGTACAGTCAGTTTCAGAATGAATCAGTTTTGGGGATGAGTCCCAGGGTTGAGGCCCATATCATTCAGTTTCGGGGATGAGTCCCAGGGTTGAGGCCCATATCAGTTTCAGTCTTGGGGATGAGTCCCAGGGGCGAGGCCCATATCAGTATCAGTTTGGGGCGAGGCCCATATCAGTATCAGTTTGGGGCGAGGCCCACATCACTCTGGGGGTGATGCCTACATCGTTATCAGAATCAGTCTTGCCAAGTATGGCACTCTAGGGGCAAAGCCCACACCTTTATCAGAATCAGTCTTGCCGGGTATGACACTCTGGGGGCGAAGCCCACATTAGCATCAGTAGCAGTCTTGCCGGGAATGGCACTATGGGGGCGAGGCCCACATTAGTTCAGAATCAGTCTGGCCTAGTATGGCACTCTGAGGGCGAGGCCCACTTTAGTTCAGTATCAGTTTTGCCGAGAATGGTAATCCGAGAATGGAGCAGAGTTCGAGAATGAACAAGCCGAGAATGGAAATCCGAGAATGGAGCAGAGTTCGAGAATGAACAAGTCGGGAATGGCACTCCGAGAATGGAAACACAGTTCGGGAATGAACAAGCCGGGAATGGCACTCCAAGAATGGAAACACAGTTCGGGAATGAACAAGCCGGGAATGGCATTCCAAGAATGGAAACACAGTTCGGGAATGAACAAGCTGAGAATGGCAATCCGAGAATGGAGCAAGGTTCGAGAATGGACAAGCCGAGAATGACAATCCGAGAATGGAGCAAGGTTCGGGAATGAACAAGACGAGAATGGCACTCCAAGAATGGAAACACAGTTCGGGAATGAACAAGCCGGGAATGGCACTCTGAGAATGGAAACACAGTTCGGGAATGAACAAGCCGGGAATGGCACTCCAAGGATGGAACACAGTTCAGGAATGAACAAGCCGGGAATGGCACTCCGAGAATGGAAACACAGTTTGGGAATGAACAAGCCGGGCAGTCTTGCCAGGTATGGCACTCCAGGTACGGAGACATCAGTATCAGTTTTTCCGGGTATGGCACTCCGGGTTAGGAGACACATTATCAGTATCAGTTTGGGGTTGAGGCCCACATCAGTATCAACTTAGGGGCTAGGCCCACATTATCAGTATCAGTTTGGGGTCGAGGCCTACATCAGTATCAGCTTGGGGGCGAGGCCCACAGCATCAATATCATATTTGGGGATGAGTCATAGGGTTGAGGCCTACATCAGTATCAGTCTTTGGGGATGAGTCCCAGGGTCGAGGCCCACGACAGTATCGGTTTCGGGGATGAGTCCCAGGGTCGAGGCCCACATCAGCATCAATATCAGATTTGGGGATGAGTCCCAGGGTTGAGGCCTACATCATCATTTTCGGTTGCAGCTATTGAGATGTGTCACAGGATTGAGGTCCACTGCATCATCATTTTCAGGATGCGTCCTAGGGTCGAGGCCCATATTTTGTCAGCGGTATTGGGATGCGTCCCAGGGTCGAGGCCCCCGTTGTCGGTTGCAGCTATTGGGATGCGTCCAAGGATCGAGGTCCACTGCGACATCAACTCAGCTCGAGGCAGCAGGCAAGTCAGGTGGCAGCTAGCGAGCCAGGTAAGTAAAAATGCATTGCATAACTTTAATAGGATTTACATTGTCACACACCGCACAAGTCCCATCAAAGTGGGGGCGACTGTAAGCACTGCATTTTTGCATATAAGTCCCGATGATGAGCCTCATTTGGAGGCACTACCTTTTAAGTTGCGGAAACCGCGGGAAACGGACGTCGGAAGGGAAGAGTCAAGAATTGACTCATTGTTGGATTCAATTCGCTGGATTAGTTTGGGTTCGCTTGTTGGACCTCCGTTATTAAAACACACCTCCCCAGCCCAAGCCCATTAAATCACACCCAATAATATTAAAACATTTAAAAACACATGTCACAAATTAAATTAATTAAATTTAAATTGAATTAAATTAAAACCAATTAAATTAAAACCAATAAATTGAAATTAAACACAAATTAAATTAAACTAAATCAAATCCAAATTAAAATCAATTAAATAATTCACTCACCAATTTAAATAAAATTCCCCACCAATTACAATTATTCCTTTCCTTTAAATAAACTAAATAAAATAAATTCCAATTTACTTGATTTCTTTCATTTTAAAAATCTCATACCAAACCCTAACATGCACTGTTATATAAATAAACACTCACGCCCTCTAGCCTCTCTTTTTCCCCCTCGCCACTGTCTCCTCGGACTCACTTACACGGCGACACAAAAAAATGTAAGCCATCAACCTGTAACAAAAAAACCTAATTCAATTCCTCCACCGACAACGACAAACCCTTCACAAAAAGCCAAAGACAGAAAAACAAATGAACCCTTCAACGCACTAACACCTCACCCACCGACAAACCCTAAGGCAATCCACGACAAAGAAAATAAACCTTAAAATCCACGCACGACCAGGCCACCATTTGACAAAAACTACCGACACTACCCCCTAACCATTCAAAAGATTCACGCCACAGACCCTATTTGACGCCAGTAAGACCGTGACACTGCCTTCCGTGCATCCACCAGCCCCTTCACAAAGCCACTGCCCCTCAATGTTCAACACGAACCAGCCCCACTGCCCAACACACTCCCCTGCACACAACCACGTTCACTACCCTCTCCTCGGCACATCACTCAAGCCAAGACCCCTCAATACGTAGCCTTAAACGCCACACACAGCACTCAAGCCAAGACCCCCTCAACAATGAGCCACCTGACTCTCCACGCCATCACCCACTCTCTCGGTCAAAGACAGCCACAAACCCTAACAGTTCAACAGCCCCTTCCTTCAACGCACATCCCTCACGTTCACGAGCTAACTATCATTCTCTTCTCACGTAACAAGCCTTTCACACACACACTCACATAAAAAGCCACGATGAGCAACCCCCTGACCTAGCACACTCACGCTAAAGCCACGTTGAGCAGCAACCTTCTGACCAGAACCGAGAAGAAATTAACACAAAACCGTGAACACCAAACAAATCCAAGCAAAAAAAACTGTAATAGAAATAACCTCAAAATAGTCCCCTTTACACCCTTGAAAACAGTCCCAGAAATAACCCTGAAAACTAAAGTAAAAACAGAGAAAACAGCGAGCGGAAATAGTGGGTGAATCAGAGAAAACAGCGAAATGGAGTGAAAACAGCAGCCCAGACAGCGAAACAGCGAGGAGGAATGTTGGATTAGTGAACCAGAAAAGTTGCAGAGCATTCTCCCTTCCGAAGGCCGTGTAACGCGCTTTCGAGAGACGACAAAAGAGGTTAGACCTGAGGGCACCCTTTTTGCTTATTATCTTTCATTTCTTTTATTTATTTTAATATATTATCGCATGAGAGTCATTTTTTGAGGCATGGTGTGAATTCTGGATGAACGGAATGCGTGTTTTCTTTTGTGGTATATCGGATGGAAACCCGGACGTAAATTCCGTAGCCGAATCCGAATGGACGGTAGTGCGGTTTGCACTCGGGATACGATGTCACGTACCACTTAAGAGACAAACGTATTTTGTTTCATCCAACCTTGTATTCGAGCATGATTTAGTCTAGTATGTTATTTAGTTATTTATTTTTAAGCATGATTAGTTATTTATTTTTGCATTTGGAATTTGCATTATGTTTATATTGTTATTTGTTTTCCGCATTATATAATTGAAGCATGTTCATGGGATTGCTGTGTGTTATTGTGTGTTTTCCGTGGTGATAATTTACTTTTCAAGCATGCAAACTTGGACATAGGATTTATCTTTATAAACATGAACTAGATATAGGTTGTTCTTGAGCATGTTGCATAGATTTGGTTAAGATATTGCATAAATCAAATCATTACAAGTGGCATAAGTAAGGGACCATTCCGAACCCAACAGGTTTGAGGTCTGCCCTTGCGAGGGGTGAGTGCGGCCTTAAATCTTTGTCCCGGTTCACACCGAGTGGCGACTCCATGTTATTTCTCCGATTTAGTTCCCCGCGAGCTATTCCGTACTCCCACCTAGGCCGCGAGCCTAGAACAAGCGTCGCCCAGTTTCTGTGTCCTACAGTCCTCTTTGAATGTTGAATCCAAGTTCCAAGCTTTGATATTTGATTCCAAGCTCAAGGGATTAGTTTCCCTAACACCTTGATATGATTCCTTTGGTGTGCTAGCACTTAAGAAAAATTGCAACAATTCTTCCTTGTCCTTGTGGGAGCTCACGACAATGAGCAAAGATGGGAAAGAGAGAGAGTTTTGTATTTGTTTGATTTTGTTTTCTAAAAACATAATACTAAAATCCTACACCACTTTTGGTATATGCTTATCCAAAAGCATAAAGCAAAAAGGGAGGGAAAATGGCATTCAATGCCTACAACAACCCCCATCATGAATAGTGACTGGTTGTCAATCACAAAAAGGTGACTTGACTTCCATCACTAAAGTGACTGGCGATGTGACTTGTGATGTGACTTGTGGGCCGCACTTTAATTCAAAATGCGAGTGGGCCCGCAAACACATTCCAGGCTCGGGTTCGTTAATTCCGAATTAACGAACTTTCATTGCGACGTAATTAAATCAAATTTAATTAAATAATTATGCCTAGCAAAATTACTATTCACGTCGCTCACGAATTAATTCTAAATCAATTCGTTAGCCCGAATTAAAATCCAATTTCAATTCCGCGTCGAAATCTATTTCGTTTAATATATCGAATATATTATTTTATCGATTAATTCCAAATTAATCGTTCTCTCTCTTCAAATAGTATTTTATCTCAGATAAAATCTCTCCGCAATAATCCTAGATTAATTATGTTCGAATCATACGTCATCGATGAATCTTTGGGAAGCGACCCATGAGATCCCTGGATATATTGGCAGTAAATCCGGTCGTCGGACTATCCGAACATGTACGTACCTCGTACTACGTTTTATCGATTTACGAGACATGGTTGGCTTCTAGCAAAGCACCGTGCCTACCCAATTCTCCAGAAATATTCTTAAAGGAATATATAATCTATGTCAGGCGTAATATACGTAGTATTGCGTATTGCGATCCAGTATCGGATGTCACATGCAAGGCCTGGGGCTGGAATAATGTATGCCCCCTACGAAGAATATATCGGATTACAAGCAACTAGTCTCTTTAATCGGATAATCATGACCATGTCATATTATCCCGATGGTTGCAACCAATTAGAGTACTAGTTATGTATCCATGCGTGATCATCATCTCCATATGACTGAAGTGATACTTCCATCTTGACATCACACCCAATACACTACGATTCTCAATAAACCCAGAAGAGGCGTACACATAACCTGTTAAAGTCCTGGACGACCAAAACCAAAGCGTATTGATTGTCGCAAGTACTAGCGATGCAAGTCTCAAGTTAAGACCAAATACACCTACCCTGATGCGGATTCCCATAGACACATAGTCATACTACCAATGAGATTCCGCGGGGTCTATCCAGAGCGAAGCTGTTTCCGTACCATCGGTAAATACAACCTCCTATCACACTTGCATAAGTATCAAATACTTAAATTTATGAGAATTATGATGTTATGCTTCCATAACACGCACAAGTGTAATACTAGTCTATTCTGCATTATCGATGTCCAGTCTCGATAATACTACGACTAGGGATATTTAATGATTAAACCGTTATGGATTGATACTGTCTAATATCTTATAATCCGGAACTAATCATAAGGACTTTTATCATTTATATATTTAAGTAATCAAATTACAAAATGATAAAATACAATTTCATTGTCACATAGTTAATTTGTACAAAAACCACTATGTCTTTTACAAATAGTGACCATATTGGTCATCATTGTCTAACAATTTTAGTGCTCTAAACTCATGGGTGAGTAGCTCACTTGGTTTCGCAACAAAACACAAGAAGATTAGAAGAAGAAGCTCGGCAGAATGCAGTGACCCAAAGAGAGAATTTTGCTTTGCTGTGAATAGTGAAATCAAGCCAATTTCCAAAATTGACTTAGTTTAAATACTTGAGTTGAGTGTTGGAATTGGTTTGTGTAAATGACAAGTAAACCAAGTCTTTTACTCAACCTTTAACTTGCCAAATTCAACTTCATCATTAGTCCAACAATGATGAGGTCAAGTGGATACCACCACTTATTAAATTCTAAATTTAAGTCGGCTAATCCAACACGCAACTTCACTCGGGCCCGAATTCGTTTAATTCCAAATTAAACGAATTTTCTGTCACGACAAAATTAAATCCAATTTAATTAAATAACAATACCCAACAAAATTATTATGAAAGTCACTTACGAATTAATTCCAAATTAATTCGTTCGCTTGAATTAAAATCCAATTTTAATTCCGCTTTGAAATCCGATTTCATTTAATATATCCAATATATTATTTTAGCCCAAATAAATAAATTAAATAGAAAAATCCAATTTCATTATTAAATTTATTTTTCCGATTAATTCCAAATTAATCGCGTTCTCTCTCTTCTAGTCGAATTAATCCCATATTAATTCTTACCGTAATTAATCCCAGATTAATTTTTCTCTCTCATAATTAATCCCAGATTAATTATGTTCGAGTCAAATGTCATCGGTGAATCTTTGGGAGGCGACCTAAGAGATCCCTAGATATGTTGGCAGTGAATACCATCATTGGACTATCCGAACATGTGCGTACCTCGTACCACGTTCTTACCGTTTTACCAGACCTGGTTGGCTTCTAGCAAAGCACGGTGCCTACCCAATTCTCCAGAAATATTCTTTTAAGGAATACATGATCTTTATCAAGTGTAGTATATATAATATTGTGTATTACGATCCAGTATCGGATGTCACATGATAGGCCTAGGGCTGGAGTTGTGTCTGCCCCGTACGAAGCATATATCAGATCACTGGAAACTAGTCTCTTTATGATCGGAAAGTCATAACCTAGTCATACTTTCCCGATGGCTATAGCACTATAGAGTACTAGTTATGTATCTCTGCATGATCATCATCTCTATATGACTGGAGTGATATTTCCATCTTGACATCACACCCAATACACTACGATTCTCAGTAAACCCAGAAGAGGCGTACACAGAACTTGTTAAAGCTCCGGACGACCAAAACCAAAGAGTACTGATTGTCGCAAGTATTAGCGATGCAAGTTTCAGGTTAAGACCATATACATCTACCCTGATTCGGATTCCCATAGACACATAGTCATACTACCAATGGGATTCCGAAGGGTCTATCCAGAGCGAAGCTGTTCCCGTACCATCGGTAAATAGAACCTCCTATCACATTTGCATGAGTATCCAATACCCAAATATATGAGAATTATGTCGTTAAGCTTCCATAACGCGCACAAGTGTAATACTAGCCTATTCCGTATTATCGATGTCATGTCTCGATAATACTACGACTAGGGATATTTAATGATTAAACCTTACGTGGATTAATATTGTCTCATATCTTATTAATCTGGTACTAATCATATGGACTTTTATCATTTATATATCCAGGTAATCCAATTACAAATGATAAAAGAGCAATTTCCTTTGTCACATAGTTAATTTTGTACAAGATAACCATGTTCTTTACAAATAGTGATGCTATGGGTAATAATTATCCAACAAAATGGGTTCGTGTCAAAACCTGTAAACGAACTTATCTTTACTGCCAGAACTGCCCATGATTTAATTGATCAAATCTTAGCCTTTGAACCATAAATTGACCCTATCCTTTCCAAGAAAAACTGGTCTGATAACGATCGTGGTAAAAAGCGTCGGATAAATCTGGATCTTAATATTTAATTGATATTTTTAGATGTAGAATTTCAGCTAACCAGGTACTATCTTCTAAACTCATCTTCTATTTTTTAAGACATTGGGGACAATGTCTCATTTAGGTTTGGGGGAGGGGAATAGTTGACTAGTATCTTGTTTTTATTGTATTATTTTTAGTCAAAAATTTTCAAAAAAAATCAAAAAAATTAAATATATATATATATATAAATTTTGTTTTTGTGTTTTTAATTTGATTAATCAGGTGAAATTGGTGTTAGATAGCTATGTAAGGAATTTCCACTCCTAAGACGTATCTCAACATATTTCGTAACAAGTTAATTTTTGTTTATTTCCTTTTGAATTATTTAATTTGTGAATTCTCCATAATACTGACTAAATTGGATCTTCATATGTTCAGTTGACGGGTATTATCAACATGCATGGTAACATATAGCCATGAGATGTATTTGAAATGTTTGTAATATTCAGTGTTCTAGTTTAATTGGAGGAAACATCTAAAAAGCAATGGAATAAAATAAAAAAAAAAAAAAAGAAACAGAAAAAAAAAATGTGTATAAAAAAAAGACTGAGATCCGTGTCATTAAGTCCGTAGGGGTGTTTTAACACCTAGTGCCCTAAAGCCAACTGGCTTGGGAGTCACTGGCCCAAAGCTCGCTACATGAATCAAAGATGTTATAAAAATAAAAAGAAACATCTGAAATCCGAGTAATTAAGTCTGTAGGGGTGTCTTAACACCTAGTGCCCTAAAACCAACTGGTTTGGGAGTCACTGGCCCAAAGCTCGTTACATGGATTGAAGATGTTGCTTTCTTTATTTTATGCAAAAAAAAAAATCCATTGCTAAAAAGGTGTGAATTCTGATATAACTTTAGGACAAAAATATTACTCTCTTTTCAACTACACTTATGAATATTGTGGGCATAATGATTTGATTAATACCTTGTTGGTTGTGTATAAGAAGAATGGTAAAAATAATCGGAGAATTTACTTATTTGGTAATTTAGAAAGAAAGAAAACAACTACTAACTTGGATAAGAAGTTTCACTTGTTTAGTCACTAACTTGTTTATTCTCTTTTCTCTTGTCTTTTTGCTTTTGTGTGCATTAGATTGACGTTTGTGGGTATCGTCATTGTAAGCCCTCACGAAACTACAACTTGTCCACTAGGGACACCTAGGGGTTTAAAGGCTTGTTGCATACGCTAAATGCAACCGTGATCCCTACGAAAGTGCTTAGTTTAATTTTAATTGTTTATTGTATTTTATTTTGTTGTTTTGCTCGAGGACTAGCAAAATGTTAGGTTTTGTGATGTGATGAGCGGAAAATATATCAATATTTTTCGCCCCTTTTACCTAATATTTTGTTTAGTTTCTCGGGTTTGATGAACGTTTTGATGTTTTTTAGTTTATTTTACAGATAAAATAAAATCGGGACTTAATGGAATCAATCAGGACGAAATATGGAACAAATAAAGGTAAAAACTGGACTTGACATTTTGATTTTGGAGATTGGAAACTTGAAATGGCGTTCTAACGAAGTACAATTTCGAAAATTCTAATTTTGCGCAATTGTCGTATTTTGGCCATAAATTTTTACTATGATATCGGATTGAGGTGATTCAAGTTCCAAATTAAATAAGACTTAAAGATCTACAACTTTTAAGTTCATAATAATTTTAAATTCTGAATTTTTCATGACCTAAATTGATAAAATATCCGTAAGTGTATTATATGTAATTATTATAGTCATTTTCAAAACAAAATAATAATAATAAAATAAAAAATGAAAATTGTCAAACTTCCACCAAACATGCATGTTTCGTGGAGGATTTGGTGTCATGTTTGGTTCCATGTTTGATGTCATGTTTGATGCCATGTTTGATGTCATGTTTGGTGGAGCAATTGGTGAGAAATTTGTGGAAGCCTTTAGATTTGCCTATAAATACCAAGCTAAACTTTGTAAATTTTTCATGCTTTCTTTGGAGGAATTTCTCTATGAAAACCTAAAGGAAAGTGTCTTGTATATTTATTTAAGTTTTCTTGTATTTTGTTTTTATTTAATTAATAAAATTTTGTGTGTTTTCTTTTACAGCATGAGCAGGTAATCTCATTATGCTGGGGTGAAAATGTGAGAATTTTAATATAATAAATTAGATTAATCTCCCTTATTTTAATTAAAATTTGGATTAATTACCGCCTATATGGCCGGTTTAGGTGACAACCTTATTTACCGCCTATATGGTCGGTTTTACATTCTAGACGTAGTTTTCGCCTATATGGTTGGTTTAGGTAATAATCTTGTTACCGCCTATATGGTCGGTTGGACTTAATTGAGACAAATTGAATTTTCGCCTTTATGGTCTGGTTAAATATAATTAATTAATCGGTAAACATTGAGAATAATGAGATTTCTAATTTTGAAATATTAAAAGTGGATCCTCTAACCTCAGCATTTTCTTTCATTATTGTAATTTTACTTTTATTTATCTTCAAGTTATTTTTTTATGATGTTTTGTTTATTTAAGTGTTTAGTAATTCTAAGTATGTTTTGTAACTAAACATATTAGCTAGGGGTGTGATGAATTCCAATATCACTGGTATATAAGGGGTTTTTTTTTTCATGTCTTGGGTAATATAAATGTTTATTTATTAAGTCTTAAGCTTAATGCTTCTTGTTAACTGGCCATTAATAAGATTGATGTGGTAAACTTAAAATAAACTTGACGAAGGAATTTTAGGTTTCAGCCTTAGACTTAATAGCCCACGATCTTCCTTAAGGATAGATAACCCTTAATAGATTTCCTTCCAGGATAGATATATACCTGTCGGGCGGGGGTAGCCATAATTGGAACTTAATCTTAATGAATTCATGTAACTTGGTTAACATAGACATATGATTAATTGAGTTACACTGAGTATTTGCATCTGATCATCGACATAGGCTTTTGCATAATTTCGTGTTCCAGGTTAGTAAACCAATATATTGCACAAACATGAGATAACCACTCATCTTTAAAAGATATTGGAAGGATTCATAACCCTAGATAGTTTAATAATATTGATTTTACCTTTAATTCACTTTCACACTATTTTATTTATTTGTTTTAGTTTAAAGTCATCATCCAATCAAACAACCAATCTATTAGATACTCGTAAACATTTGGCTTCATAAATTAATAGCTTAGGTATTAAGTCCTCGTGGGATCTATACATTTTATACTACTTGAACGATACGTGCGCTTGCGTTTTACGTGTGTGATCACGTCGATCAAATAGCTAGTATACCAAAATATTTTTGGGCAGAAGCAGTTCATATAATAAATTATGTTGTAAATAGATCTTCATCAACTGCCAATGATTTGAAGACACCGATGGAGATGTGGAGCGGAAAGCCAACTGATTACTCATCTCTTCAGATTTTTGATTGTCTTGTGTACGTGATGTTCAACGCTCAAGAAAGAACAAAGCTAGATCCAAAATCTAGAAAAATATATTTTCTTTGTTAAGAACCTATTTGATATAAATGGATAAAATTGTACTTATTGATGAAGTCTAAAAAATCACAGACCTGAATATAATTATACAAAATTAGGTTTGGGAGATTGTCACATTTCTCCTATTGTTTTCATTATATATCACTATTTCCCTATTGTTTTTATAATACTTCAATAACCATGATTCCTATTTTTTAATATTTTTCAAAATTTACCCCTAATGTAATTCTAACCATTATTATTATGAATTAAATGAAAAAAAAAAAAAAACAAAAAACAAAACAAAACAAATAGTAGCAATTGTTGTGAAACTACATGAGAAGTGTACAAATATTAAGCAAAATAAAGAGAAGTAAGATATAAAGAGCAAAATGTGAAATGAGTAAATTTCTCTTACGTTATTCCGTTTGAAATGTGACATGCATAATGTGTTTAAATAAGTATTTATAGTGCATTCTTGGAGAAACTGAGGAAATACATGCATTAATGCATTACATGCTTTCGTTTAATCCATTGTATATGCAATAACAAAACCATTCATATAATAAATGGTGAAAAATAATAAAATATTTATAATACTCATCCTTTGAGATTCACCATTTTATGATAATTACACCATACGCTGTTTTTATAAATCACCTCATTAAGTGTAGGATAGTCTTGCTCTAGACGACGAATCATCCAAACTGCAGTCATCCACGCTAGAGTTTTGGGGTCATGTCAAAGAGTCTAGGAATTACATTGTTTATGTATTGTATCGTAAATGCATGTTGATATATGTATGGTTGTAAGTAAAAATTTTACTTTGTACATGTAGTTGTGGTCACATAGCCCTTAAGTTTTGATATTGAGATTTGATATGTCTTGGGGGTGGATCGGTGGTCCTATTTGCATATTTGATGTCGATTACATGTCGTATTGGTGCTGGACTGTGATCTAGGTTGTCCAAATTTTAAGGTGCGTCATGTCCGTTTTCCGTTAGGATTGAGATTTGGAGAGATGGGTTATTCTTGTATCCTACTAGTAGCATCTTGTCTGTGGTGGGGTGTTCTATCAAGTTTGTGAGGTGAGACATATTTATAAAAATATATAAGTTAGAAAATAACAAGATAAAATAAAAGACGAGTATAAGAGAATTTGATACTTACTCTACCAGAATTTGGTCATGTTGATAAAGTGCTGTGAAACTAAAAAGAAGTATTCAGGTATTAACCAAAATACAAAAAAACTAAGATATAAAACACGGAATATAAAAAAGGGTAAATTTCATTTGTTTTCTTCTGAATGAAGTGTGTCTTCTTAATGTGTTTAAACAAGTATTTATAGTTTTCTCTCTAAAGAAAAAAAAACCCTAAATCTCCTTTTCTTTATTTTTCCTCTTGCCGCCGCCGACCACACCTTGCCGGCCTTTTAACCCCCTTCCTTTCCCCATCGCAGCCCCCCTCTTTTTCCTCCACTTTCCCCATCGCAGCCCCCCTATTTTTCACCTCTTTTTCCTCCACTTTCCCCATCGCAGCTTCCCCCTTCCCTTTTTCTTCGCCCGGCTCCCCCGTTCCCCCTCTCCCTTTTAAGCCTCTTCCCTCCTTCTATCATCTTCCCCTTTTTTCCAGCCCCTGTTTTTTTTTTAAAAAAAAAAAAAACCCCTCAATTTTCCTCATTTTCGTTTTCTTATTTTTCTGTGTTTTTTTCCTTGTTTATGTTTCTTGTCATTTCAGGATTCCATCCTTATGTGATGATTATTTTGTCCAACTAGTTATGTTCTATGTTGTGGTTTTTATTTTTCTGTTTTTATGTAAATATATGAGTCTTTACAACAATAAATAGATGATTTACACGACTTCAGCTGATAGATCGAAGATTGAAAGAGAAAATTTCTACAGATTTAATGCTGCTTATTTTGCAATATTTTATTCAATTGTTGTAATGGTCTTGTATTTACTTTATGCATTGTGTTTTTCTTTTCTAGTTATAAAATTTGTATTCACCGATTCCTGTCGAGAGGTTGGAATATGCCAATATCTGTAATTCCTCTAGGGCTTTATTAGAATTAGGTGTGAATCTGAATTTTTAGACTATGTATGAGATCACATGATGTATAGAGTTTTATGTTGTTGGATTTATTCTGACTAGACTTGAGTCTTAGGTTTTATTCCTAAGTTTTATATTTCAAGCTGATATGGCCTTGTATTTAGGTGTTTATTATGAATTAATTTCATATTTCAAAAAAAAAAAAAGTATTATAGTGATATCATATTTAGATCACGAAATGCATCCTTTTGGAGAAACTGATGGAATAAATGCATTAATGCATTACATGTTTTTGTTTAATCCAGATGAATGGTAAAAAAAATCAAATAAATATTATAATAGTTATAATAATTATAAGAATAATATAAATTAAATAAGAATATGTTATAAAATAAGAGATAAAATGAATAAAATAATACCTTGTAAAGCTGCAAGCTTTTCTTCTTATTGATTTTAGAATAAAATAATTATACAAGATTTACTCTCTATTTATAGAGATATGTTTAGGTTAATATCATTATCCCTAATCAATGTGAGATAAGCTAAAACATAAAAGACAAGTGTAGGGGGACCATCTAATTTACAACACTCCCCCTTGAGACCCATCACTTTAATTTTACAATAATTGATCTAACACTGCCTCATTAAAACCTTGTCAGTAAAATCCAATGGGATAAAAACCTGGTCGAAGGAAAAAGAGTACAATGCGCTTTTATCCAATAATATTTCTTGATGTCAATGATTATGCTCCCTCTGATGAAATATTATCAAAATAATTTGCTCAGTCGGCGCATGCCAATGCTATATACAAGCTTCTCAAATGTTGATGTCAGTAAAGCTTTAGTAAATAAGTCTGCAAAATTATCGGTTGATCTTATTTGCTTGACATCAATTTGCTTGCTCTGCTGAAGCTCATTAGTATAAAAGAATTTAGGTGAGATGTGCTTGGTTCTGTCTCCTTTGATATACCCTCCTCTGATTTGTGCAATACATGCATCATTATCTTCATATATAACTGTTGGAATATCTGTGGCAGAATTTAAGTTGCATGTGCTCTGAATGTGATGTATAAGTGACCTTAACCATATACACTCCTTGCTTGCTTCATGTAATGCAAGTATCTCTGAGTGATTGGATGAGGTAGCAACAAAAGACTGTTTTGTAGATCGCCATGAAATTGTTGTATTATTATAGGTAAAAACATACCCTGTTTGTGAACGTGCCTTATGAGGGTCAGAGAGATATCCTGCATCAGCGTAACCAACAATGCCTGGATTTTGTGTTGGCTCATTTGAATAAAACAATCACAAGTCATTAGTGCCGTTAAGATAACGAAAGATATGTTTGACACCATTCCAATGTCTTCGAGTTGGCGCATACTAAATCTTGCCAACAAATTAACAGAAAATGCAATATCTGGTCTGATACATTAAGCTAAATACAACAAGGCACCAATTGCACTAAGATATGGTACTTTTGGACCAAGTATCTCTTCATTATCTTCTTTAGGACGAAATTTGTCCTTTTTAGGATCGAGAGATCGGACTACCATAGGAGTACTTAATGAATGAGCATTATCCATGTTGAAACGTTTGATAATTTTTTCAATATATGCAGACTGATGGATAAATACTCCGTTAGTTTTATGCTCGATCTGCAAGCCGAGACAATATTTCGTTTTTCCCAATTCTTTCATCTTGAATTCTCTTTTCAAGTATTCAGCAGTTTTTAGAAGCTCTTCAGGAGTTCCAATTAAGTTCATATCATCGACATATACTGCTATAATGACAAATCCAATTTCGGACTTTCTAATAAATACGCATGGGCAGATATGATCATTTATATATCCTTCTTTCATCAAATATTCACTCAAATGATTATACCACATGCGTCCAGATTGTTTCAATCCGTATAAAGATCGTTGTAACTTGATTGAACATAGTTTAGATCAATTGATTTATATGCTTCAGGCATTTTCAATCTTTCGGGGACTTTCATGTAAATATCATTGTCAAGTGACCCATACAAATATGTTGTCACTACGTCCATAAGACGCATGTCCAATCTTTCATTGACTGCCAGACTAATTAAAAATCGAAACGTAATGGTATCCATCACTGGAGAATATGTGTCCTCATAGTCAATACATGGTCTCTGCGAGAAATCTTGTGCAACTAGTCGCGCTTTATATCTAATGATTTCATTATGTTCATTACGTTTTCGTACAAACACCCATTTGTAACCAACGAGTTTGACATCTTCAGGTGTCTGGACTACAAGTCCAAATACTTCACGTTTGGCTAAAGAAGTCAATTCTGCTTGAATTGCTTCTTTCCATTTAGGCCAATCGTGTCTTTGTCTACATTCATCTACAGTTTGAGGTTCAAAATCATTTGCAATTTCAGTAGCTACTGTATATGAAAACACATTGTCGATGGTTATTTCATTTTGATCCCACAGTTCTCTTGTATAAGTATAATTTGTAGATTTTTCCTCATTTTTGGAATTTTGAGCCTCTTCAGGGGTTGATATCTCTTCAGGGACTATCATTTCTTCTGGAACTAGTGATTGAGAAGATGTGGGTATAGTCATTGCTCGAGCATTATTTTCAACAGGATCCGAATCTCTCATTTTCCTCTTCCGGGGAATAGTATCTTTAGGACCAAGTGGTCTACCATGTTTTTGACGTGAAATAGATGATTCATTAGCTGGATTTACACTAGATTTTTCAACAGGAATAACCACCCGAGCTGGTGACTGGTGTATTAGCAGCTGGTATATGAGACTTGGTTACTTTTGCAGTATCTGTAAATGCATCTGGTAATCGATTTGCAATTTGTTGCAAATGGATTATCCTTTGCACTTCATTTTCACATTGGCTGGTGCGAGGATCTAAGTGAGACATGGTAGGAACTTTCCTAGAAAGTTCATGCCTTGCTTCTGGAGGCTATTTCTTTTCTCCTAATGGTGGAAAAATTGTCTCATCAAAATGACAATCCGTGAAACGTGTGGTAAATAGATCACCTGTTAAAGGTTCCAAATATCTGATAATGGAAGGTGAATTAAAACCAATATATATCCTCAAACGACGTTGATGTCCCATCTTTGTACGTTGTGGGGGTGAAATTGGAACATATACAGTACAACCAAAAGTGCGTAGATGGGAAATATCTGGTTGGTGACCAAGAACAAGTTGGATTGGAGAATATTGATGATAAGCTGTGGGTCTAAGGCGAATTAATGCAGCTGCATGCATGTATAAGCATGACCCCATGTAGAAATTGCTAATTGAGATTTTAACAATAAAGTTCGTGTGCAATTACCTGAATTCGCTTGATCAATGATTCTGCCAATCCATTTTGTGTATGTACATGTGGAACTGGATGTTCAACATCGATTCCAACTGATGTACAGTAGTCATCAAATGTCTTGGATGTAAATTCACCAGCATTATCTAATCGTATGGTTTTGATTGGATAATCTGGGAATTGTGCCTTTAATTAATCATCAGGGCAAATAGCTTGGCAAATGCAATGTTACGTGTGGATAACAAACAAATATGTGACCACCGTGAAGATGCATCAATCAAAACCATAAAGTAACGGAAAGGTCCACTTTGTGGATGAATTGGTCCACAAATGTCTCCTTGAATCCTTTGTAAGAATGATGGGGATTCAAGGGCAATCTTAGATGGAGATGGGCGTATCACAAGTTTGTCTTGTGAGCAAGCAGTGCAATTGATCTCATTTGTCAATAGAATCTTCTGGTTCTTTAATTTATGCCCATTGGAATTTTCAATTATTCTACGCATCATCGTAGCTCCTGGATGACCAAGACGATTATGCCATAACATAAACATCTTTGGATTATTGAACTTCTGGTTCATCACTACATGACTTTCTATTGCATTTATGATTGTATAATACAATCCAGATGAGAAAGCCTGAAGTTTTTCCAATATATATTTCTTACCTGAGATATTTTTGGTAATACATATATATTCTATTTTTTTTCATCTAAAGTTTCAATATGATACCCATTTCTGCGAATATCTTTGAAACTTAGCAGATTTCTACTGGACCTGCCTGAATATAAAGCATTTTCAATGTATAATTTTGTTCCACTTGCTAATAAGATTATGGCTCTTCCAGAGCCGTCAATTAGGTCTACAGGCCCAGATATAGTGTTTACTTTCCTTCATGTAATTTTACGTCCAAGAAGTATTTTCTATCTTGAAAGATAGTGTGTGTGGTTGCACTATCAGCCAAGCATACATCCCACATTTATTTTTCGGAACAAATAATTTCTTTGAAGGGTCCATATCCTTGAAAGTAAAGTTCATGTCACATAAATATAATTCAAAATAATAAATATACAATAAAATATAATACAAAATTAAAAACATCACATAAATATATATGAACCAAAATTACACACATATACTTAGAACTTCAGGTTCTCTTGAAAATAATTTGCTGATCTAGAACATTAAGTTCCAATCTTACATTATTTTTTTGATATCAGGTCCTAAAAAGGAATTATATTTCACAACTTTAATTTCCAATTGATAATATTAATATTTAGAACTTCAAGTTCATAAATATGCTATTAGAAATTATGAACTTCAGATTCCATGGTAGATTTAAAACTGCAGGTTTTAATCTAAAATCTAATTAATTAAAGTTAGAACTTCAGGTTCGTTAATTGTAGTGTAATTATAGAACTTCGAGTTTTATAATTATTTTATATATCTAGAACTACATGTTCTAATCTAATAATTAATTAATGAATATAGAACTTCGGGCTCTAATTTACCTCTAATAGTTGATCACAATTATGAAAGAAATTAACATAAATTGTAAAATGAAAAAAATAATACAATTTATATTTTCTGATGTGGATGATCCAAATTAATGGCAACCACAAAGCATACTCATAAAAATACAAAAAACATAACATAATGAATTAGAACTACAGGTTCTAACTTTAGGATTGAAATTCAGAACTTCAGATTCTGAGTTAGGACTTAATTTTTAATACTGAGATTCAGAACTTCAGATTTTGAATCAGAATTACAGGTTCTAATATTGAGATTCAGAACTTCAGGTTCTGAATTATTTATATTATTTTAAAAACTTCAAGTCGGAATAATAATAATAATAATAATAATAATAATAATAATAATTTGGATATACTACAACTATATTATTATTATTATTATTTTAATAAAAAATAATAATAATAATAAACAAAATCAAAACGCGACTAAGTCGCATATCATGATAATCAAATTGAGGCTTCCGGCCCTATTTGGTGATGAAGATGGTTCGACTTCAAAACCGGGATAAATTTACTCACAAACAGGCTTTGGGCGCTATTCACATCATGAGGCAGTGGGCTGATGATGATGACTAAATTAATTAAGGCTTCAGGCTTTTGTCAATTCATGAGAGTTGCAAACAGATGCTTGATCATTCAATCATGAATTCAAATAGTCACACGTCATCATCAACAAACACAAACATTGAATTCAATAAAGCCTTATGGCCGTATGACATGATCAGCAAGGCTTCAGGCTTTTTGATCACCATTTGTTTCATCATCAGGCTTTTTGTCCACTTGGTAGATGATGGTTTGACTTTTATGATTCAAAGCAATCAAAGACATTCAAATAAATCATAATCAACTTCAAGCTTCAGGCTTGATTTAAACTTGATGGTGATGAATCGGCGCATTTGATCATTGCCTTTGATCATGATGAACGATGCAAAATGATCAAAATCTAATATCATCATTGTCTGGATAAAGCCTATGATGATTCTCTTTATTAACAGATTGCAAATTGTCTGCAAATAGGCTTCGATAGGTGCTGATGATATTCAACTTTCGTTTTTAGCAGATTGGCTTCTGGCCTTGTCTCGATTAATAATTTGTTTTAGGCTTCAGGCCTGATTTCGAATAATAAATACATATCGTGCTGTAACGTGTTATAAAATAAGAGATAAAATGAAGAAAATAATACATTGTAATGCTGCAAGCTTTTCTTCTTATTGATTTTAGAATAAAATAATTATACAAGATTTACTCTCGAGATAGGTTTAGGTTAATATCATTATCCCTAATTAATGTGAGAATAAGCTAAAACATTAAAGACAAGTGTATGAGACCATCTAATTACAAACAAAATAGTTATTATAAAAATTATTAGTAGTGATGATAATTTCCCTTCCGTCCTAACGAGATTCCAAATATGACGAAGTTTGAAACATATTTTTATGATCGATTTGAAAACGGGATATGATTTTAGCGGAAAGAGGAAAAAATAAAAAAATAAGATAATGTTTTTACAGATGAGACGAGATATGATCATTTTTTTTTTTATCTTGAAAGAAGTAACTATTTTTTTTCCAATTATATACGAGATATATATAAAAAAACTAAGGGGAATTTATAAAAGAGAGAGACAAGTAGAGAGCATATTCTCAATTCCCAAATGCACAATCCGACGAATATTCCAAATTCCTGGACCCATATAAAAAACACAATTCCATTATCCTCTGCCAGACATTTATATACGACTTGCTACATCGAATCAAAATCTCGTCAATCGCCGGAATCATTTTTCGCCGTGGACAAAAACGAGAAATTAAACCGCACGGAGGATGAAATTTTGGAAGAGTTTAAGCGTATTGATCGAAGAGACGTTACCTGAATGGCGAGACAATTTCTTGTCGTACAAGGATTTGAAGAAGCAGTTGAAATTGATCTATCCTGAGCAGCAGCGGCAGTCGGATTGCGATGGTGGTAGCAATAAACGGCCAAGATTAGAGGTCCCGGAGAAAACGGACGGCGGAGATTGCGCGAGAGTAGTAAGGAGGTGAATGAGGAGGCGAAGCAGGTGAATGTTTTTGTGAAGCTGTTGGAGGATGAGATGGAGAAGTTTAATGCGTTTTTTGTTGAGAAGGAAGAGGAGTATGTTATCAAATGGAAGGTATGGTATATATACATATTTTCTTTTATTTGTTTTAAAATTTTAGTTTTTATTAAAATTGTGGAATAAAATTATTGTCTTGAATATAAGATGCTTGAAATTTATGGCTAGAAGGATGAGCAAATTGTGTTTGTTTTCTTTATGTTTTATTTGTATTCACCGAACCAAGCATATGGGTTTGTTTTGTATGGCATTTTAGTACCACAAAGGGCCTGAACCCCCGATTCCCCATGGTTTTATTCACAGAGGAGGATTCTCCCTTTTTTGTATAATACAAGGTTCGAACCCAGGCGCTTGAAGCCAGCTTGATGGTACCTTTCATTGAAAGAAGATCCTACTTGTCTTCAAGTGTCAGGGTTCAAACCATGTACTTCGCAAAAAGGGAGAGGCCTCCTCCATGAAAAAAACGTGCGGGGAAATAGGCTCAGGCCTCTTTGTGGTACCCCAAAGCAGACAAAATGGCTCTGTTATTCTTGTTAATGGTTAAAAGTGTTTCCTGTCACAAGAATTTTTGTGGAACTTTTGTATAGAATTGAATTTGGATGGAATTAGAAGCCTGCGACTAAATTTGTGTTACAAAGTTCTAATTGCTTTCTGTTACTTTTGCAATTCTTTTACTTATATGCTGTGTATGTGATGAGGAAGGGAATTGATGCTTCATTGTATGCTGAAAATATAAATAATTGAGTGTGTGTGGTTGAAATGCAGGAATTGCAAGATAGGGTAGCGAAGGCCAAGGATAGAAATGAAGAGTTGATGAAAGCAGGGAGTGAGATAGTTGATTTTCATGGGGAGATGGTTTTGTTAGAAAATTACAGTGCTCTTAATTACACAGGTATTTTTCTTCCTCTTGATCAGTCTACTTAGTTTTAAGTCCAAAATTGGAGACATGGGAAGTGTTTTCTTTTATAGTTTTAATACATAATGGGATTTCATGGATTTTTACTGTAGTGTTGATGGGGTATTGTATATAATTTATAAAGTTAAAGAGTCCATATTTGTTAAGAATTTTTTTTTGGTGACTTGAAGGATTCTCTTTTGTCTGATTAACTATTTGTTGAGAAATATGCCTATTTTTTTTGTGGCCAACTCGTGGTAATTGAAATAAAACAAGCCTTTAGAGTTGGACGTATTTTCATACATGGATATTGGCTGCTTGCTTGAAGATGCAGGACTAGTCTTAACAACATATATTTAGACAAGACTTAGGCAATGCATGAGATCAAAATTGAGAAATAGAAAGTATGTATTAGAGGAAAAAATAATCGGCAGCGTGTTGGTTCTTTTGACTTAGATTCTTTTATAGACATGGAAGTTAGGAGAGAGAAAATTTCCTCTTTTGATCCTGATCTGCCTTCTGCAGGATTAGTGAAGATATTGAAGAAATATGACAAGCGAACTGGTGCTCTTATTCGCTTGCCCTTCATCAAAAAAGTCTTGCAACAACCATTCTATACAACTGATGTGCTTAACAAGCTTGTGAAGGAGTGCGAGACAGTGCTTGATCAACTCTTTTCCATGAATGAACCATCAGCCTCATCTGTAGGAACTGAACTCAAAGGAAGCTCAGACTCCAAAACTCCTACTGAGAATAGTGAGAGGCCTCTCCCAGGTTCCAAAGAGCTTGCAGAGATTGAGCACATGGAGAGTATGTACATGAAACTGACATTGTCCGCGCTGCGAGTCTTGAAGGAGATTCGATCTGGAAGCTCAACAGTAAGCATGTTTTCATTACCTCCTTTGCAAAGCAGTGCTGTGGAAGATGACTGGAAGAAAGTTCCTGTCCTTGAACAAGCAGCTAAATAGTTTCATAACTTTCGCTCTTCTTTCCCCCTTCTGCCTTTACTTTTTTTTTCAATCTCTAATACATTAACTGAGGACAGATACCTACACGAGTATTGTATGTTTAAATACTTTTGCTCTTTGATACCGAAAATTATATTATGTGCCGGGTGTATCTGACATCTCTCTCACAGCAGACGGGCCCCGCACAGTTGTGGAGCCCGCCTGCTGTGAGAGAGATGACATATACACCCGGCACATGATATACCACCTCCTTTGATACATGGTAGCCGTTCCTGTAGAAAAATTTCATTACTAGCAGGATTTGGTTTTGATCTAATCTGTATACTGAGTGATGCATTTGGCTTTTGAGTATTAATATATTCGGTCTTTTTTGTTTTGATAGACTATATTTTGTGTCATCAACATGAGCCTGTGGCTCAGTGGACAGGGCTCTGTTGTAGCCTTGTAGGTAAGACACCTGCGCTACTATTTTTTCATCATGGTCCTTGCGTTTTTATGATTTCTCAAGCAAGGACATAGTTTATTCATTTACACCAAATAGGTCTCCTTTCGGAATGGCGAAATTACCCTTGTTGAATTATGACCCCAAATGTTTACTATCTGTATGGATTTATGATATGTTTTATTCATTTACATCAAAAAGCTTTGTAATGAGATTGAATTATTACTCATATATGGATCCATAACATTATGATGGCAGTCTAGTGTGGTTCTGGATACATTTCTTTCAAGGCCAATGAGAAAACCCGTGGGACAATCTCTAGGTGGTATCTAGATAATTTTGATAGTTATATAAGTTAATTAAGCAGGTTAGTGGTACTATGTCCTCCCCCGACATATTCAAGTCATATTATTTCAAAAAATTATGGATATATGGATGGATCTCTTTAATGTTACAGGAGTAGATTTTCGGGCTGGAGGGGATAGGTTTAGAACCTATTGGATGCTCTTATGGACAAGCATAAAAAATAAGGCACCTATATAATACCCCCTTCATTGTTATTATTTCCAATGATGCTAGTTATCCCAAGCAGTTTATCTATTGGTCACCGAACTTCCTTCAATCAAGCATCAACCTTTCACCAAATCTTGCAACCAAACATCAAATAACACCCACGACTTTTTGGTGCTTCTGATCTTCTACTTCTTCAACTATTGTCACTCTTAAGGAATCTTACACAATTTACATGAAGCACCTAACATTCACAATTTTTTTTTAACTTTAACAAGAAAGGGAGGCTGATTCTTAAGTTACTCAATGAACCTATATAACCCATCAAGCTCTTCAAACTTTTACATGACACTTAAAGGCCTCCACACATTCACCAAAATAAAGAAAAAAATGTCCATAGTGGCCGAAGCACCAGGCTTTCTCCAAGTCTTTGCTGATGGTTCTGTAAAACGCTTTTCTCCTGATATAGTTCAACCCTCAAGTGAATCATTTAAAGGCTACAAGTTCAAGGATGTGACCATTGACCCATCAAAGCCGATAACCGGAAGAATATTCCTTCCTGATACTCCTTCTTTGGCAACATCTAGCCGGCTTCCTGTCTTGGTTTACTTTCATGGTGGTGGTTTTTGCATTGGCTCAACTACATGGCTTGGCTACCATCATTTCCTTGGCGACTTCTCTATAGAATCTAAATGCATTGTCATTTCCATTGATTATCGCTTGGCACCAGAGAATCGCCTCCCTATAGCTTATGATGATTGTTACTATTCACTTGAATGGTTATGTTACCAAGTCAAATGTGATCCATGGCTTGCACAAGCTGATCTTTGTCGCCTGTTTCTCTCAGGTGACAGTGCAGGAGGGAACATTGCACATCAAGTTGGTATTCGAGCAATGAGGAGCAAATCACTTGATGCTAAAATAAAAGGGTTGTTACTAACATCCTTATTTTGGCAGCGAACAGAGAACTCAAAATGAAATGGCTGATGGCGCATCAGGAGATGTGGCTTCGAATGATATGTTCTGGAGACTAAGCATTCCAGAATGGTCAAACCGCGATTATTTTGGATGTAATTTTGAGAAACAAGATATGTCTAAGAAAGAATGGAATCAGTTTCCAGCAGTAGCAGTTATGTGGCGGCTGGCTTGGATTTTTTGAAGGAAAGGGGTGTCATGTATGCAGATTTTTTGCAGGACAAAGGGGTTAAAGATGTGAGACTCGTGGAAGCCAATGGCGAGTCGCATGTGTTTCATGTTTTTTACCCTCAATCTGAAGCAACTCGCTTGCTGCAACAACATATGGCTGAGTTTATGAAGTGCAATTAGCATTTTCTACCAGAATAGTTCATGCTATCAGAGCGTTTGAATATTCTACAAAACATAACCTCTGTAATTAAGCAGAAAATATGAGAAACTTTATACCCATTGAGTATAAGTCTCTTCCTTAATAATAAATATTAAACCCAAATTACATGTATCCCTTGAGATTACAACCTGTGACCTATTTCTTCCACGGTAAAAGTTAAGTCAATTAGTCTATTTTCTTAGGATGACGATCGGTGATGTTATACAAATAATATACAATGTGTATTATTTATATAAATCCTATAATAAAGTGACTTACACTAAGTTTTTGGGCCCAAATTTAAAAATTAAAATTAAAATTAACACTCATTTCTTTTGTCTGCACGGGGCTACATATTTTAAAACTCGTATACGGCTCGGGCCGTCCCTGCACTAAGTATTAGTATATATCCAAGTTCCCAACACACATCAACATGGATTTATACTACAAATAGATATTTGGATGGCTTGAAGAAGCTTTCAACTTTTGTTACTCGCCATGAAATTCAACCAACAATGAAGCCAACGTTCTTTATATGTTCTTATTCACATGTGACACTCGAGCATTTGGTAGAAATTCTCTAATATATATACTAAAAGTGTAGGAGAGACATGTCCCTTAAGAAGTGTCTTATGAGAAAGGCACAAAGATGAAGAGACATATCCTCTAAAGTGAAAGTATGTGTCTTTATGATTCAAATGGCATAAGGAATAGGTATAACCCTTAGGAGAGTTACACCCTATACCAAAGGGTGTCCATAAAGGCACCCTTCTATACCTATAAAAAGGGAGCATTTGGCTGCACTTTAAATTATTCATTCTTTCACACAAATCCAAAAACATTCATAACATATACATTGTTTAGAGAGTCAATTCATAAAGAGAGTTTCCACCATTTGTCCTTGTTCAAGTTCATGGAGAAAAAAGTGCCCATTCTACAAGAAGCAATTAAGTAATCCTGGGAGAAAGTTAGTCATAAAATATCCGTAGAGTACCGAGGCGGGGCTAATAAGTTCTTAAGGACAGAGACAACTCCGCTTGGTTTTAAGATTATCACCTTCTTCAACACAATTCCAGGTTTTTCTAAGTTTTCATATTTATATTTCCTTGATTGCATGTTAATGAAAGATTAAACCAAATAATGCATGTTGAAATTGATAAATAACACATATCTAACAACAATCTTAAGAACTTATTACTTTCTATGTGTTGTTAAATCTATTTTGCATGTATTTAATAGTTTTCTTCTTGGAAAATGTGTTATATGCATGAAAAATACACATGGGCGTTCGAATGCCTGACGAACGCGTAGGAAATTTTTTTTGTTTTACTCAGTTTCGTTAGAACGCGTCTTCAAACGCAACTCGAACGTCAGTCTTCTGGAAAGGAACATTTGAACGCGTCTTCAAACGCAACTCGAACGCAATTCCTCTTGAAAGTTTTGTTCGAGCGCATACTCAAACGCTGCACGAATGTGAACTCACTGGAAAGTTTCATTCGACGGCTGAACAAACATGACACTAGCGCAAGTTAATCCTGGAATTTTAGATTTAAAAATAATAACATAGACTTAATTAATCTATATTATAGTATAATATTCATGTTATAGATATGAAATTGGCATTATAGAACATATATAGCAATATTAACTAAGTAAAATCATATATTGAATTCTATAAACTTGGTAGTATAGGTTTAAGTTAATATTATGGTATTCAATTATCACAAGCATACATCCAGTCAATAGTGTGATAAAGTTGAAAATTGTTTATTGATTGTTTGTTGCATACTTGTTTGAGAATTAAAAGCGTAATTACACACAAGTAATTTCATCCAAGCAATTCCATCCAAGCTTGATTTGATTAAATATTTACATACATATATATACATATATTTGAAATATTATTGTACTTGTAAATTGAAGTGTGACACTAAGATTAAAGGTCTAAGATATTCTATTAAGAAAGTGATTAAGGAAATTCTATCAACAAGGCGATAAGAGCCTAAGTGGGCAGAGATTTAAGTGGTTACACCGGACCCCCCTCGTCCTCTGGGAATTTTCCTTTATTCACCTATCATAAGAAATTTTAGTCATAAATTCTAATCAATGATTTGTGTTATTTGGTACTACTGTCCAAGATAAAACAAGTGGACTCTTAGTGAAACACATAAATAAGATAATACGGTTGATCATTGTGTGATAGGAATGTTGTGCAAACAAGAGGCGGTAAAAAATACTTTGTCACTTTTATCGATGATAGTAAGAGATTATGCTATGTATATTTGCTTAGGAGCAAAGATGAAGCTATTGAGAGCTTTATACACTATAAGAACAAAGTTGAAAATCAATTTTCAAGAAAATCAAAAGAATCAGGAGTGATAGAGGAGGTGACTATATGTCACCATTCGATGAATATTGTTCCAATTATGGAATTATTCACAAAACTACTGATCCTTATTTGCCTCAATAAAATGAGATTACGGAACGCAAAAAACCGAACGTTGAAGGAAATAATGAATGTCATATTGACAAGCTCTGGTTTACCCCAGAACTTGTGGAGGGAAACCTTGCTTTCCGCCAACTACGGTCTGAACAAGCGACCTCACAAAAGACTGGACAAGACACCATATGAATTGTGGAAAGGTAATGCACCTTCTTACAAATATCTGAAAGTGTGAGGGTGTCTCACCAAAATGATGGTTCTTAAACCTAATAAGATGAGAATAGGATAAAAAAATTCTTGATTGTATATTCTTTGGATATTCTCACAACGGTAGTGCATATTGATTTTTGGTACATAAGTCCGAAATTCCTGACATCAATCTAAATATGATAATTGAGTCAAGAAATGCGACGTTCTTTGAAGAGACATTTCATAGTAAAGAAAAAAAAAGAATGGAGTCTCTTAAAAGAACCATTGATACTGCTACAAGTAGTGATCAAGTTAACCAAGAATTAAGTCAACATGAAAATGTTGAGGAAAATGAACCTAGACGTAACAAAAGAGCAAGAACGTCTAAGTCATTTGAACGTGATTTTCTGACATACCTGTTAGAAAATGAGCCTCAAAGCTATAAAGAAACAATGTCTTCTTCAGAGGCTCCTTTGTGGAAAGAGGCTATCACTAGTGAGATTGATTCTATCCTTCAAAATCATACTTGGAAGTTGGTTGATCTTCCTCCAGGTTGTAAGCCACTGGGCTACAAATGGATTTTCAAACGGAAGATGAAACCGATGGATCAATAGATAAGTACAAGTCTAGACTTGTCATAAAAGGTTATAGACAAAAAAAGGCATTGACTACTTTGATACATATTCATCAGTGACCGGTATCACGTTAATAAGAATGCTAATAGCCATAACAACTATATTTGGTCTTGAAATATATCAAATGGATGTGAAAACAACATTCTTAAATGGTGAATTGGATGAAGAAATTTACATGGAACCAGAAGGTTTAAATGTTCCTGTATAAGAATAGAATGTGTGCAAACTTGTAAAATCCTTATACGGATTAAAACAATCACCTAAACAATGACATGAAAAATTTGGCAAAGAAATGTTGTCAAATGGTTTCAAAATCAATGAGTGTGATAAGTGTGTATACACTAAATCAACTCAAAATGGATATGTCATTGTGTGTCTATACGTAGACGATATATTGATAATTGGTAGTAATCATGAGATGATTCAGTCTACCAAGAAAGCATTGACCAACAAATTTGATATGAAAGTATGTATACACTAAATGAGTGTGATAAATGTGTATACACTAAATCAACTCAAAATGGATATGTCATTGTGTGTCTATACGTAGACGATATGTTGATAATTGGTAGTAATCATGAGATGATTCAGTCTACCAAGAAAGCATTGACCAACAAATTTGATATGAAAGATTTAGGAGTAGCTGATGTGATCTTAGGAATTAAGATTTCCATAACACCAGAAGGGTACATATTATCCCAGGCTCATTATGTTGAGAAGGTACTTGAGAATTATAATAGAGGAGATCTAAATATGGCTAGAACTCTTGTGGACCTAACTCTTCATTTATCAAAGAATATTGGCTCAAACGTATCGCAATTAAAGTATTCGAGAATCATCGGAAGTTTGATGTATCTCATAAATTACACACGACCAGATATCGCTTAAGTTGTAAATATGTTTAGCAGATATACAAGTAATTCATGACAAAACCACTGGAAAGCCATAGTAAGAGTTTGATGTATCTGAGAGAAAATTCAAAATATGGTATGCATTGTACAAGATATCCTACTGTTGTAGAGGGATACATCGATGCTATTTGGATATCTGATACAGTAGATTTCAAATCCCTGAGTAGATTTATTTTCACACTTGGTGGTGTAGTCGTGTCATGGAAATCATTTAGAAAAACATGTATTGCCCGGTCTACTATTGAATCTGAGTTCATAGCATTAGACAAAGGAACAAAAAAAAAATGGCTTCGAAATTTCCTAAAGGATATTCCAAATTAGCCAAAACCAGTGCCAGTTATAAGCATACATTGTGATAGTCAATCGGCTATTAGGAGAGCTCAAAATACAATTTATCATGGTAAGTCTCGACATATACGTCGAAGATATAATGCGATAAGGCAATTTCTCTCAAGCGGTATAATTTCAATAGATTATGTCAAATCGAAGGAAAACCTAACGGATCCACCTACTAAAGGTTTACCAAGAGATCAAGTTGAGAAGTCATCGAGAGGAATGAGCTTTAAGCCAATAAATTGAGAATTTTCACTGTGGAAACCCAACCTAGCTGACTAGAGATCCCAATATCTAGGTTCAAAAGGGACAACTAAAGTTTGTGCAATTCAAAATAAGAAATGTAGAGTTTATACTCTTTCACATTCCGATAATGACGTAGAGTGTTGTTTGTCAAGGTTAGGATAAGATAAGGCCTTTAATGATCACTATATTAGGAGAAGAGTCCTAATGAGGGTAAAGACAAATTACCTTTTTTTTTTATAGTAGATCACCTATTTCAAGTAAGAAGTGAGGCCGCTTCCAGAGAACTTTTAAAGGTTGAATTCTATAAAGTACTTGATGAATACATGATCGAATTGAACACAACCGTAGAACGAGAAATAGTCGAAGTAAAGTTGTGTGATGGCTATTGTCTTGGTTTACACCAACGGCGGAACAATTCAAGACTGTGGGTCACTAGTTTGTCAAGTAAATCTGATTGTCATTCACTAGGAAATGTTCAAGGCAAAAGCTACATATTCCGATGTAGTTTTGTTTCACGGAAACTCTTTTAAGTGTCTGCATTAATATTAGAGAATTATGAGAGATTATTAGAAATTCTCTAATTATATAGTAAAAGTGTAGGAGAGACATGTCCCTTAAGAAATTTCTTATGGGAAAGACACAAAGATGAAGGGACACATCCTCTGAAGTGAAAGTATGTGTCTTTATGATTCAAAGGGCATGAGGAAATGGTATAAACTTTAGGAGGGTTACACCATATACCAAATGGTGCACACAAATGCACATTTCCATGTCTATAAAAAGGGGCATTTGGCTTCACTTTAAATTATTCATTCTTTTACACAAATCCAAAAACATTCATAACATATACATTGTTTCGAGAGTCAATTCATAGAGAGAGTTTCCACCATTTGTCCTTGTTCAAGTTCTTGGAGAAAAGAGTGCCCCTTTTGTTGATTTCTATGATTAGTCCCAAGATCATAATGAACAAAGAAATGCGAATGAATAACGAAGAAGAGTGGCGGAAACACACTTACATCGATCGGTTTAAGGATGCGTTGATTAACAAAAATTTGCTCCAAGATGCTCCAAGAATTGGCCAAGAGAAAGAACAATGCTCCAAGCTTTGTTTTGAATTTCCAAGCTCTTAAATAGGTTCCCTATCACCTCTTGATGATCCTTGAAGAGTGCTAGCTCTATGAAAGATTTTCAACAAAATCCTTCAAGTTTTCCCTTCCAAATTCGGTGAAGATGAAAGAAAACAGAGAGGGAAAAAGCTCACTGGTTTCGGTCAAGGAAAATGGAGAGAGAGAGAGAGAGAGTTTTGTTATTTTTTTCCCTTCTTTTTGGCTTCCAAAACCGTATCAATTAATGAAAAAACAATACCAAATTTGGTATTAGCTTTCAAAAAGTCAACAACCATTTGGCTCCAATTTGGCATAAATGCCCACACCAAACTCCATCATAAATAGTGACAACATGTCACTCACCAAAAAGTGACTTGTGACATCTATCACAATTAATGACTCGCGATGTGACTTGTTGGCCCACTCGAATTCAAAATGTGAGTGGGCCCGCAAACACTTTCGGGCTCGGTTTTGCTAATTCCGAATTAACGAACTTCCGTCGTGACGTATTAAATAATTATGCCTAGTGAAATTACTATTCACGTCACTAACGAATTAATTCTAAATTGACTCATTTGCCCGAATTAAAATCTAATTTTAATTCCACGTCGAAATCCAATTTCGTTTAATATATCGAATATATCATTTTGTCGATTAATTCCAAATTAATCTTTCTCTCTCTTCAAATAATACTTTATCCAAGATAAAGTGTCTCCGCAGTTAATCGCAGATTAATTATGCTCGGATTATACGTCATCGGTGAATCTTCGGAAAGCGACCCAAGAGATCCCTAGATATGTTGGCAGTAAATACGGTCGGCGGACTATCCGAACACGTGCGTACCTCGTACTACGTTTTTACCGATTTACGAGATAAGGTTGGCTTCTAGCAAAGCGTCATGCCTACCCAATTCTCCAGAAATATTCTTAATGGAATATACGATCTATATCAGGCATAGTATACCGTAGTATTGTGTATTGCGATCCAGTATCGGATGTCACGTGCAAGGCCTGGGGCTAGAATAGTGTCTGCCCCGTACGAAGTACATATCGGATATCAAACAACTGGTCTCTTTGAATCGGATAATCATGACCTTGTCATATTATCCCGATGGTTGCAACACAATAGAGAACCAGTTCTAATCCCTGCGTGATCATCATCTCCATATGTCTGAAGTGATACTTCCGTCTTGACATCACATCCAATACACTACGATTCTTCAAAAACCTAGAAGAGGCGTACACAGAACCTGTTAAAGCCCTGGACGACCAAAACCAAAGTTTACCGATTGTCGCAAGTACTAGCGATGCAAGTCTCAGGTTGAGACCAAATACACCTACCCTGAAGTGGACTCCCATAGACACATATACATACTACCAATGGGATTCCGCGGGGTCTATCCAGAGTGAAGCTGTTTTCCGTACCATCGGTAAAACACAACCTCCTATCGCACTTGCATAAGTATCCAATACTTAAATATATGAGAACTATGACGTTATGCCCTCACAACGCGCACAAGTGCAATACTAGTCTATTCCGCATTATTGATGTCCAATCTCGATAATACTACGACTAGGGATATTTAATAATTAAACCTTTATGGATTGATACTGTCTCATATCATCTCATTCCGGAACTAATCATATGGACTTTTACCATTTATATATCAAAGTAAATAAATTATAAAATGGTAAAAGGCAATTTCATTACTACATAGTTAATTTTGTACAAAAACACAATGTCTTTTACAAACAGTGACGCTATGGGTCATAACTGTCCAACAATCTCCCACTTGGCCTATAGACAGTCACTCAAGCATCTAATACCTAAACTATGTACATGTCGCTCAAACTTTTGCTGAGGAATCACTTTCGTCAGCGGATCTGCCATGTTGTCATCTGATGCGACCTTCTCGACCTTCACATCACCACGATGTATGATCTCACGAATCAGATGGAAATGTCGAAGAACATGTTTGGATCGTTAATAAGACCGCGGTTCCTTAGCTTGCGCTATAGCTCCGTTATTTTCACAATACAATGGAACGGGCTCAGCTGCTAACGGAACTACTCATAATCCAATTAGGAATTTTCGGATCCAAACTGCTTCCTTTACTGCTTCAGCTGCAGCAATGTACTCCGCTTCTGTTGTTGAATCGACAACAGTCTCTTGCTTGGAAGATTTCCAGCTCACTGCTCCGTTATTCAAACAAAATATGTACCCGGATTGTGACTTGCAGTCATCTTTGTCGGTTTGGAAACTTTCATCGGTATACCCAGTTACCTCAAGTTCTCCATCTCCATAGATTAAGAAAGCATCCTTAGTTTGTCTAAGATACTTAAGGATGTTCTTAACCGCCATCGAGTGACCTTCAACTGGATCGGCCTGATAGCGACTACACATGCTCAAAGCATATGAGACATCAGGTCACGTACATATCATGGCATACATGATCGATCCGACTACCGAGGCGAACGGTATCTGACTCATGTTGTCTCTCTCATCTTGAGTTTTAGGACACATGTCCTTAGATAGATAGACGCCATGTGACACTGGCAACAGTCATCTCTTGGACTGATCCATGTTGAATCTCTTCAATACTTTGTCAATGTACGTACTCTGGGAGAGTCCAAGCAGCTTTCCAGATCTATCTCGGTAGATCTTTATTCCCAGAATAAAGGCTGCTTCTCCCAGATCTTTCATGGAGAATTTCAATGAAAGCCAAGCTTTCACCGACGTTAGCATGGGAATGTCATTGCCTATAAGCAATACATAAAAGACAATAAAATTCAGTTCTCCCACTAACCTTTGTATACACAAGGATCATCTTCGTTTTGAATGAAATCATATTCATTTATGATCTCATCAAAACGTTGGTTCCATGACCGCGGTGCTTGCTTCAGTCCATAAATGGACCGATTTAACTTACAAACCTTATTTGCAAGTCTAGGCACGATAAAACCGTTAGGCTGTTATATATAAACATCCTCCGAAAGGTTTCCGTTAAGGAAAGCGGTTTTAACGTCCATCTGCCATATCTCGTAATCGAAATTGCAGCATTGCATGCATTATCTGAATGGATTTAATCATGGCAACGGGTGAGAAAGTTTCATCGTAATCGACACCATGTCGTTGACGATACCCCTTCGCTACAAGCCTAGCTTTGTATGTTTGTACGTTGCCATCCATGTCGGTCTTCTTCTTGAAGACCCATTTGCAACCAATAGGCTTTACGCCTTCTGTGCATCAACCATTGTCCAAACTTGGTTGGTGTACATGGAATCTATTTCGGACTTCATGCTTCTTGCCATAAAACAGAATCGATATCTTGTATCGCTTCCTCATACATAGCCGGTTCGTTATCCTCAATGAGATTAATATCTACATGAGGTGAGATCAGAAACCCATACATCTCAGGTTGTTTCCTGACTCTCTCCGACCTACGCGGTCATTGTGTAATTAGAAGATTATGGTACAGTCTCATCTCGGATGGACTGTTCTGTTCCGTTGAGGATTCTATGCCAGTAACAGTATCACTCCAATTTTCATTCGAGTTCTACTTTCCTCCCACTAACCACTGCATTTAGGAATTCCTTCTCAAGGAAGACCGCATGTAGAGCAACAAATACTTTGTTCTCTCGTGGGTGATAGAAGTAATATCCTTTGGTTTCCTAGGATATCCTACGAATAGGCATTTATTCGATTTGGGCTCAAGTTTGGTACCTTCCAAACGTTTGACGTATGCCCAGAATCCCCAAATCTTCAGGAATGAGAAACCCGGTTTCTTTCCTGTCCATATCTCATATGGTGTCTGTTGTAGAGACTTTGACGGAACCTTATTCAAAATAAGAATTGCACTGTTTAATGCATATCCCCAGAAGGAAACATGTAGCTCAGTACGACTCATCATAGACCTAACCATGTCCAACAAGGTTCGGTTTCTCCGTTCGGACACACCGTTTAATTACGGTGTTCCAGGAGGAGTCCAGTGAAAGAATACCATATTCTTTCAAGTATTCGCCACCACGGTCCGACCGTAATGTCTTTATACTCTTGCCGGTCTGTTTTTCTACTTCATGTCAAAACTCTTTGAATTTCTCAAAAGTTTTCCGACTTGTGTCTCATAAGATACACATAACCATAACGCGATGCATCATTCGTAAAGGTTGAAGAAGTATTCATATCCACCTCTAGCCTGGCTAGACATGGGGCCACATACATCACTATGAACGAGGGCTAACAGTTCAGTGGCGCGTTCACATTTACCGCTAAAAGGTGATTTAGGCATTTTGCCTAATAAGCAAGATTCGCAGACGTCATATGAATTTGGATCAAATCCGTCCAATTACCCACTCTTCGAAAGTGTGGATATGCGAGTCTTGTTTATGTGTCCCAGACGACAGTGCCACATATAAGTTTCATCTTTGTTACTGATTTTGAGCCTTTTGTTTGTTATATTATATGTGAGATTGATTTATATTCAAAATATAAAGACCATTATTTGCATCAGCAGTGCAAATTTCTACATCATTTTTATACACAAAAAACACCCTGTGTTCATGAATACAAAAGTATACCCACATTGGGTTAACATAGATACATAAATAATATTCCTAGTCAAACTAGGTACATAATAACAGTCATTAAGTTCAAGTACATGCCCCGATGGCAGTTCTAAAACAAAAGTGCCAACGGCCAAAACGGCAACTGGTGCCCCATTTCCGACGCGTAGATCAATCTCCCCTGAGGCCAGTCTCCTGCTAATCCGCAGATCCTGCACATCAGTACATATGTGAGTACCAAAACCAGAATCAAAAATCCAATTTTTAAAACTAGAAATAGTCATGTTTATTTCAATAACAAACATACCTGAAGCCGGTGCCTTGCCCGCTTTAATCTTTCGGAGCGCCTTGTACTCGCGGCAGTCACACCAGTGACTCCGCTTACCGCACTGGAGGCAAACATCCTGAGATTTGTCCTTAGGCTTCCTAGAAGCCTTTGACGATTTGGCCTTGCCCTTTCTTTTATGCTTCTTCTTCTTCACACCTCCAGTCGCCTTGGGCCCAGCCCTCGGTGTCTGAGATGTCGAAGCAAAGTGTGCCTCGCGCTTTTTGCCTTTAAGTAGCTCCTTCTCAGCTTCCTTGAGAATTGACAACAACTCTCCAAGAGTATCATCTGTGTTCATCAAGTTATAGTTTATGATGAACTGTTTCCAAGTATCGGGGAGAGATTGCAAGATCATATCTATGGTAATCTCAGCCTCTAAGACTATCCCCATCTCAGCCAGCTCATCTATGTCAGCAATCATCTGTACCACATGGGACTCAACAGACATGCCTTCTGACATACGTGAACGGAAGAGCTTCTGTGTAACTCATATCTCTTCGACCTTCGGTTAGATCGGTGAAGATCGTGCAACCTCGCCAACATGTTATATGGATCCAAGTCCCTGTTCTGTCGACGGAAATGCTGAGTCATGGAAGCAAGCATATTAGACTGAGCAGTATCATTATCATCGCTGTGAGTCTTCCAAAGCTCCAGCTCAAGTAACTGATCAGGTTTCGGCTTAGGCCCAAGAGGTCTCTGTATGGTATATAGCAGCCTCTCGGCTCCGAGGACTATCCTCAATTCATTTCCAATCGGCAAAGTTCGTGCCCTTGAAGACATTTTGCCCATGATAATGTCTCGGAATTTCCCTTTCCAGTCATCTTGATTACGATAGTCTAACTATCTAATCAACGATATATGGGTACAGTCTAACTGTTACAAGAAAAATAACATTGTATTAGTCCAACTAATAAATAATTTTGACGAAATAATTTAAAAGCGCATAAAGCTAAGTATCTGAATGAAATTGTAAATTCAATACTAGCCTCCCACTATTTTTCGGCGAGCTCTAACCCTCTGTCGAGTACTCAGGAAACCCAGTTTCCTAGTGGGCTAGGATCCCGTTAAATAACACACAACTTTGACTTTGGCCAACAAGATGTATGATATTTAACTAGGTAGATCTCGAAGATCAATTGGATCTAATCCAATTCCTAGAACCGGTAGGTGGACATCCAAGTCCGAAACATATGTACAATACATATGCCAATATATCCAATATATTTGCCTAACATTTTTTCCTCTGAATCAACTAAGCTTTGGCTTTGGCACAACAAGCTTAATGATTCCAGTTAAGCGGGACCCATTGACATGTAAAGCTTTGTAATCAATGTCGATGGACAAGAAGTGATCTTGACTTTGGCCAACAAATCACGACTTGGACAAGACACCGATATGGAACAAAACTCTCATGATTCAAACACATCCGCAATTGACAAAGGTCTTGACTTTGGCCAATAAACCAATGCCAACTTTGGATCTTGAGTAAGAATCACTCAACGGAAGGAAAAACACTTAATATGTTTTGAGGGTTTTTTGCATAAATTGGCAACCAATTCATTATCTTTGTTAAGGTCTCATCATCACCCTTAAGCATGCATTTCTAAAAGCATAATAAGGCGCAGAAAGTAAATTAATAACGATATGCGGATGGATATTTAAACAGATTGTTCTTAGAAAAAATCGCTCCATTTCCTCTCCCCGGCTAGCACTATTCTACTTCTACCCAATTACATAATACAATAAGAGAAACCTCATTAACATTGAGGGGAATTAGGTGAGAAGAGAATACAAAGAAATAATGAGAGAGAAGGCTGGACACGCAGGTCCAATTTATAAATTCTGAATTTACAACAATTTCTAAAATTGCCCTTTCCCTTCTAATATCCATCCGATATACGCTATTCATACATCACATCCATATATTCATTCATAGCATGCAATTCAACCAATCTAATCCAATTAATTAGTTTTTGAATTATGTGATCATCCAATGTTCAAACAACGATTTAATTTTGCGCGAGTCCAACTCGTTTGAGAATAAGTACTCAAAGTACGAATTCTTGAATTATATCGAACTACTCGTTAAATCTAATTTAATCCGTATTCAATACTAATTCAACTATATTTACACTTTTTAATGCGCTTTAACGACTTAGATTCCAAATCTTATCTTATCAGGTCTCAAAGCCCAACTAACATCCGATGTTCGTTTAATTAAAGTCCGATGGGCTTTCAATTGATTTCATAAGGCATGGGCTTTGGTCAATATGGGTCAAACCCAATTACCAAGCCCAATTAAGGAATCACCCTCATATGCCAAAAAAACAATTTTAGCCCATAAGGCCCAATTAAACTTTTAAAGCCCATTTATTACATTTGGACTTAATGGAATGATCTAGGCCCAATTTGGATCCAATCCAATTGGCCTAAACCAACTTGGCCCAACCAAGCCCATTATGCCCAAATATAATAATTTCAAGCCCAATTCAAAATTAAGCCCATTAACCAAATTTTAAAATTCCAAATTTTATAACTTAATTAATTAAAGTGTAATACATCAATTAATTAACTAAATCAATATTTCCACAATACAATTTAACCAATTAATTATGTATCTAATTGTTCAATTAATGTCCAACATTTTTGAATCAAAAATCAAGTCCATTACATGCGATATAGCTCTCGGCCAAGGTAAGGAAATTGGTCCGATTTCGTTTTTCAATCCAATCGAATTACAAATCGACATTTCCATTCGTTTAAACTCATCCAATGATCATCAAAACAAAAAATTCCAAGAGCCTAGGGTAACCAATACATTCGGCCAAGCCTAATGGTGGGGCAAAATTTGATCCAATCAATATTTGTTGAAATTGATCTTGTCCAACCTCAATATATCAATATACAAGCATACTCAACTATTCAATTTAATCAAATCATGCTCACATTGATTTTCCCCAAATTTTACCCTAATACATTTCATGCTCATTTTAGGCTCAATGATACCATTGTTGATTTCTATGATTAGTCCCAAGATCATAATGAACAAAGAAATGCGAATGAATAACGAAGAAGAGTGGCGGAAACACACTTACATCGATCGGGTTAAGGATGCGTTGATTTACAAAAATTTGCTCCAAGATGCTCCAAGAATTCGGCCAAGAGAAAGAACAATGCTCCAAGCTTTGTTTTGAATTTCCCAGCTCTTGAATAGGTTTCCTTATCACCTCTTGATGATCCTTGAAGAGTGCTAGCTCTATGAAAGATTTTGCAACAAAATCCTTCTAGTTTTTCCCTTCCAAATTCGGTGAAGATGAAAGAAAACAGAGAGGGAAAAAGCTCACTGGTTTCGGTCAAGGAAAAATGGAGAGAGAGAGAGAGAGAGTTTTGTTATTTTTTTCCCTTCTTTTTGGCTTCCAAAACCGTATCAATTAATGAAAAAACAATTACCAAATTTTGGTATTAGCTTTCAAAAAGTCAACAACCATTTTGGCTCCAATTTGGCATTAAATGCCCACACCAAACTCCATCATGAATAGTGACAACATGTCACTCACCAAAAAGTGACTTGTGACATCTATCACAAATTAAAGACAAGTGATGTGACTCGCGATGTGACTTGTGGGCCCACTCGAATTCAAAATGCGAGTGGGCCCGCAAACACTTCCGGGCTCGGTTTCGCTAATTCCGAATTAACGAACTTCCGTCGCGACGTAATTAAATAATTATGCCTAGCGAAATTACTATTCATGTCGCTAACGAATTAATTCTAAATTGACTCGTTTGCCCGAATTAAAATCTAATTTTAATTCTGCGTCGAAATCCAATTTCGTTTAATATATCGAATATATCATTTTGTCGATTAATTCCAAATTAATCTTTCTCTCTCTTCAAATAATACTTTATCCAAGATAAAGTGTCTCCGCAATTAATCCCAGATTAATTATGCTCGGATCATACGTCATCGCTGAATCTTCGGGAAGTGACCCAAGAGATCCCTGGATATGTTGGCAGTAAATACGGTCGTCGGACTATCTGAACACGTGCGTACCTCATACTACGTTTTTTTACCGGTTTACGAGACAAGGTCGGCTTCTAGAAAAGCGCCATGCCTACCCAATTCTCCAGAAATATTCTTAATGGAATATACGATCTATATCAGACGTAGTATACCGTAGTATTATGTATTGCGATCCAGTATCGGATGTCACGTGCAAGGCCTGGGGCTGGAATAGTGTCTGCCCCGTACGAAGCACATATCGGATATCAAGTAACTAGTCTATTTGAATCGGATAATCATGACCTTGTCATATTATCCCGATGGTTGCAACACAATAGAGAACCAGTTCTGAATCCCTGCGTGATAATCATCTCCACATGTCTGAAGTGATACTTCCATCTTGACATCACATCCAATACACTACGATTCTCAATAAACCTAGAAGAGGCGTACACAGAACCTGTTAAATCCCTGGACGACCAAAACCAAAGTTTACCGATTGTCGCAAGTACTAGCGATGCAAGTCTCAGGTTGAGACCAAATACACCTACCCTGAAGTGGACTCCCATAGACACATATATATACTACCAATGGGATTCCGCGGGGTCTATCCAGAGCGAAGCTGTTTTCCGTACCATCGGTAAAACACAACCTCCTATCGCACTTGCATAAGTATCCAATACTTAAATATATGAGAACTATGCCGTTATGCCCTCACAACGCGCACAAATGCAATACTAGTCTATTCCGCATTATCGATGTCCAATCTCGATAATACTATAACTAGGGATATTTAATGATTAAACCTTTATGGATTGATACTGTCACATATCATCTCAATCCGGAACTAATCATATGGACTTTTACCATTTATATATCAAAGTAAATAAATTAAAAAATGGTAAAAGGCAATTTCATTACTACATAGTTAATTTTGTACAAAAACACAATGTCTTTTACAAATAGTGACACTATGGGTCATAACTGTCCAACACTTTTTACAAGAAACAACCAAGTAATCCTAGGAGAACGTTAGTCACTAAACATCCGTAAATCACCGAGGCGAGGCTAATAAGTTCTTAAGGACATATGCAACTCTGCTTGGTTTTAAGATTATCTTATTCTTCAACACAATTACAAGTTTTTCGAAGTTTTCATATTTCCTTGAAGTAGACCCGCTGACGAAGGCCAGACCTCCGAAGTTGTTTGATAAACACGTGGAGTCGATGGGTATTAGATACAATCGTTATTGGCACTAGAGCAAGTGGGAGTTTTTGTTGGGGTTGGTGCTCAGAGCGCCAATTCCCGGTTGTATTTCTTTATGAATACTTATGTAAAACGTTATTATTATGAATATCTTTTTAATATGGTAAAGATGTAATGACATTGGAATGACTAGTCATGATGCTGTTGCAAAAGCGTCGCAACTGACATTGAGTTGTATCATGATGTAGTCATTCTCAGACAGTTCCTGGTCAAGGTTTACAAAACTTGGTCAGTATAGTAAACCCGTTGAGACCGGTACATGTCGTATACTAGAATATATGATTCCAATGGTTTCTCAATGAACCATAAGTCTTGGAGACTATTATAGACGTGTAGATGTTTATAACGGATAAACACTGAACGACTCACCGAAGATTCTTAATGGATGGTACACCAACGTCAATAAGAATCTTATCGGGTTGAGTAGCACTTGTGATTCTTCGACTTGAGATACCACTGTGGGCGCATGAGACATCTTCCACACTTAGATGGTAGTCATGTCACCGATCTATTTAGATCAGACATCCGCCTGTTCGTTGGGTGTGGATAGATCCTCAAGGTGTCCTGTGTGTATCAAGATAAGATCCGTCAGTTCTGTGTATCAGAGCATAGGTAGTCCATATGATTAGCAATCAGATAAAAACCATGGGCCCGTGGTACATTTTTGAAGTCAGTTCTAAATGTTCTTTTTGAGATTGCTAATAGAGACGTCGATGGGATAATCCCTACGGAGATTTGACGTTTACATCTATATCTCTGGGATATATCTGGATACCTGTGACAGAGGAATTATACATTTTCCATGACCTTGACCTGTATGATTCAGCGAGTTTATCTATGATTGTCATAATTTATGGGTGGATAAATTATGGACACGAAATTGGATTTCGTGACGGACATGCCTGAATCTATAGAGTCTCGCTAAAGAAATATACTCGTAGAGCACTAGGGAAATAATTATAAATAATATTGATTATTTATAAAGTCTTTTAAAGGTTAAACGCAAAATACATGTGTAGGGACCCGATAGTCATTACCTTAATTTTTGTGTATTTGCATTTAATGTTAGATTAATTCAAATACACATTAATTAATTGTCAAATTGAGATATTTGACTAATATTATAAATATATATATATATATATATATATATTTGATATTTAATGTAAATATAATACAAATATTTAATATATTGTATTTAAATAATTAATTAATTATTTAATTGTTAAATGATTAAATTAATTAAAATATGAATATTTTAAGTTATGATATTTGTTTTAATGACTTGAGTTGTCATTGTTGACTTGCTTTATTTCATTAAATGGTTTAATGATTAAAGTTAACAAGTTGATAAAGGCAAAATTAAATGAAACAAAAATCAAAATATCTAGATATTTGGTAATGCAATTTTCGGCCAAGGCTAGTTGGTGGAGTATAAATTGTTTTGTTTCTTTAGGGTTTGATAACCTTCAACACTTATAAAAAATACTCCATTAAAAGAAAACAAAAGAAGCTTGGGAGAAAAGAAAACAAAACAAAGGAAAGCTTAGATTTTAGTAAGTTTTTCCAACTTGCTATTAGAGATGAAAATGTTCCTTGAGTTCTAGGCTTCATGCTATGAGTTTCATATGTTTTTATTCTTTATTCTTTGTGTTTTTGGTGGATGGAAGTTTGATGATAGGGTTGAGCATGTGTAAAGTTGATAGAATGCTTCTAATATGTTAACTAACATTCTTATGAAGTTTTTAGAAACTTGTTGCCAATCTAGAGTTATTGACCCAATCTTAAATGACCTATATTTGTTCTATAGTTGTCTCATTATGGTGAGGCTTAATTGGAATGGAAGAAACATGATTGAAGTATTGGATTTAACCAATTTGGTCTAATTTGTCCAATTTGATGAAATTGAAAAATTAGGGTTTAAGAACACTTCCAAATTTGGGGCTTTTCATTTATGTTGTGTATTTGGATGTGTATATGATACGTATAAAATCTTATGTTGATTGGATTTCATCTTCTTGTGTTTTGAACATTGGAAGTGCAAAATGCACATTATGTCACAAAATAGAGGCTCTCAGCCTTGGGGAATTTTTTTGGGTTTTTTTGTGGAATTTTGACATTTGGGACATGTTAAATTCATCTTAGAAATGATTTAGAATCATCCAAAATTATTTTGAACAATTTAGGACTAAAATGAACAAAATGCTTGATTTAGGGGCAATTCGGTAATTATACAAAAATTTGATTTATTGTGCAATTTTTCATAATTGGATAATTAAATAAATAAGTTTATTTAATTAATCCGAGAAAAAGTTTTGAAATCGGAAAATTTTGATTTTCCACTATTCCGCTGCGTTACCGGATTTCCGCAATAAAACCCCTTCAAAATGGTATCAGAGCGAGTCTGATTCTAGTCCCCCTAATATGATTAGCCCTTTAAATTCAATGTTTAATCATGTTTTCTTAACTTTATACACGCATGTTTTAATCTAATTTGATTAGATTTAGGGTGTATGACACTTAGCGGAAAATCTCTAATTAATAAGGTTTAAATGTAATTATGTATTTGATGCATGTTATGTGGTCCATCTTGTCAATACGGTTTATGAATATTTCTCCGTGACTACATCCGAGACCATGCCTCTGCTGTGAGGGTGTAGCCGATAGAGATTTATTTATACCGGATGTATATAAGATACTAGATAAATTCAAGCGAAAGCGGAATCCTGAACGTGCCCTAGCTGTCAGGGTTACGCAAGTAACTTGAGTTTATCATTGACGAGTTTAACCTTGGTACGTCTCCTTGTGGGCCAGCCTTAGCAGCGACAACGAGAAATGACCAGGACCGGAAACCCAGGAGTCACTAGTGAGTGATTGACAAATGAGTTGTCTACCTGATGAATATACGTAGGCGAGACTGTGCTTATGCTGTGAGCTGAAATATATTCACGGGATCCACTTTTCACTATTTGTATTTAATTTAATTATTAAATCTTTGTATTCTGTTTGGGGATTACAGTATTGCATGATTTAGTGGGAGGGGCATTTTTAGATTAAAAATCCATGATCTAGTTTATGCTTTTGATATTATATGAAACTGCTTAATTTCTGCTAACCGTTTTTCGTAATCTATATGATAGATTTGCGATGGCGGCACCATCCACTAATCAGTTTGCGCGTATGCTTGATGCGAACAAATTCAAAGGCGCTGATAACTTCGCGATTGGGAATTGGATTTGAGGATTGTCCTCGACTCCGAGAAGTTGGGATATGTTCTTGAGGGTCCACTGCCCCTTGCTGTGGTAAATGATGCTACATCGGAAGAACGCGAAGTCTTCCAAGCTTGGAAGGATGATGATTTAAAAGTTAAATCATACATCTTAAGTTTGATTTCATCGGGGCTCAAGAAACAATACTATGGCATGTCAGATGCGTATAGTATGATGACTCGATTAAGACAATCGTTTGAGAACCAAGAACAAGTTGTTGTTCTTAAGGTCGCAATGGAATTGTTCCATGCGCGGTTGGATGAGGGGCAAGCTCTTAGCCCACATGTTCTTCAGATGATCGATTATGACAATCGTTTGAGAACCAAGAACAAGTTGTTGTTCATTCTGAATTACATTCTCGGTAGGAGTGTCATTCTTGGTTAGCTCCCAACTTCTTATTGCCAGTTTGTGATGTACTTCAACATGAACATGATTGTCTGTACCTACCAAGAGCTATATAGGATGTTGCTCAGGGCGGAAGAGGACCTCAAGAAGGGAGTACCGACTTGCGCTCCGAGACCTACTTCTCTATTTTCTTCTTCCCAGACTTGGTCAAAGGGAAGAACAAGAAAGGGAAGAAGAAGAAGGGTTTCGGTCCTCAACCACATGCAAAGATAGCAAAGCCCAAGAGGGCTTCTGAAGACAAGTTCCATCACTGTAGCAAAGTCGGGCACTGGAAAAGGAACTGTCTTGACTACATTGCCCAACTGAGGAGGGAGAGAGCATCGACATCAGGTACATTTATTTTTCCAGTTATTGATATATCTTTGGCTTGTGAAGCCGTTACATCCACCTGGATTTTAGATTCTGCTTGTCCCATTCACATTTGCAATTCATTGCAGGTGCTGAAGGAAAGTAGAAAACTGAAGCTTGGAGAGATGCAGTTGCGGTTCGGGAGTGGAGACTCACTGGATGCAGTTGCAATGGGAGTATGCGAGATCCCTTTGCTGAAAGAGACATTTTTGTTAAATGATTGTTATTTTGTACCTGGATGTGTAGCTAATATTATATCACTTTTTGTATTGGATACAGAAGGCTTTCGTATTAATATTAAGAACTGTTCTTTGTATTTGTATGATAAATGTAATATTCAGATCGTATGTTGTCCAAATAAGCATGGTCATTATACATTGCAAACTTCAAAAGATATTTTAAACATTGGAGTTAATAAACGTAGTTTACCTGTAATTAATAATGCTGAACTTTGGCATATGCAACTAGGTCATATAGGCATTAAACGCCTTACCCAATTGGTTAGCAATTATTTGATACCAGATCTTACCATTGAATCCTATCCGACTTGTGAATCCTTTATTCAGGGTAAGATGACCAAAGCCTTATTTTCTGGTGTTGGACACCGTGCCACTAACTTATTGGAACTCATACATTCTGATGTATGTGGTCCACTAAGTCAGACTGCTCACATTGGTTATTTGTACTTCGTTACATTTACCGATGATCTGTCATGGTACGGTTATGTCTATTTGATGCGACATAAATCGGAAACCTTTGAAAAGTTGAAAGAGTTCCGAAATGAAGTAGAAAAAAAAACTGGTCAATATATTAAATGTCTTCGATCTGATCGAGGCGACAAATATATGAACAGTGAGTTCATGGATTATAAAAAGGAGAATGAGATTCTCGCTCAATATACTCCTCCAGGTACTCCACAGCACAATGGAGTGTCTCAGAGGAGAAATCAGACTTTATTGGATATGGTCCGATCAATGCTGAGTTTCACAGATTTGCCCTATTACTTATGGGGCTACTCTCTTTTAACATCTGCACATCTGTTGAATAAGAATCCTTCAAAAGCTGTTCCTACGACTACGTATGAGATATGGTTCGGTAGGAGACCAAATCTTAGTTACATTAAGGTTTGGGGTTGTCCTGCCTATGTCCGGGTGACTCATTAAGATAAGCTTTCACCTCGAGGGTAAAAGTTTAGGTTTGTCGGATATCCTTCGAATACGAGGGGATATCTGTTCTATGATACCGAGCATCGAAATGTGTTCGTAGCTCGCTTCGTAAAATTTCTAGAAGTAGAATTTTTGTCAGAAGGTGGTAATCATAGACAGGTTAAACTTGATGAAGTCCAACTTGAAAACAACAAACCAACGGAGGAACCTGAAGTTCAAGTAGATGAATGACCTTCAACACACACACTCCATAGGTCAGAAGGGTATCTAGACCTTCTGAACGCTTGTATTTGATACAAGAAAAGAGTCTAGATATTCTCTTAGTTGAAGAGACTGATCCTTTCACCTATAGAGAATCGATGTTGGACATGGACTCCGTGAAATGGAAAAGTGCCATGAAATCCGAGATAGACTCAATGTATGAGAATCAAGTTTGGGACTTGGTTCCGCTTCCCGAAGGAATTGTTCCTATCGGTTGTAACCTGGTCTCGACTACAATGAAAATTTTTCACCAGTAGCAATGCTTAAGTCTATTCAGATTTTTCTTTCTATAGCTGCGTATCATGACTACGAGATTTGGCAAATGGATGTCAAAACGGCTTTTCTAAATGGATTTCTTGATGAAGAAATCTATATGGAACAGCATGAAGATTTTGCATCCAGCGAAAACTCGGGTATGGTGTGTAAGCTTAAGAAATCCATTTATGGACTTAAACAAGCTTTACGAAGTTGGAATCTTTGATTCGACGAGATTATTAGATCGTCTGGTTTTCTCAAGAATTCGGAAGAATCCTGTGTGTATCTGAAGGCTAGTGGGAGCATGGTCGTATTTTTAGTCCTATATGTTGATGACATCTTGATCATTGGGAATGATTTAGGTTTGTTACAAAGCGTCAAAGCGTACCTCTGTAAGAATTTCTCCATGAAGGACCTAGCAGAAGCTTCATATGTTTTAGGGATAAAACTCTATAGAGATAGAAAAAGGAAGCTGATTGGGTTATCCCAATCAACGTACATAGATAAGATCTTTGAACGGTATAATTTTGGTAACTGTAAGACAGAAAACATACCGTTCAGACATGAGATTCATCTTTCAAAGAAAATGAGTCCACAAACAGAATATGAGAAGGTTAGAATATCTAACCAACATTATGCTTCATGTTTGGGTAGCATAATGTAGGCCATGTTTTGTACAAGGCTTGATATCAGTTTCGCTGTTAGCGTAACTAGTCGATATCAGTCCAATCCAGGTAATGACCATTGGATGGACATTAAACATATCCTGAAGTATCTTAAAGATACTAAGGATAAGTTTATTATTTATGGAGGAAACGAACTGTAAGTTAACAGGTATACGAATTCCGATTTCCAATCAGATCCCGATGATAGAAAGTCTACATCTGGATTCGTATTTACCCTTAACGGAGGTGTAGTTTATTGGAAGAGTTCCAAACAGGGATCAACGGCAGATTCCACCACTGAGGCGGAATATATTACAGCTTCTGAAGCTGCAAAAGATGCTGTGTGGATAAAGAACTTTATCACAGAATTGGGAGTTGTCCCAAGTATCGAGAATGCGATTCCGTTATACTGTGATAATACTGGAGCCATTGCGCAAGCAAATGAACCAATGGCGCATCACAATTCGAAGCATGTGGAACGTAAGTACCACATCATTCGAGAGATTGTGTCGCGATGGGATATTGTCGTGTGCAAGGTATCGAGTGAAGATAATGTAGCAGACCCGCTGACAAAGGCCATACCTCCGAAGTTGTTTGATAAAAACGTGGAATCGATGGGTATTAGATACAATAGTTATTGGCACTAGAGCAAGTGGGAGTTTTTATTGGGGTTGGTGCTCAGAGCGCCAATTCCCGGTTGTATTTCTTTATTAATACTTCTGTAACACGTTATTATTATGACTAATATATGCAGTTTCTATAATATAATGTATCTTTTAATATGATAAAGATGTAATGACCTTGGAATGACTAGTCATGATACTGTTGCAAAAGCGTCGCAACTGACATTGAGTTGTATCATGACGTTTTCATTCTCAGACAGTTCCTGGTCAAGGTTTACACTACTTGGTCAATATAGTAAACCTGTTAAGACCGGTACATGTCGTATACTGGAATATATGATTCCAATGGTTTCTCAATGAACCATAAGTCTTGGAGACTAGTATAGACGTGTAGGTGTTTATAGCGGATAAACACTGAACGACTCACCGAAGATTCTTAATGGATGGTACACCAACGTCAATAAGAATCTTATCGGGTTGATAGCACTTGTGATTCTTCGACTTGAGCTACCACTGTGGGCGCATGAGACATATTCCACACTTAGATGGTAGTCACGTCACCCATCTATTTAGATCAGACCTCCGCCTGTTCGTTGGGTGTGGATAGATCCTTAGGGTGTCCTGTGTATATCGAGATAGGATCCGTCAGTTCTATGTATCAGAGTATATGTAGTCCATATGATTAGCAATCAGATAAAAACCATGGGCCCGTGGTACATTTTTGAAGTCAGTTCTAAATGTTCTTTTTGAGATTGCTAATAGAGACGTCGACGGGATAATCCCTACAAATATTTGACATTTACATCTATATCTCTGAGATATATCCGGATACCTGTGATGGAGGAATTATACATTTTCCATGACCTCTATGATTCAGTGAGTTTATCCGTGATTGTCATAATTTATGGATTGATAAATTATGGACACGAAATTGGATTTCGTGACGGATATGTCTGAATCTAGAGAGTCTCACTAATGAAATACACTCGTAGAACACTAGGGCAACAATTATAAATAATATTGATTATTTATAAAGTCGTTTAAATGTTAAACGCAAAATACATGTGTAGGGACCCGATAGTCATTTCCTTAATTTTTGTGTATTTGCATTTAATGTTAGATTAATTCAAATACACATTAATTAATTGTCAAATTGAGATATTTGACTAATATTATAAATATATATATGTATTTGATATTTAATGTAAATATAATACATATATTTAATATATTTGTATTTAAATAATTAATTAATTATTTAATTGTTAAATGATTAAATTAATTAAAATATGAATATTTTAAGTTATGATATTTGTTTTAATGACTTGAGTAGCCATTGTTGACTTGCTTTATTTCATTAAATGGTTTAATGATTAAAGTTAACAAGTTGATAAAGGCAAAATTAAATGAAACATAAATCAAAATATCTAGATATTTGGTAATGCAATTTTCGGCCAAGGCTAGTTGGTGGAGTATAAATTGTTTTGTTTCTTTAGGGTTTGATAACCTTCAACACTTATCAAAAATAATCCATTAAAAGAAAACAAAAGAAGCTTGGGAGAAAAGAAAAGAAAACAAAGGAAAGCTTGGATTTTAGTAAGTTTTTCCAAATTGCTATTAGAGAGGAAAATGTTCCTTGAGTTCTAGGCTTCATGCTATGAGTTTCTGATGTTTTTCTATTCTTTATTCTTTGTGTTTTTGGTGGATGGAAGTTTGATGATAGGGTTGCGCATGTGTAAAGTTGATAGAATGCTTCTAATATGTTAACTAGCATTCTTATGAAGTTTTTAGAAACTTGTTGTCAATCTAGAGTTATTGACCCAATCTTAAATGACCTATATTTGTTCTATAGTTGTCTCATTATGGTGAGGCTTAATTGGAATGGAAGAAACATGATTGAAGTATTGGATTTAACCAATTTAGTCTAATTTGTCCAATTTGATGAAATTGAAAAATTAGGGTTTAAGACCACTTCCAAATTTGGGGCTTTTCATTTATGTTGTGTATTTGGATGTGTATATGATACGTATAAAATCTTATGTTGATTGGATTTCATCTTCTTGTGTTTTGAACATTGGAAGTGCAAAATGCACATTATGTCACAAATGGAGGCTCTCGGCCTTGGGGAAAATTTTTGGGTTTTTTGTGGAAATTTGTATTTTGACATTTGGGACATGTTAAATTCATCTTATAAATGATTTAGAATAATCCAAAATTGTTTTGAACAATTTAGGACTAAAATGAAAAAAATGCTTGATTTAGGGGTTAATTCGGTAATTGTACAAAAATTTGATTTATTGTGTAATTTTTCATAATTTGATAATTGGATAATTAAATAAATAAGTTTATTTAATTAATCCGAGAAAAAGTTTTGAAATCGGAAAATTTTGATTTTCCTTAATTCCGCTACGTTACCGGATTTCCGCAATAAAACCCCTTCAAAATGGTATCAGAGCGAGTCTGATTCTAGGCCCCCTAATATGATTAGCCCTTTAAATTCAATGTTTAATCATATTTTCTTAACTTTATACATGCATGTTTTAATGTAATTTGGTTATATTTAGGGTGTATGACACTTAGCGGAAAATCCCTAATTAATAAGGTTTAAATGTAATTATGTATTTGATGCATGTTATGTGGTCCGTCTTGTCAATACGGTTTATGAATATTTCTCTGTGACTACATCCAAAACAGTGCCTCTCCTGTGAGGGTGTAGCCGATAGAGATTTATTTATACCGGATGTATATAAGAAACTAGATAAATTCAAGCGAAAGCGGAATCTTGAACGTGCCCCAGCTGTCAGGGTTACACAAGTAACTTGAGTTTATCATTGACGAGTTTAACCTTGGTACGTCTCCTTGTGGGACTGCCTTAGCAGCGACAACGAGAAACGACCAGGACCGAAAACCCAGGAGTCACTAGTGAGTGATTGACAAATGAGTTGTCTACCTCATTAATATACGTAGGCGAGACTGTGCCTCTGCTGTGAGCTGAAATATATTCACGGGATCCACTTTTCACTATTTGTATTTAATTTAATTATTAAATCTTTGTATTCTGTTTGGGGATTACAGTATTGCATGATTTAGTGGGAGAGGCATTTTTAGATTAAAAATCCATGATCTAGTTTATGCTTTTGATATTAGATGAAACTGCTTAATTTCTGCTAACCGATTTTCGTAATCTATATGATAGATTTGAGATGGCAGCACCATCCACTAATCAGTTTGCGCGTATGCTTGATGCGAACAAACTCAAAGGTGCTGATAACTTCGCCGATTGGGAATTGGATTTGAGGATTGTCATCGACTCCGAGAATTTGGGATATGTTCTTGAGGGTCCACTGCCCCTTGCTGTGGCAGAGGATACTACACCGGAAGAACACGAAGTCTTCCAAGCTTGGAAAGATGATGATTTAAAAGTTAAATCATACATCTTAAGTTCACTTTCACCGGGGCTCAAGAAACAATACTATGGCATGTCAGATGTGTATAGTATGATGACTCGATTAAGACAGTCGTTTGAGAACCAAGAACAAATTGTTGTTCATAAGGTCGCAATGGAATTGTTCCATGCACGGTTGGATGAGGGGCAAGCTGTTAGCCCACATGTTATTCAGATGATCGATTTGATCGATCAATTTAGGCAACATAATCTCATTCTGAATTACATTCTCGGTAAGAGTGTCATTCTTGGTTCGCTCCCAGCTTCTTATCGCCATTTTGTTATGTACTTCAACATGAACGGGATTGTCTGTACCTACCAAGAGCTACATAGGATGTTGCTCACGGCGGAAGAGGACCTCAATAAGGGAGTACCGACTCGCCCTCCGAGACCTACTTCTCTATCTGATTCTTCCCAGACTTGGTCAAAGGGAAGAATAAGAAAGGGAAGAAAAAGAAGGGTTTCGGTCCTCAACCACAGGCAAAGATAACAAAGCCCAAGAGGGCTTCTGAAGACAATTACCATCACTGCATCAAAGTCGGGCACTGGAAAAGGAACTGTCCTAACTACATTGCCCAGCTGAGGAGGGAGAGAGCATCGAAATCAGGTACATTTATTTTTCCAGTTATTGATATATCTTTGGCTTGTGAAGCCGTTACATCCACCTGGATTTTAGAATCTACTTGTCCTATTCACATTTGCAATTCGTTGCAGGTGCTGAAGGAAAGTAGGAAACTGAAGCCCGAAGAGATGCAGTTGCGGTTCAGGAGTGGAGACTCACTAGATGCAGTTGCAATGGGAGTATGCGAGATCCCTTTGCTGAAAGGGACACTTTTGTTAAATGATTGTTACTTTGTACCTGGATGTGTAGCTAATATTATTATTCTTTTTGTATTGGATACAGAAGGCTTTCATATTAATATTAAGAACTTTTCTTTGTATTTGTATGATAAATGTAATATTCAGATCCTATGTTGTCCAAATAAGCATGGTCATTATACATTGCAAACTTCAAAAGATATTTTAAACATTGGAGTTAATAAATGTAGTTTACCTGTAATTAATAATACTGAACTTTGGCATATGCGACTAGGTCATATAGGCGTTAAACGCCTTACCCAATTGGTTAGCAATTGTTTGATACCAGATCTTACCATTGAATCCTATCCGACTTGTGAATCCTTTATTCAGGGTAAGATGACCAAAGCCCTATTTTCTGGTGTTGGACACCATGCCACTAACTTATTGGAACTCGTACATTCTGATGTATGTGGTCCACTAAGTCAGACTGCTCACAGTGGTTATTCATACTTTGTTACCTTTACCGATGATCTGTCACGGTACAGTTATGTCTATTTGATGCGACATAAATCGGAAACCTTTGAAAAGTTCAAAGAGTTCCGAAATGAAGTAGAAAAACAAACTGGTCAATATATTTGATGCCTTCAATCCGATCGAGGCGGTGAATATATGAGCAGTGAGTTCATGGATTATATGATGGAGAATGAGATTTTCGCTCAATATACCCCTCCAGGTACTCCACAACACAATGGAGTGTCTCAGAGGAGAAATCAGACTTTATTGGATATGGTCCGATCAATGTTGAGTTTCACAGATTTGCCCTATTACTTATGGAGTTAATCTATTTTAACAGCAGCACATCTTTTGAATTAGATTCCTTCAAAAGCTGTTCATACGACTCTGTATGAGATATGGTTCGGTAGGAGACCAAATCTTAGTTAAATTAAGGTTTGGGGTTGTCCTGCCTATGTCAGGGTGACTCAGCAAGATATGTTGTGTATTTGGATGTGTATTTGATACATATAAAATCTTATGTTTATTTGATTTCATCTTGTTGTGTTTTGAACATTGGAAGTGCAAAATGCACATTATGTCACAAAATGGAGGCTCTCGGCCTTAGGGAAATTTTTTGGGTTTTTTGTGGCAATTTGTATTTTGACATTTGAGACATGTTAAATTCATATTAGAAATGATTTAGAAGCATCCAAAATTGTTTTGAACAATTTAGGACTAAAATGAACAAAATGCTTGATTTAGGGGCATATAAAATCTTATGTTGATTGGATTTCATCTTCTTGTGTTTTGAACATTGGAAGTGCAAAATGAACATTATGTCACAAAATGGAGGCTCTCGGCCTTAGGGAAATTTTTTGGGTTTTTGTCGCAATTTGTATTTTGACATTTGGGACATGTTAAATTCATCTTAGAAATGATTTAGAATCATCCAAAATTATTTGAACAATTTAGGACTAAAATGAACAAAATGCTTGATTTAGGGGCAATTCGATAATTGTACAAAAATTTGATTTATTATGCAATTTTTCATAATTTGATAATTGGATAATTAAATAAATAAGTTTATTTAATTCATCCGAGAAAAAGTTTTGAAATCGGAAAATTTTGATTTTCCATTATTCCGATGCGTTACCGGATTTCCGCAATAAAACCCCTTCAAAAGACACAAAGATGAATGGACACATCCTCTTGAGTGAAAGTATGTGTCTTTATGATTCAAAGGGCATGAGGAAATGGTATAAACTTTAGTAGGGTTACACCATATACCAAATGGTGCACACAAATGCACATTTCCATGTCTATAAAAGGGGGCATTTGGCTTCACTTTAAATTATTCATTCTTTTACACAAATCCAAAACACATTCATAACCTATACATTGTTTCGAGAGTCAATTCATAGAGAGAGTTTCCACCATTTGTCCTTGTTCAAGTTCTTGGAGAAAAGAGTGCCCTTTTTACAAGAAACAACCAAGTAATCCTAGGAGAACGTTAGTCACAAAACATCTGTAAAGCACCGAGGCGGGGCTAATAAGTTCTTAAGGACAGAGGCAACTTGGCATGGTTTTAAGATTATCATCTTCTTCAACACAATTCCAGGTTTTTCTAAATTTTCATATTTCCTTGATTGCATGTTAATGAAAGATTAAACCAAATAATGCATGTTGAAATTGATAAAAAAAAACACATATCTAACAACAACATTAAACACAAGTAGTGTGGGGACTGAGTGAATTAGAGGATGATGAAATGAAACTGATGATTGGTACCTATTGTTGAAGGCTGTTTTTTTTCAAGGGCAAGATTGGAAATTACCCATCGAACAAACCTTCATCACCTATGGATTTGTTTGGTTGTGGGAACCGCACAAACTTTTAAGAGACAGGTAAACACATAGAGACAAGCTTTAACGTGATTCGGCGGAGAGTGGCTCCAACTTTCGTCCAGTTGAGAAAATAGGATTCGATTTTATTATGCTCTGGGTAAATACCGACCCGAACTGATAAAATAGGAATTATATAAGAAAAAATAGAAATAACTCATTGGGTTATGATTGCACGGTCTACTTCTCACAAAGTGATCGAGTTCACGACTCATTTTCTCTCTTTATCACTGACTTCTTTTAGTACTATTGCTCTCAAATTATAATTTTCTCGCTTTCTCAATTTTCGAGCTAAAAGAACTAACCCCTCTACAATGATTTCAACCCATTTATATAGTTCTAAAATCCCATTTGCAACCAACCATGATGTCACCTTACATCACTTAGTCATCATTACCCATTTTATCTACTGCATCCACTGCCCATTCTGACATAACTCAAGCCAGCCGCTTTGCTATTGCATCGGCCTATGGCGATTTCTAGCAGCTCATTGGACTCACAACTCCATGTGATACATTGCTTTATCATTTCATCATTATCCTTCTAGATACACCATTCCTAGGTAGACCATACATCATGCTGTTTTAACTTGGTCGGGTGTAACTTCGTTAAATCTTCTCGAGTCGGGTTATTCATGCCACACGAATGAAGCCTCCTCGGGTCGATTAGTCAAATTAACGGTAGCGATAAACCCGAGGTGCCTATAGAAAAGCACTTTTTCCTTCTTTACCACTTTTACCACCCGTTACATTGCAAGAAACTCTCTAAAACTTCGTGTTCTTCAAGCATGAATTCCAGACTCTCTTCTTCAATCAACATCATTCAACAAACTGTAAGTACACTCTCAACCCTCTCTGTCTATTATGTTATGAACATGCTCTATTTTGTAGTAAAAATATGATAATTGTGTTTATATGATGATATATGTTGTTTGTGTTTCCAGGTTTTTTGTTGTTGTTTTGAACATGGTTTTCTGGGTTTTTTGGTTGTTATTGTATATGACTTTTCCGGGTTTTCGTTCTAGTTTGTTTGCGTTGAATCTATATATGAATAATACGTGCGTGTAGTAGATTAGGTCGTACTTTGAATAGTATCTAGGCAGTGTCTCTGGTTCATATTCTCTAAAGTGAAAGTATGTGTCTTTATGATTCAAAGGGCATAAGGAATCGGTATAACCCTTAGGAGGGTCACACCCTATACCAAAGGGCGCCCATAAAGGCACCCTTTCATGGCTATAAAAAGGGGGCCTTTGGCTGAACTTTAAATTATTCATTCTTTTACAGAAATCCAAAAATATTCATAACATATACATTGTTTCGAGAGTCAATTCATAGAGAGAGTTTCCATCATTTGTCCTTATTCAAGTTCTTGGAGAAAAGAGTGTCCCTTCTACAAGAAACAACCATGTAATCCTGGGAGAAAGTTAGTCACAAAACATCCGTAGAGCACTACTTGGTTTCAAGATTATCATCTTCTTCAACACAATTCCAGGTTTTTCTAAGTTTTCATATTTCATTGATTGCATGTTAATGAAAGATTAAACCAAATAATGCATGTTGAAATTGAAAAATAACACATATTTAACAACAACATTAAACACAAGTAGTGTGGGGACTGAGTGAATTAGAGGATGATGAAATGAAATTGATGATTGTTACCTATTTTTGAAGGGCGTTTTTTTTCAAGGGCAAGATTGAAAATTACCCATTGAACAAACCTCCATCACCTGTGAATTTTTTTGGTTGTAGGAACCGCACAAATTTTTAAGAGACAGGTTAACATATAGAGACAAGGTTTAACGTGATTCAGTGGATAGTGGCTCCAACTTACGTCCACGGAAGAAAATGGGATTTGATTTTATTATGCTCTGGGTACATACCGACCCAAGCTGATAAAATAGGAATTACACAAGACAAAATAGAAATAACTCATTGGGTTATGATTGCACGGTCTACTTCTCACAATGTGATCGGGTTCACGACTCATTTTCTCTCTCTATCACTGACTTCTCTTAGTACTCTTGCTTTCAAATTATAATTTACTCTCTTTCTCAATTTTCCAGCTAAAAGAACTAAACCTTCTAAAATGATTTCAACCCATTTATATAGGTTCTAAAATCTCCTTTGCAACCAACCCTGATGTCACCCTACATCACTTAGTCATCATTACCCCTTTTATCTACTGCATCCACTGCCAATTTTACTGCCAATCATTTCAAGCCAAGCTACTCTGCTACTGCATCGGCCTATGGTGGCCTCTAGCAGCTCATTGGACTCACAAATCCATGTGATATGTTGTTTTATTATTTCATCATTAGCCTTCTATATACATTAATTCCTAGGTAGAGCATATGTCATGCTGTTTTAACTTGGTCGGGTGTAACTTTCGAGTTGGGTTATTCATGCCACACGAATGAAGCCTCCTCAGGTCGATTAGTCAAAACACACGAATCACCCCCAATCCACATTTCAACGTGGTCGGGTCGGGACCAACAATACTTCACCCTCCAAAACTCGTATAGGAAAGAGCATCTCACTCCATACCATGGTCGGGTTCTTTCTTCAATATTCCTCTGGTTTTTGGGCCATAGGGCCTTTCTAATCATCTTGGTTGGGTAGTGCAACAAAAGGCTGGGATCCTCATGACTTGACCCTCATCGAGGTGAGTGTTGTAAAATCCACCATCAATATTTGTCCCATAGTTCCCGGTACCAATGACGTCTACGCATTGGTGTCGAGATCTTTATAAAAGATGATGGTGGGAGCAGAATGATGCTGACCTGATGTCTTTTTGCTTCATTAATGAGGAGCCCCTTCTAAACACCCTCCTCGGATTACATCCGTTCTATTCTTTCTCACTACATCGAGTGTTTCAGGGCTTCACCGCCTAGGGGCGGGACAACTTGCTTACTGCCAAAAATATTATTTTTGAAGATTTGTCTTCCTTTCATCGTTATCCGAAAAGGCATCTAGGGTTTTGAAAAGGCCCTAGGAATATGCAAAGCCACATCTCTGTCCTTGAATGTGCCAATCAAATATATCAAATCACGATCGTTTTCTCCCCCATACGTGCCAAGTGTCACCTATCCATGGTTTTCCCGCCTAAAATATTTATTAGCTGAGATCACCCGAGTACGTGGCTGTTGGGGCAGTTGTGGAACTCCTAGGGTCGGATCGGTGGCCCGGGCAGCGGAAATGGGTCTAACCCATGAATATAAATTATAGGTGTAATTTTAAATCATTTAATGAAATATTGTATTCCATTACGAGTGTATAGGAAAAAATGGGGACTGAATCAGAGTCTGGAAGCTCCCGAACGAAGCAAAATAAAATTGCCGCGCACGTACGTGCGTGCTACAGTGCGCGCACACTGTAGCAATCAGATCTGCAATAATTTTTTTTCATTTGTTTCTTTTTCATTCAATGCTTTAGCTCTCTGGAAAATCTCCAGAGAGACGAGCAATTATGGTCTATTACCCTAATTGCTTTCGATCTTCCCTAAACACTTCAAAAACACCCAAAAATAATTTTTAATTTCAAAACCAACATTAACACATGTTATAGAATAAAAATCAAGTTTTTCAAAATATCAAATATTTTTCCAATAACATAAATTTATTCTAAATACGCATTTGCGTAAATTTTAAATCCAATACACAAACCATTTTAGAATCCCAATTAGAAATGTCTCATGAACAATTCTAGTCCACCTAAAGGTGGTCAAGTGAATCTAGAATGGTAGCCACAACTCTAAGTTTAAATTTAGAGTTCTAAGCTCTTATTAATTATTTCATGTCAAACATGAACATCTTTGACCTAATTATAAACATGTTGTGTTTATACTTCTAAAGTATCCTAACACAATTGATTAGTCTTATTCAACATTAAGCTATGTGATAATGCATCTAATACATAAATAAACATAGCTCAGAAGAAGATCAAACATTACCTAGTAAGCTTGATGCAAGATCCAATCTACTTCTTCTTGATGAAATTGTTGGAGAACCTCCAAGGTGTGCAAGCTTGACTTCAAGATCCAATCTTGTTTCCAATGCTTCCAAGCTTCATTTCAAGATCCAATATTGATTTATCTTAGATGAAATGTTGTAGAGACCTCACAAGCTTCTCTAAACACTTCTCTAACTTAGGCTAATCTCTCAAGAATTTGCTTATGCTTGTATTTGAACTTGCAATTAAAATCTTCCTAAAGCTTGCTATTTATAGCAAAATTTTGGCAATTTTTAATTAATAAAAGTTGTAATCAACTTTTAAGTGGGCTTAATCCAATTTGTCCAAATATGTATAATTAGGTGTGACTAATCTCCATTGTCTCCTACTTTAATTTAATCCAATTAATCAAGCCAAGGATTAGGAAATGGATTAGTTAAATATTTGCCACCTTGATTTAATCCAAATAAATCAAGCCAAAACCACCTATTATTACATACTTACAATTACCATAATATCCTCAAATGGTAGAGATAATTATGATTTTACAATTAAGCCCTTGTTTAATAATTAATCAATTAATTCAATTAGGTCAAAGTAAATAATCAATGTTATCCAATAACACTTGATTATCTTAGTTGATAATTATAATATCGAATATTATCTTTTATAAAAATAATCGGCTACCCAAGTGCTCAATGAGTACACTTCATATTGAGACTCTCTAAGTTCAGACACGTTCGTCATATAGCCTAGCTAATATGTACGCAATTTGGCCACCTCCGAATTCGCGAAGAACATGAACGACCTTTCTGAACTATACAAGTCGAGGTAATCACATATGTTTAACAATCTCTTCGTCGTAGGCTATCCGGTTGTGCTTAGGAAACATATAATATACCATCAAGTTTTCGCGGTGCACATCTCATGTCGACATGTCCACGATTATTTACAACTGATGCGATCCACCCTAGGTGATCGGCTTTCGCCAAAGTCTTTAAGAATCGTGACTTTACTCACATGGATACCTAAACCTCTTATGGTACACATATTGGCCGATAAATCCTATCTTGCTTCGCACTTGATTTCTAAGTGCATCGGTCCACACCCAATGAACATCTAGAGGCCAGACCATGAAAGGTTTCTGATATACATGGCATCTAAGTGTGGAGGATCTCACACAAAATCAATGTTATCCTATAGTCAAAGGATTACATATGCTACTCGACTTGAGGAGATTCCTATTGACGGTGGTGTGTACTTCCAACTATTAGGAATCACCTATGAGTCATTTAGTATTCGCTCCAATAAATACCCACATGTCTATACGAGTTTCCAAAACTCATGGTACATCGCGTTAAACCATTGGAACTCAAATTCCAATATACCACATGTACTAGTCTTATAGGTTATAGGAATTCGACTGTATTCCAAAACCAATGACTAGGAATATTTACTTTAAGAATAGTTTACATCTCGTGTCAAGACTTTTCTAAGGTCAATGTCATTCTTAGCATATCTATATATCAATTTAATACGCATAATGACAATACCATTAATAATGTATGAAATGAAAAATGTAGTTATTTTATTAATAAATAATAAAATGTACAAATCGGATTGGCACTCCAAGCACCAATCCATCAAACTCCCACTTGCTTAGTGCCAATCTGGATGGTACCGTAGTCCTATCTCCTCCACATGTTTATCGAATAACTTAGGAGGTAAGGCCTTTATAAGCGGGTCTGCTATGTTGTTTTGTCCTTGAACCTTCAAGACTACTATGTCTTTTCGTTCAATTATCTCTCTAATTACGCGATATTTCCTTTCCACGTGTTTAGACTTGGAATGCGCCCTCGGCTCCTTAGCCTGCGTGATGGCTCCGTTATTATCACAGTACAATGGGATCGAATCCGCAATACTAGGCACAACACCAAGTTCTGTGATAAAATTTCCACTTCAAATAGCTTCTTTAGCAGCTTCTGAAGCCGCTATAAATTCCGTCTCAGTGGTGGAATTAGTTTTAAGCCTTGCTTTGAACATCGCCAACTAACAGCACCACCGTTAAGGGTAAATATGTATCTTGATGTAGATTTTCTATCATCTGGATCTCCCTGGAAGTCGAAATCTGTATAACCCTTAACTTGTAGCTCATCTTCTCCATATATCAGAAACGTATCCCTTGTGCCTTTAAGATATTTTAGGATATGTTTTACAGCTGTCCAATGATCATAACTTGGATCATATTGATATCGGCTGGTCACACTGACGTCGAAACTGATGTTAGGTCTAGTACATAACATATCATACATTATGCTTCCAATACAAGAAGCATATGGCAAGTTAGACATCCTAACTCTCTCTTCCTCAGTTTGAGGTGTCATTTTCTTCGAAAGATGTATGCCGTATCGGAAAGGTACATTTGCTGCCTTGCAGTTGGTAAAACTGTACTTTTCTAACATCTTGTCTATGTACGTCGATTGTGACAACCCTATAAGCTTCCTAACTCTATCTCGGTAGAGCCTTATTCCTAGTATATAAGAAGCTTCACCCATATCTTTCATGGAGAAGTTCTTGCAAAGGTAGGCTTTCACACTTTGCATAATCCCTATATCATTTCCTATGATAAGGATGTCATCTACATACAAGACTATGAAAACTATCATGCTCCCACTAACTTTATTATAAACACATGGTTCTTCCTCGTTTTTGATGAATCCAGATAATCTAATTATCTCATCAAAACGACGATTCCAACTTCGGGATGCCTGTTTAAGTCCATAAATAGACTTTTGGAGCTTACAAACCAAGTTTGAAGTCTCACTGGATACGAAACCCTCTGGCTGTTCCATATAGATATCCTCATCAAGGAATCCAATTAGGAAAGCGATTTTCACATCCATCTGCCATATCTCATAGTCGTGATATGCAGCAATGGCTAAAATAATCCTAATGGATTTTAGCATGGCTACTGGTGAAAAAGTTTCCTCATAATCAATCCCAGGACGTTGAGTGTAACCTTTTGCTACCAATCGGGCCTTAAAGGTTTCCATATTTCCATCGGGCCCTCGCTTCCTTTTGTAAACCCATTTACAGCCAATAGTTTTAACTCTTTCAGGAAGTTTAACTAAGTCCCAGACTTGATTGTCATACATTGAATCCATTTCAGATTTCAAGGCTTCCTGCCATTTTCCCGAATCAATATCAGTTTCTGTGTATGCCAATTCTGGGTATATCGAGAATCGTAGTATGTTGGGTGTGATGTCAAGACGGAAGTGTCACTCCAGTCATATGGAGTTGATGATCGCGCAGGGATACAGAACTGGTTCTCTATATAAGGTTGCAACCGTCGGGATAATATGACTTGGTCATGATTATCCGATATTAAAAAGACTAGTTGCTCGTAATCCAATATATGCTTCGTACGAGGCAGACATTGTACCAGCCCCAGGCCTCGCATGTGATCATCCGATACTGGATAAAAATACGCAATACTACGTATACTACGCCTGATACATATGCTTTATTCCTGTAAGGATGTTTCCGGAGAATTGGGGAGGCATGACGCTTTGCTAGAAGCCAACCTTGTCTTGTAAATCGGTATAAACGTAGTACGAGATACTTACATGTTCGGATAGTCTGACGACCGAATTTACTGCCAACATATTCGGGGATCTCATGGGTCACTTCCCAAAGATTCATCGATATATTAAACGAAATTAGATTTCGACGCGGAATTAAAATTAGATTTTAATTCGGGCAAACGAGTTAATTTAGAATTAATTCGTTAGCGACGTGAATAATGATTTCACTAGGCGTAATCATTTAATTACGACGCAACGGAAAATTCGTTAATTTGGAATTAGCGAACCCGAGCCCGAGATTATTTGCGAATGCATTCACATTTCGAATTCGAGCGCGGCACGTCAAATCAAGCGTCAAATCGCTAGTCGCATCTAGCGTCACATCAAGCGTCACATCAAGCGTCAAATCATGTCACTTTGAATGATGTGACAATTGATTGGATTGATTGAGTGATGTGAGTGATGGGAGTGATGTGACTTTATGGGAGTTGTTGAAAAGCTTTTTAAAAAGCTTGAGTGACATATATTAATTTTATATGTTTGGTATATGTTAAAATTGATTTTAGAAATCAATTACACTTTTAACTTTTTACAACTCTCTCTCTCTCTCTCTCTCACCTTGGTTTTTTTTGGAGCCAAAATTCTCTCCATCTTTCACGCCATTCTCTTCTTCTACAAAGGCAGTGAACTGCCGTGAGTGTTGAAGATATGGAGGGAAGCCAAGTGCGTTTTTGATGCAAAAACAAGAGTGCTAGCACACTCCGTGATCATGCGAAGGTGATAGGGAAGTCCACCCATGAGCCGGAATCACCACGATGAAGCTTGGCGCTTGTTTTTGATGATGAATACTGAAACCAGTGAGGACAGTGGACTGTACTGCCAACGCCAAACCTGTGAGCATAATTTCAGTTTTCGTTGCCTCTCCGCGTCGCTCAACCGCCCGATGTAAGTATTCCGCAACTTCCGTCGTTGTATTCACACGATTCATGCTTGTTTAATTCGATCTTGGAGACCTAGAATCACTAACAATGGTATCTTGAGCAAGGAAAAGCATGAAAAAAGTTTAGGGTTAAAATTTTGGTAAATTGATTTTGAGTATGTTTAAATGAAATTGGATGATTTTGTATGCTTAATTGATGTTGAATTGAAGATTGATTGGATCAATTTCAAGAAATTGTGATTGGATCAATTTTTTCCCCAAATTGTTACCTTGGCCGAATTTGATAATGCTATTATGTCTTGGGATTTTTGATTTTTGATTCATTGGATGTATTGGAAATCATTCGGGAATATGATTTAACTTTGATTGTGGAATTAATTGGATTGAATTCGAATCGGACGTAAAATCCCCAAATTGCCGAGTATGTTATAAAGCATGAAATTGGGTAAAATGAATTTGAGCATGCAATTATGAAATTGGATGATTAAGTATGCTTGAATGTGTTTTAATTGATGATTGATTGGATCAATTTGATTAAAAATTGTTTGGAACAAATTTGCCCAATTTTTTGGTGTTGGCCGAATGGTGCCCTAAATTTGATGTCTTGGAAATTTTATTTTTTGATTCATTAGATGAGTTAGAATCATGTTGGGTATATTGATGTAATGTTTAATTGGATTCAATTGGATTGGATTTGCAATTTGACAAATAAACCCTATTGCCGAGACACAAAGTGAGCATGTAAATGGGTTTGATTTATGTTAAATTGTGTTGGACATAATTTAATAATGATGAGCATGATTAATGAGCCTAATTTGTGTTTTGGAAATAATGACTTGGGTGATTAATTATGTTAATGCACTTTGATTAATTAAATTGTAAAATTGGATTTTAGTAATTTAGTTAATTGGGCCTTAAATTGGATTTGGGCTTGTTGTGTTGTAATTGGGCTTGGTTGTACCAAGTTAGGTTTAGGCCAAATGGATTGGATCCAATTGGGCCCAAAACCGCTTCCATAAAGCCCAACTGCAACTTAATGGACCTTTAAAGTTTAATTGGGCCTAATGGGCCAAGATTGATTTCTAGGCTTATGGGGTAACTCCCGGATTGGATTTTGGTTATTCGGTTTGACCCGAGTTGACCAAAAGTCCACGCCTTAAGGAATTAATTAAAAGCACATTGGACTTTAATTAAATTGACGTTGGACGTTAATCAGGCTTTGAGACCCGTTGCGATTTAATTTGGAATTTAAGTCGTAAAAGTTCCTTAATAAAGTGTAATATTTAATTTGGAATTAAATAGTGAATTAGAATTAAATACTTATTAAATTGGATTTAATGTTGTAGTTTAATTTAATTCAAGAATTCGTACTTTGAGTACTTATTCGCAAAAACGAGTTTGACTCGAACAAAATCAAATCGGTGTTTGAACATTGGATGATCACTAATTATCAGATTAATTAATTGGATTAGATTGATTGATAACATGCTTGTGTGAATACATGGTTGCGATGCATGAATAATGTATATCGGATGGATATTAGATGGGTGGGGGCAATTTTAGAAATTGTTGTAATAAATTTGATTTATTAATTGGACCTGCGTCGTCCAGCCTTATCACCTCCTTATTCTTTGTATTCTCTTCTCACTTATTCCCCTCAATGTAAATGAGGTTTCTTTAGAAGTGTAGTGTAACGGGTAGAAGTAAATACTTGTGCTAGCGGGAGAGAGAAAGTGAGAGATTTGATCTAGGATCATTGTGTAAAACATACATCCGCATATCATTATTATTTTTCATATGCGCTTTATTATGTGTTTAGAATGCATGTTTAAGGGTGTATGTGTTGGATAATATGACCCATAGCGTCACTATTTGTACAGATCATAGTGTTGTTGTACAAATTAACTATGTGACAAGGAAATTGCACTCTCATCATTTGTGATTAGATCACCATAGATGTATAAATGAAGAGAGGTCCATATGATTAGTTCCTGGATTGAGAATGATATGAGACAGTATCAGTCCACGAAGGATTAATCATTAAATATCCCTAGTCGTAGTATTATCGAGACTGGACATCGATAATGCGGAATAGGCTAGTATTGCACTTGTGCGCGTTGTGAGGGCACAACGGCATAGTTCTCATATATATAAGTATAGGATACTTATGCAAGTGCGATAAGAGGTTGTGTTTCACCGATGGTACAGGAAACAGCTTCGCTCTGGATAGACCCCTCGGAATCCCATTGGTATTATGACTATGTGTCTATGGGAGGCCGACATCAGGGTAGGTGTATTTGGTCTTAACCTGAGACTTGCACCGCTAATGCTTACGACAATCAATATACTTTGATTGAGGTCGTTAGGGACTTTAACCGGTTCTGGTACGCCGATTTTGGGTATATTGAGAATCGTAGAGTATTGGGTGTGATGTCAAGACGGAAGTATCACTCCAGTCATAGTGGAGATGATGTCACGTAGGATACGGTATTAGTGCTCTTAAGTGCTGGCCGGCCATCGGGATATTATGACAAGGTCATGTATATCCGATTACAGAGACTAGTTACCAGACATCCGACAAGTGCTTCGTACGGGGCAAACACATATCCAGCCCCAGGCCTAGCACGTGACTATCCGATACTGGGCCGATATACACAATACTTAGTAGACTACGCCTGATATAGATCCTTAGATATTCTTATAAGAATATGTCCGGAGAATGGGTAGACTTGGTGCTTTGCTAGAAGCCGACCTTGTCTCGTAAATCGGTAGAACGTAGTACTTGGTACGTACGTGATTCGGATACTCCGACGACCGCATTTACTGCCACAATCCGGGGATCTCATGGGTCGCTTCCCGATAATCCACCGATGACGCATGACTCGCACATTTATTAATCTGGGATTAATTTGATGAGAGAGAGAAAATTAATCTGGGATTAGTTACGGAGATATTTTATCTAGGATAAAATATCGTCTAAAGAGAGGAAATGATTAATTTGGAATTAATCGATTAAATTAATATATTTGATATATTAAACGAAATTGGATTTCGACGCGGAATTGAAATTGGATTTTAATTCGGGCGAATGAATTAATTTAGAATTAATTCGTTAGCGACGTGAATAGTGAATTCGCTAGGCGTAATCATTTAATTACGAACGACGACGGAAAATTCACTAATTGAGAATTAGTGAACCCGAGCCCGAGTGTGATTGCGAGCGCATTCGTATTTCGAATTCGAGTGCGGCAACGCAAGTCACATCAAGCGTCAAATCATTCGTCGCATCAAGCATCAAATCAAATGTCACTTTGAGTGATGTGATTGATTGATTGAAAGACACACATCACTTTATTAAAGTAAAATGAATAGTTGATGTGTGTTGTTGGAATAGTGTTTGGTGGTTGTAAAGCATTTACTTTTGATTTTTGATTAATTGATTAGTAATTGTTTAATATATTTTTGAGAAAAATATATAAAGTGATTTTAGAAATCATTTAACAACCTAATACACACTTTTCCCTCTTTTTCTCTCCATCATTATTCACGCCCAAATGGGCACTAAAATGCTCACTGGTTTTCTTCATTTTGGGCGTGAGTTTGGGAAGCAATGTGCTTGATTTTGTGGCAAAATCAAGAAGAGCTAGCACTCCGAGAGACTTGCGAAGGTGGTAGGGAGGTTCACCCATGAGCCGGGATCCGTCCGACGAAGCTTGGAGCTCCGTTTCGCAGCTCAAAATTCTGATTTGGAGGGCAGTGAACTGCACACAGTTGGCGCCAAAACAGTGGGCTTTTTGGGCTTCATTCGTCTTCAAATCGTCTCAACCGATCGATGTGAGTATTCCACTACCTCCTTTGAAGTGTTCACACATGATTTTCATTGCTTGTTTGATCTTGGGACCTTAGAATAAACCTAATAATGGCATCAAGAGCTATAGTTCAAGCATGAAAATGTAGGGCTTAAAATTGGGCATTTTGTATTTGAGCATGATTTTGTGAAATTGGATGATTGAGCATGCTTAATATATGTTGTATTGAAGATTGATTTGATCAATTTCAAGAAAATGTGTTTGGAACAATTTTCCCCAAATTTGTGATGTTGGCCGAATGTGTATGCTATTTGGAGTTCTTGGAATTTTTTGATTTTAGTTCATTGGATGAATTAGAATCATTAAGGATAATGTTAATTTAAAACTAATTTGATTGGATTTTGAATTGAACAAAAATCCCCAAATTATTTCACCTTGGCCGAATCTAATTTGCCCTTGAAAGTCTTGGGTTTTTGATTTTTTGAACATTGGATGTGTATGAAATCATTCGGGATGAGGATTTAAAATCGATTGTGAAATTAATTGGATTGAATTCGAATCGGATAAAAATCCCTATCTGGCCGAGACCTTTGAGCATGTATATGGGTTTGATTTTTTCATTTATGTGTTGGACATGTGATAATGATAATGAACATGATTAATTGGACTAATTTGGTGTTTTAGAAATATTGATTTGGGTGATTAATCATGTTATGCACTTTAGGTAATTAAATTGCGAAATTGGATTTGTGTAATTTAATGAATTAGGCCTTTAAAATTGGATTTGGGCTTATTAAGTTGTAATTGGGCTTACTGGGCTTGATTTTATCAAGATGAGTTTAGGCCAAATGGATTGGATCCAATTGGGCCCAAAACCACTACCATAAAGCCCAAATGTGACTTAATAAACCTTTAAAGTTTGATTGGGCCTAATGGACCTAAATTGATTTCTGGGCTTATGGGGTTACTCCTTGATTGGGCTTTGGTTGCCGAAGCCCACGCCTTAAAGAAATTAATTAAAGCCCATTAGACTTGAATTGAATTGACGTTGGACGTTAATCGGGCTTTGAGACCCGACACGATTAAATTTGGAATTTAAGTCGAAAGGCTTATTAATATAAGTGTAGTATTTAATTTGGAATTGAATAGTGAATTAGTATTAAATACATATTAAATTTGATTTAATGTTGTAGTTTAATTTAATTCATGAATTCGTACCTTGAGTACTTATTCGCAAAACGAGTTTGACTCGACCAAAATCAAATCGTTGTTTGAACATTGGATGATCACATAATTATCAGATTAATTAATTTGATTAGATTGATTGATAGCATGCTTTTGTGTGAATACGTGGTTGTGATGAATGATAATGTATATCGGATGGATATTAGTCGGGTGGGGCAATTTTGGAAATTGTTGTAATAAATTCAATTTATTAAATTGGACCTGCGTGTCCAGCCTTATCACCTCTATTCTCTTTGTATTCTCTTCTCACCTATTCCCCTCAATGTAAATTAGGTTTCTTTAGAAGTGTAGTGTAACAGGTAGAAGTAATACAAGTACTAGCTCGAGTGAGAAAGGGAGAGATTTGATCTAGGATCAATTTGTTAAGTATCCATCCGCATATCATTATTATTTTATTTTCATATGCGCTTTATTATGTATTTAGAATGCATGTTTAAGGGTGTATGATGATGAGACCTTAACAAAGATAATTAAATTGGTAGCCAATTTGCACGCGAAAAGCCCTCATCAAATATCATGCGTCTTTTCCTTCCATTGAGTGATTCTTACTCAAGATCCTAGATTGGCATGGGTTGTTGGCCAAAGTCAAGCCCTTGTCCGTCGAAGATGTGTTTGAATCACGAAGCTTTGTTCCATATTGGTGTCTTGTCCAAGTTGTGGTTTGTTGGCCAAAGTCAAGACCACTTCTTGTCCAACGACATTGATTACGAAGCTTCCATGGTCAATGGGTCCACGCTTGACTGTGATCACTAGGTTTGTTGTGCCAAAGCCAAGGCCTAGTTGATTCAGAGGAAAAAGGTTAGGGTATATATTCGATATATAGGCATATATAAGATATATGTTTAGGACTTGGATGTCCACCTACTGGATCTAGGAGTTGGATGAGATCCAATTGATCTTAGAGATCTACCTAGTCAATTATCATACAATTTGTTGGCCAAAGTCAAGATTGTGTGATACTTTAACGGGATCCTAGCCCACTAGGAAACACGGTTTCCCGAGTACTCGACAGAGGGTTAGAGGCTCGACGAAAAATAGTGGGAGGCAAGAATTGAATTTGCAATATTCGTTCAATTACTCGCCATACGCGCTCAAACAAATATCACTCGTCACATAAATTAAAAGTATTAGTTGGACTAATATTTAATGTTGTTTTAATAAATATAGTTGGACTATATACAAACTTATTCAATTATAGTTGATTAAATAATTGGATTATTGTAATCATTATAATAAATAGTACCTAATATAAATTGATTAAATAGTTGGACTATTGAAATCAAGAAAGAATTGAAAAGTTGGATATTTAAAATATAATCTGGGATTAAAATATTTTAAATGATTTAATTTTCAAATTGGGAATAAATATTAGGTTACTTTATTTGATAAAATAACTTATTGAACCTAAGCCCAAAATTAAGCAAATAAGTAGAGCGTAAATCTTTGGAAGATTTATGTGATGATGACTTTAGTGCTTAATTTAACATACTTGTCAAAAATCTATTTTTAGATTTAATAAGTATTAAAATTGCAATAAATAATTCTTGGAGAATTAATTGACTATTCCAGAGGTGAAAAGTCAAAGTTTGCAATTGGGCATGTAGCACAAGGTGCACATTTTTCAATATTCTAAAACCCAAGGCTTGGCCAAAATTTTGTGAAATATTGAAAAGGATAATTGACATATCCCAAAGTAACTACCATTTGGATATGGCAGACACGAAGGAATTAAAGAAAGGGCAATGCTCTTACTTTAAAAATGATTGTCAAATTTATGTTCACTACTAGTATTGAAATTAGATTTTAAATACTTAGTGTGGTACATAAAATATATGTATTGATGTTCAGAATCTGCTTTGAGCAGGATACTGACTTCAAGATGAGATTGCTCTGCGAATCGGAAACGGGACGGAAGTCGCTGTTTCGACCGTAGATACCTAAGTTTAGGAACTACCCTTCGGGTGTGTACTTAAATTAGGAACTGTTATAATGTAACTAGTTTGACTAGAGACATTATCTCTATATCAGTGTTTATTCCATTGTGGATAAACCTTTATATTCTAGAACACTAAGTGTTTCATTATATAAAGATGATACTGAGATAAACACATTAGATGTGAATAACAAAATTTATATTTTGAATATAATTAAAATCTCAAAACATATAAAATGACAAATAAATAGCTCAAATTGATTTGATCATATAGAGACTTATTTGTGGCATTGTTGTCTAGGACAGAATTAAACAAGACTCGTATATCCGCACTTTTGAAGAGTGGGTACTAGGACTGATTTGACTATTCAAATAAAGTCTACGAATCTAGTTTGTTAGGTAAATTACCTAAAACACTGTTTACTTGGTAATAGTGTAAGTGCCACCGATCTGTTAGCCCTATTCATGGTGAAGTAAGTGGGCTCATATCTAGCTAGGCTAGATGTGAATATGAATATTTCGTGACCTTAACGGATGTGGCATCACGTTATGGTTATGTGTTTCTTTTGAAGAACACAGATCGGAAACTATTAGAGTTTCGACACGAAGTAGATAAACAGATCGACTATAGTATTATGCCGTCATGGTGAGACCGTAATGGAAAATACTTAAGCAGTAAGTTTCAAAAATACATGAAAGAGTACAGTATTCTTTCAGATGAGGACTCCTCCCGAGACACGTCAGTTTGACGGTGTGTCCAAACTAAAAACCGAATTTTGTTGGACATGATAAGGTTTATCATGAGTCGCTCTGAGCTATCATTTCCTTCAACAGGATATGTATTAACAGTGCAAAACTTATTTAGAATAAGGTTCCATGAAAAACTGTTTGACAGATATCATATAGGATATGAACAGGAAAGAAACATGGTTTCTCATTCCTAATAATTTGGGCATGCCAGGCATAAAGTTTGGATGATACCAAATTAATGACCCAAATTGGATAAGTGTCATACATAGGTTATCCTAATGGGAGACCATAAGTAAAGTACTTATAAATCTCACATGAGAACAATATGATTGTTGCTCACCATGCGTTTTTCCTGAGAGGAATACCGATATGCAGTGGTCAGTGGAAGGATAGTGATACTCGATGGAAATCGGAGTAATACTATTCAAGGCACGAAGTCCTTAAAGGAACACAAACAGTTCATCAATGATGAATCTGTACCATTAATCTTAGAATACACAAGAACCTCGTAGATCGGAGATAGTCAGAAAACAACCTGGGGTATGGGTTTCTGATCTCACCTCATAAAGATATTAATCTTGTGGAGGTATACCAACCGACTACGTTTTGAGGAAGTGATACAAGGTATCGACTACCTATCATGACAAAATGCCATGAGTCCGAAATGGATTCCATGTATAACAACTATGTTTGGATACTAGTTGTTGTACCGCAAGGCATTGTGCCTATTGGTACTGTAAACGTCTTCAAGGAAGACATACATGGATGACAACATACCAACGTACAAAGCTAGGCTTTTGACGGAAAGGTATCGTTATCAACATTGTGTTAATAACGATTCAACCTTTTATCTGTTGCCATGGTAAATCCATTTTGAAGATGCTTGTTGATACTGCATATTTCATTTATGAAATGCGTCAGTTAAAGATCAAAATCACTTTCCTGAAAAAGGAAACCTTTTGGAGGATGTTTACAACATCCTGACGATTTTGTATAACCGACAAACAAGGTTTGTGGGTTATTCGATCCATGTTTGGATTGAAGTAAGCATAAGGTTCTTGGAACTGTCGTTTTGAAGTAATCATAATGGTTTATGATTTAACTCAAAACGAAATAATTCTCGTGTATATAAGGAGGTTAGTGGGAGCGCACTAACAATGAAATTCCCATAAAGCAATTGGTGAAAGCTTGGCTTTCATAGAAATTCTCCGTAGAATTCTTGGGAGTAACAACCTTTATTCAAGGAATAAAGATCTACTAGGATAGATTTGGAGTTGTTAACACTCTATGGGAAATTGTACATTTAAAATGAAGGAAATTGCACTCTCATCATTTGTGATTAGATCACCATAGATGTATAAATGAAGAGAGGTCCATATGATTAGTTCCTGGATTGAGAATGATATGAGACAGTATCAGTCCATGAAGGATTAATCATTAAATATCCCTAGTCGTAGTATTATCGAGTCTGGACATCGATAATGCGGAATAGGCTAGTATTGCACTTGTGCTCGTTGTGAGGGCACAACGACATAGTTCTCATATATATAAGTATATGATACTTATGCAAGTGCGATATGAGGTTGTGTTTCACCGATGGTATGGGAAACAGCTTCCCTCTGGATAGACCCCTCAGAATCCCATTGGTATTATGACTATGTGTCTATGGGAGGCCGACATCAGGGTAGGTGTATTTGGTCTTAACCTGAGACTTGCACCGCTAATGCTTACGACAATCAATATACTTTGATTGAGGTCGTCAAGGACTTTAACCGGTTCTGGTACGCCGATTTTGGGTATATTGAGAATCGTAGAGTATTGGGTGTGATGTCAAGACGGAAGTATCACTCCAGTCATAGTGGAGATGATGTCATGTAGGATACGGTATTAGTGCTCTTAAGTGCTGGCCGGCCATCGGGATATTATGACAAGGTCATGTATATCCGATTACAGAGACTAGTTACCAGACATCCGACATGTGCTTCGTACGGGGCAGACACATATCCAGCCCCAGGCCTAGCACGTGACTATCCGATACTGGGCCGATATACACAATACTTAGTAGACTTCGCCTGATATAGATCCTTAGATATTCTTATAAGAATATGTCCGGAGAATTGGGTAGACTTGGTGCTTTGCTAGAAGCCGACCTTGTCTCGTAAATCGGTAGAACGTAGTACTTGGTACGTACGTGATTCGGATACTCCGACGACCGCATTTACTGCCAACATATCCGGGGATCTCATGGGTCGCTTCCTGATAATCCACCGATGACGCATGACTCGCACATTTATTAATCTGGGATTAATTTGATGAGAGAGAGAAAATTAATCTGGGATTAGTTACGGAGATATTTTATCTAGGATAAAATATCGTCTAAAGAGAGGAAATGATTAATTTGGAATTAATCGATTAAATTAATATATTTGATATATTAAACGAAATTGGATTTCGACGCGGAATTGAAATTGGATTTTAATTCGGGCGAACGAATTAATTTAGAATTAATTCGTTAGCGACGTGAATAGTGAATTCGCTAGGCGTAATCATTTAATTACGACGCGACGGAAAATTCACTAATTGAGAATTAGTGAACCCGAGCCCAAGTGTGATTGCGAGCGCATTCGTATTTCGAATTCGAGTGCGGCAACGCAAGTCACATCAAGCGTCAAATCATTCGTCGCATCAAGCATCAAATCAAATGTCACTTTGAGTGATGTGATTGATTGATGTGATTGATTGATTGAAAGACACACATCACTTTATTAAAGTAAAATGAATAGTTGATGTGTGTTGTTGGAATAGTGTTTGGTGGTTGTAAAGCATTTACTTTTGATTTTTGATTAATTGATTAGTAATTGTTTAATATATTTTTGAGAAAAATATATAAAGTGATTTTAGAAATCATTTAACAACCTAATACACACTTTTCCCTCTTTTTCTCTCCATCATTATTCACGCCCAAATGGGCAGTAAAATGCTCACTGGTATTCTTCATTTTGGGCGTGAGTTTGGGAAGCAATGTGCTTGATTTTGTGGCAAAATCAAGAAGAGCTAGCACTCCGATAGACTTGCGAAGGTGGTAGGGAGGTTCACCCATGAGCCGAGATCCGTCTGACGAAGCTTGGAGCTCCGTTTCGCAGCTCAAAATTCTGATTTGGAGGGCAGTGAACTGCACACAGTTGGCGCCAAAACAATGGGCTTTTTGGGCTTCATTCGTCTTCAAATCGTCTCAACCGATCGATGTGAGTATTCCGCTACCTCATTTGATGTGTTCACACATGATTTTCATTGCTTGTTTGATCTTGGGACCTTAGAATAAACCTAATAGTATGATGATGAGACCTTAACAAAGATAATAAATTGGTTGCCAATTTGCACGCGAAAAACCCTCGTAAAATATTAAGCGTCTTTCCTTCCATTGAGTGATTCTCACTCAAGATCCGAGACTGGCATTGGCTTTTTGGCCAAAGTCAAGGCCTTTGTCCGTCGAGGATGTGTTTGAATCACGAGAGCTTTGTTCCATGTCAGTGTCTTGTCCAAGTTGTGGTTTGTTGGCCAAATTCAAGACCACTTCTTGTCCATCGACATTGATTACGAAGCTTTCCATGGTCAATGGGTCGCGCTTGACTGGGATCACTAAGTTTGTTGTGCCAAAGCCAATGCTTAGTTGATTCAGAGGAAAAAGGTTAGGTAATACATTGGATGTATTGGCATATATAAGATATATGTTTAGGACTTGGATGTCCGCCTACTGGATCTAGGAATTGGATTGGATCCAATTGATCTTAGAGATCTACCTAGTTAATTATCATACAATTTATTGGCCAAAGTCAAGATTGTGTGATATTTAACGGGATCCTAGCCCGCTAGGAAACATGGTTTCCCGAGTACTCGACAGAGGGTTAGAGGCTCGCCGAAAAATAGTGCGAGGCAAGAATTGAATTTGCAATATTCGTTCAATTACTCGCCATACGCGCTCAAACAAATATCATTCGTCAAATAAATTAAATGTTAGTTGGACTAATATTTAAATTATTGTTTTAATAAACAGTTGGACTGTATTATATTTGATTATATAATTGGATTATAGTAATCAATATATTTGAATTAATTAATTTCGATTAATAGTTGGACTATAGTAATCAATGTAATTGAGGTTAATTAATTTCAATTATAGTTGATTGTATAGTTGGACTATAATAATCATTATAATAAATAGTACCAAAATCGTTGATTAAATAGTTGGACTATTAGAATCAAGATAAAATTGAAAGATTGACATTTAAAACATAATCCTAGGGAAAATGTATTTAAATGGTTTAATTTTCAAATGGGAATAAATTTTCAGGATGGTCCTGGAAACTAATAAGTTACTTTATTTGATAAAATAACATATTAGGCCTAAGCCCGGAGTTAAACAAATAGTAGAGCATAATCTTTGGAAGATTTATGTGATGATAACTTTAGTGCTTAATCTATTAAAATTGCAATTGGAAACTCTTGGATAGTTAATGACTATTCTGAAGGAGACAAAGTCAAACTTTGCAATTAGCAAGTAGCGCTAGTCGCACTTTACTTCGATATTCTGGAAGGCTAAGGCTTGGCCAAAGGCTTCTGTAGTGTGAAAAAGGGCAAAGGCAAAATCATTATAATCTTTTGGGAAGATAAAAGACATATCCCAAAATGTCTGCCTAATTGTGGCAAACGGGATCGCGGAAGCGTGACTACCGTTTGAACAAAGCAGATATGAAGGAATAGAAGACGAGCAAGGCTCTGACATCAAATATGTTTGTCATAATTATGTTCACTACTAGTATTAAAATTGAATTTTAAGTACTTAGTGTGGTACATAAATATATACTGATGTTCAGAATCTACTATGAGCAGGATTAGGAAACTGTTATAATGTAACTAGTTTGACTAGAAATATTATCTCTATATCAGTGTTTAACCCGCTGCGGGTGAACCTTTATATTCTAGAACACTAAAGTATTTTATTATATAAGATGATATTAAGATAAACACATTAGATGTGAATAACAGCATTTATATTTTGAATATAAATAAATCTCAAACGTATATAATGACAAACAAATAGCTATAACTGATTTGATCAGGTGAAACTAATTATGGCATTGTTGTCAGGGACACAATCAAACAAGACTCGTATATCCGCACTTTTGAAGAACGGGTACCAGGACTGATTTGATACTATTCAAATAAAGTCTACGAATCTAGTTTATTGGGCAAAGTGCCTAAAACACTATTTACTTGGTAAAAGTGAAAATGCCCCTGATCTGAAAGCCCTTGTTCATAGTGAAGCAAGTGGGCCCATGTCTAGCTAGGCTAGATGTGGATATGAATATTTCGTGACCTATACGGATGTGACATCCCGTTATGGTTATGTGTTTCCTTTGAAGAACACAAATCGGAAACTTTTAAAGTTTCGACACGAAATAGACAAACAGATCGGCTAAAGTATTAAACCGTCACCATAAGACCGTAATGGAAAATATTTAAGCAATAAGTTTCTTATATACTTGAAAGAGTAAAGTATTCTTTCAATAAGGACTCCTCCCGGAATACGTCATTTTGACGGTGTGTCCGAACAGATGAACCGGATTTTGTTGGACATGATAAGGTTAATCATGAGTCGCTCTGAGCTACCATTTCCTTCAACGGATAAGCATTAACAGTGCAGAACTTATTTAGAATAAGGTTCCATTAAAATCTGTTTGACAGATTTCGTGCCAATTGTAGGTTATCCTAGGGATACATAAGTATTGTACTTATACAACTCACTAGAGAACAATTAAATTGTTGCTCACCATGCGGTTTTCCTGTGAGGAATACCGATATGCAGTGGTAAGTGGGAGGATAGTATAACTCGATGAAAATCAGAGTGATACTATTCCAGGCACCGATTCCTAATGGAACATAAATAGTTCATCAAGGATGAAACTATACCATTAATCTTCGTATACACAAGAACCACGTATGTCAGAGAGAGTCAGAAAACAACCTAGGGTATGGGTTTCTGATCTCACCTCATAAAGATGTTAATCTCTTGAGGTATACCAACTGACTACGTATGAGGAAGTGATACAAGGTATCGACTCCCTAATTATGACAAAGTGTCATGAGTCCGAAATGGATTCCATGTATATCAACAAGTTTGGATACTAGTTGATGTACCGCAAGGCATTGTGCCTATTGGTACTATAAGTCTTCAAGGAAGACGTACATGGATGGAAACATCCCTAGTCAGAGCTAGGCTTGTAGCGAAAAGGTAGAGTTATCAACATTGTGTTGATTACGACGAAACCTTGTAACTGTTGCCATGGTAAATCCATTTGGGTAGTGTTTGCTGACGCTGCATGTTTCATTCATGAAATATGGCAGCAGAACGGCAAAACCACTTTCCTTAACGGAAACCTTTTGGAGGATGTCTTCAACATCCTGTCGGTTTTGTCGTACCATAAAAAGAAAACAAGGTTTGCAGGGTATTCGATCCATGTTTAGATTGAAGCAAGCATTAGGTTCTTGGAATTATCGTTTTGATGTAATCATAATAGTTTATGATTTAATTCAAAACGAAATGATTCTTGTGTATATAAGGAAGTTAGTGGGAGCGCGCTGACAGTGAATGTCCTGAATAATAATGATAATATGTCATTTCTTGGAAATGACATTCCCATAATATAATCGGTGAAAGCTTGGCTTTCATAAAACGACTATAAGTCGCCAACAGTACTATAAAGTTTGTATAACGGTACAGTGAGCTGGAAATCTTCCAAGCAAAACACTGTTACCAAATAAACAACAAATGCGGGTTATTGCTGCAGCTGAGGCAGCAATAGAAACCATCTGGGTCGATAATAAATCTAATTAGATTAGATATAATTCTGTTAGCAGCTGAGCTAGGCTTGAGCACAGGCTAAAGAATTAATGGTCTCATCAACGATCCAGATACATACTTCGATATTCATCTGATTCGTTCAGATCACACATCGTGGCGATGTGATGATCGAATAAATCACATCAAACGATAATCATGCAAATCCGCTGACGAAAGCCTTTTCTGAGCAATTTGAGCCAACCGTACATAATTCGGGTGTCAAGCACTCGAGTAACTGGCTATAGGCCAAGTGGGAGATTGTTGGACAATTATGACCCATAGCGTCACTATTTATACAGATCACGGTGTTGTTGTACAAATTAACTATGTGACAAAGGAAATTACACTCTTATCATTTGTGATTAGATCACCTAGATATATAAATGATATGAGGTCCCTGAGATTTGTTCCTGGATTGAGAATGATATGAGACAGTATCAATCCACGAAGGATAAATCATTAAATATCCCTAGTCAATGTATTATCGAGATTGGACATCGATAAATACGTAAAAGACTAGTATTACACTTGTGCGCGTTGTGAGGGCACAACGACATAGTTCTCACATATTTGGGAATATGATACTCATGCAAGTGTAATAGGAGGTTGTGTTTTACCGATGGTACGGGAAACAGCTTCGCTCTGGATAAGACCCCTTCGGAATTCCATTGGTAGTATGACTATGTGTCTATGGAAGTCCGAAATCAGGGTAGGTGTATTTGGTCTTAACCTGAGACTTGCACCGCTAATGCATACGACAATCAATATACTTTGGTTGAGGTCGTCCAGGGCTTTAACCAGTTTCTGTGTACGCCAATTCTGGGTATATCGAGATTCGTAGTGTGTTGGGTGTGATGTCAAGACGGAAGTGTCACTCCAGTCATATGGAGTTGATGATCACGCAGGGATACAGAACTGGTTCTCTATATAAGGTTGGAACCGTTGGGATAATATGACTTGGTCATGATTATCCGATATTAAAGAGACTAGTTTCTCGTAATCCGATATATGCTTCCTACGGGGCAGACACTGTACCAGCCCCAGGCCTCCCATGTGATCATCCGATACTGGACAGAAATACGCAATACTACGTATACTACGCCTGATACAGATCATTTATTCCTGTAAGGATATTTCCGGAGAATTGGGGAGGCATGGCGCTTTGCTAGAAGCCAACCTTGTCTTGTAAATCGGTATAAACGTAGTACGAGGTACTTACGTGTTCGGATAGTCCGACGACCGAATTTACTGCCAACATATCCGGGGATCTCATGGGTCGCTTCCCAAAGATTCACCGATGACGTATGACTCACACTTTTAATTAATCTGGGATTAATTAGATGAGAGAGAAAATTAATCTGGGATTAATTGCGGAGATATTTTATCTGGGATAAAATATCATTTAATTACGACGCAATGGAAAATTCGTTAATTTGGAATTAGCGAACCCGACCCCGAGATTATTTGCGAGCGTATTCACATTTCGAATTCGAGCGCGGCACGTCAAATCAAGCGTCACATCAAGCGTCAAATCATGTCACTTTGAGTGATGTGACAATTGATTGGATTGATTGAGTGATGTGAGTGATGTAACTTGATGGGAGTTGTTGAAAAGCTTTTTAAAAAGCTTGAGTGACATATATTAATTTTATATGTTTGGTATATGTTAAAATTGATTTTAGAAATCGATTACACTATTAACTTCTTACAACTCTCTCTCTCTCTCACATTGGTTTTATTTTGGAGCCAAAATTCTCTCCATCTTTCACGCCATTCTATTCTTCTACAAAGGCCTACCGTGAGTGTTGAAGATATGGAGGGAAGCCAAGTGCGTTTTTGATGCAAAAACAAGAGTGCTAGCACACTCCGAGATCATGCGAAGGTGATAGGGAATCCACCCATGAGCCGGGAATCACCACGACGAAGCTTCGAGCTTGTTTTTGATAATGAAAACCGAAACCAGTGAGGACAGTGGACTGCACTGCCAACGCCAGACCTGTGAGCAGAATTTCAGTTTTTGTTGCCTCTCCGCGTCGCTCAACCGCTTGATGTAAGTATTCCGCAACTTCCGTTGTTGTATTCACACGATTCATGCTTGTTTAATTCGATCTTGGAGACCTAGAATCACTAACACTAAGCATCCCAAGATCAATTATCAAGCATGAAACATAAATGAATACATTCGAGGAATTCGCGGAATACTTACATGGATCGGTTGACCGACGCTTGAGGCAACAAAACTGAAAATCTGCTCACTGGTTTGTGCGGCAGTGGGCTGTATTTTGCTCCTCATTTTCGGCCATTGGAGGTCTTTCGTCAAGCTCCAAGCTTCGTCGAATGGTTCCCAGCTCATGGGTGGACTTCCCTATCACCTTCGCATGATCCCGGAGTGTGCTAGCACTCTTGATTTTGCCACAAAATCTCACGTGCTTCCCCTTCACTGCTCACATTTTTTTTTTCAGTGGAAAAACCAGTGAAGAATGCCCACCATGGGCGTGTAGATGAGAGAAAATGGAGAGAGAAGAGAGATGAAATGTGTTGAGTAATTTTTGGTAATTGATTTCCAAAACATATACCAAACTTATTACTTTAAAAGTCAAACAATTAAAGCTTTAATTGCCAACCACACACATCACCTAATCACATCAATCACAAGTTGTCAAGTCACATCACTCAAAGTGACAAGTGATTTGACGCTTGATGCGACTAGCGATTTGACGCTTGATTTGACTTGCGTGCCGCACTCGAATTCAAAATACGAATGCGCTCACAAACAATCCCGGGCTCGGGTTCGCTAATTCCAAATTAACGAATTTTCCGTTGCGACGCAATTAAATGATTACGCCTAGTGAAGTCACTATTCACGTCGCTCACGAATTAATTCTAAATTAATTCGTTAGCCCAAATTAAAATCTAATTTCAATTTCGCGTCGAAATCCAATTTCGTTTAATATATCGAATATATTAATTTATCGATTAATTCCAAATTAATCGTTTTCTCTCTTTAATGATATTTTATCCCAGATAAAATATCTCCGCTATTAATCCCAGATTAATTTTCTCTCTCATCTTATTAATCCCAGATTAATTAAAAGTGCGAGTCATACGTCATCGGTGAATCTTTGGGAAGCGACCCATGAGATCCCCGGATATGTTGGCAGTAAATTCGGTCGTCGGACTATCCGAACACGTAACTACCTCGTACTACGTTTATACCAAATTACAAGACAAGGTTGGCTTCTAGCAAAGCACCATGCCAATCTTGTCTTGGCTTGTATTTTACCTACAAGTAGTAGACCGATGAGATCCAATCTCGATTGGGCAAATGGCCATAGGGGCCAGCAGAGATCGAGGCATCTCTCAACTATCACAAGCCACCGATGGGCTCGAGTGTCAATATTTATCTTCAAACCGATCGAGGCATCGGAGGACTATAGGTTCAACAACTATGACAGTAGAGATCGAGACATCTTACAATCGATCAAGGCATCGAGGGATCGAGGATCCAAAAAATATCAGAATGAAAATTGAGGCATCTCGACATTAAACGAAGTATCAATGGCCTGTTGGTCTATCATCTTTTGGAGCTGGGAATGAAGTCTGGAGAGATCAAAGAATTTTAACACCGATTGAAACATCGAAGGCGTACGGGTCTATAAAACATCTCAATCGGGTACGAAGCCTAAAGACTCGAAGGTCCATTATGAAGGGAAAGAATTTCCCGTAAACGTAACAGAAGCAGTTGTTAGCACCCGCATCAACCTTGAAAAAATTTCGCCTTCTCTTTTGTTGAATTCGAATGGCTACAGAATTGGACTCCTTGCAGTAAACAAGCTTCGTTGTTGTAGATGTCTTTCTTTTACGATCCGATGCTAGGATCAACCACCCGATCTTCCGAACTATGACTCGAAACCAACAAGCCGAAGAGTGGGCTTCACTCACAAGGATTAAACTCTAAACTTTTTAGAGAAAATTATTTTTTCACAATTTATATTTGGCTTTTAGAAACTTTCTCTCAACATTTGAGTAAGTTTTCTTACTTCTCAACACTTGAGAAAATTTTTGTTTTCACTCAACTATTGATCAAACAAAAATTCTGGATTTTGAACTCTCTCACAACACTTAAGTTCTTGCTAGAGTTCTCTCTTACATGCACTTGTGTGAATGATGCATTTTTCTCTCTCTCTTCCAAAGTGTAGAGAATATATTCTGTCAAAGCCAACTACTCTTGTCTCCAAGCTACCAATGTTTTCTTAGTAATGGAAAACACACTCAACAATTGAGTGGAAATGTTAGAGAAAAGATTCCATTAAAGCCAACTACTCTTGTCATTGATCTTCATGTGTTTTTCTAGTAATGGCAAACACACTTAAGTTGACACCTTACAAAAGCACAAGAAGCAATAGCAAATGAAAAAGGAAAGGCAATAAGTCATACCTAACCTTGGACTTAAACATTTGGAGAGCATATGAGGCCATGTGTTCTTGTCTCCATGATGACTCATTTATCATTATCATAATAATGATGTAATGATATCATTTATGATGTCTAATAATTCTTAGTAACTTGATTATCTTATAATCATGATTTGATTATCTCATAATTAAAGAATTCTACAAGATATTAAGTTAACTATTTTAACATAGTTTTAATTTGTGACCAATTATATTATTAATCTCATTAATAATATAAATGTGACTATATAATTAGACAATCCAATTATATAAAGTTTGTTACAGTTAATCGAGCTAGTACGGGGACCAAATGGACATACGGTTCCGAGCTCCAATAATCTCGAAATATTAATTAATCTGATTAACTAAATATTCTGAATTATTAACTTCTTGTTATTCCACTAAAACTCAAAGTTGTACTCTCATTGCCGTAGATGGAAATTATAATAAGCCGAAGATATTCGATCGTCCACCGATATAGTCATTACATACAGATTGGCCTTTCACGAATATCTCCTAATTAGAGATGGGTCATAAGTTTGTTAAACCCCTCTAGTTATTTAACCTAAAGTACCAATGATTCTCTAATGAATAATTTATTCACAACTGTTATGAATATAATTCTTTCTTTTCTCAAAAGAAAGATGAACGCTCTTTGTTCAAGTACTAAATCAGCTCTTAAGCAAGATACTCTTCTACTTCTTGTAAGAAGGAGTGAATTCCATGTCTATGTAAAACGTTCCCAGCTACACACCAAACCATATCCCCAAAATATGTAGTTATTGGCCAGAATGCTTCTTTCAACCGCACCATAGTAAATCAAAGGACATAGCCCGATATGTAGGAGTTCATAGTACTCAGAATTAAGATCAATCTATATATGACCATCTAGTAGATAAAATGAATTTCTACGATTAACGAATATTAGAAAGATATTCGTATTTATCTAGGTCCAGTCCTATATGATCACATTATACAAGGTGCCTTCATTCTCATGTCACTACATGAACGATCCCGGATCAAGGTCGTCATATCAATATATAGAATGGATCGTAGCTATAGATAAACCATAAACAAAGTTCCCACTTTGTTTGCTCTCTATGGACTATTTTAGAATACTAACTTCAGACTCAAATCCTCTTGTGTATACTACTTATACACTAAGTCTAAATGTATAAGAGTAATCAAGGAAAAATAAGACAATTTATAATATGCGATTTAAATCAAACAACTTTTGATAAATAAATACATCATGTTTTATTTCAATAAATAATTTTGTCTACAACACATGAAGCTCTATGGCATAAATCCCAACAATCTACCACTTGAACTAGAGCAACTAAGACAAGTCATGTAATCCTAAACCCTTTAGGTGACCTTCAAAAACTTTAGACGACAAGGTCTTTGTAAATGGATCAGCCAGGTTGTCTGAGGATGGAATCTATGTGACAGTGACATCTACTCTTTGTATTATCTCCCTGATGAGATGATATTTTCTCTCTATAAGCTTTCCCCGCTGCTTGTGGCTTCTTGGTTCCTTGGAGTTCGCCACTGAACCACTATTATCGCAATAAAGTGTGAGTGGTTTATCCAGGTCTGGAACAACTTCCAGATCTCCCAAGAATTTATGAAGCCAGACTGCTTCTTTAGCTGCTTCACAAGCTGCTACATACTCAGCCTTCATAGTGGAGTCAGCAATGCAAGATTTCTTTATACTTCTCCATATAATTGCCCCCACCACCTAGGGTGAACACTAATCCAGATGTTGATTTCTTAGAATCTACATCCGTCTGAAAATCAGAATCTATATATCCTCTTAGGATCATATCATCACCAGAATATACAAGTATATAATTTCTCGTTCTCTTAAGATACTTGAGAACATGTTTCACCATTACCCAATGATCTAATCCTAGGTTTGACTGAAACCTACTTACTACTCCCACTGCAAAGCATATGTCAGGTCTCGTGCATAACATATCATATATGAGACTATCAACTGCTGAGGCATAAGGGATATGTCTCATTTCATTAACTTATTGAGGTGTCTTATGAGACTGTTCCTTAGACAAATAAATTCCATGTCTGGAAGGAAAATTGCTTTTCTTAGAATTCTGCATTCCAAATCGCACCAGAATCTTGTCGATGTAGGATGCTTGAGACATTACTAACAGTCATCTCTTGTGATCCCGAATGATCTGGATCCCAAGTGTTGGGTTTCTAATAAGTCCCAATGATCATTTTAAAGCAATGAAACAAGTGAATACAACAATGAAATATGGCGAAAACATACTCACATTGAACAGCTTTGCGATGCGAAGAACAACGAAACTTTTTATGCCCTTTGATGCTCCTCAAAGTCTCGGCAGTGGGCATTCTTGTTGTCCTCAAATTCGGCCATGGTCCTCCATTGAAGTCTTCAAGCTCCAAGCTTCCAAAATGGATTCCAAGCTCACGAAATTACTGCCCTATCACCTTAGGATAACTCTATGTGTGCTAGCACTCAAGAAACTTGCCACAAATTTCCTTATCTTCTCCATGTGTTTCGGTCAAACCATAAGAACATAAGAGGAAATGTCGTGTGAGAGAGAGGGAGTTTTTGGCTCCAAACCGTAAAGGTTGCAAGAGAGAGAGAGGGAAAAATGTGTAATTGTTTTATTAATTTCCAAAATCAATTAACATATACCATTTTTCAAATTCCTAAAAGTCAAAGGTACAAGCCTTTTAACTTTCCAACCACCTCCATCAAGTCACATCACTCATGAATAGTGACTGGTGTCAATCACTCAAAGTGAAAGACATCTATCACTTGAATGATGTGCAATGTGACGCTAGATGCGACTAGCGATTTGACGCTTGATGTGACTTGCGTACCACACTCGAATTCGAAATACGAATGCTCTCGCAAACACTCCCGGGCTCAGATTCGCTAATTCCGAATTAACGAATTTTCTGTTGCGTCGTAATTAAATCTAATTTAATTAAATAATCATGCCTAGCATAATTACTATTCACGTCACTAACGAATTAATTCTAAATTAACTCGTTCGCCCGAATTAAAATCTAATTTGAATTCCGCGTCGAAATCCAATTTCGTATAATATATTGAATATATTATTTTATCGATTAATTCCAAATTAATCGTTCTCTCTCTTTAAATAATATTTTATCCCAGATAAAATATCTCCGTAATTAATCCCAGAATAATTTTCTCTCTCATCATTAATTAATCCAAGATTAATAAAAATGCGTCATTGGTGAATCTTCGGGAAGCGACCCATGAGATCCCCGGATATGTTGGCAGTAAATTCGGTCGTCGGACTATCCAAACACGTAAGTAACAAGTACTACGTTTTGTACCGATTTATAAGACAAGGTTGGCTTCTAGCAAAGCGCCATGCCTACCCAATTCTCCATAAATATCCTTATAGGAATATAGCGATCTATATCAGGCGTAGTATACGTAGTATACATAGTATTGCGTATGTCGATCCAATATCGGATGATCACGTGCTAGGCCTGGGGCTGGAATTGTGTCTGCCCCGTACGAAGCACATGTCGGATGTCTGGTACTAGTCTCTATAATCGGATATACATGACCTAGTCATAATTGTTGGTTTCTATTATATGTCCCAAGGAAAGATTAAGCATATGAAATACAACAATGAATTATATATTAAAAGATGAAGTATGGCGGAATCATACTTACAAAGCTTTTGTGATGAGAAGTGATGAAGAAAATCTTTGAATCTCCAAGCTTCAAGTTTCGGCCAAGGGAGGAAGAAGAGTTGAAGCTCCAAGCTTTGTGTATTCCAAGCTCTTTGATGGTTTCCCTATCACCTCCTTTGATCCTTCAATGTGCTAGCAAATGGAGAAAAGAAAATCAAATCTTCTTTGCCCTAAGGGAAGTCACGGCATTGTGAGAGAGAGAGGAGAGTTGTATATATCTTTGATACAAAAATCAATTTA